>JALIRH010000014.1:13812500-14132303 GCA_023055505.1 Callipepla californica brunnescens
GATGCGGGAAAGGGGATGAAGCAGAGGAGAAATGGAGAGGGGAAAGGGACGGCTGAAGAATGAAAAAAGGGAAACACAAAGCTGCCATAGTTCTAACTGCTCATTTTCTTTCTCTTAGGGAAAAAAAAAAAATAAAAGTATAAAAAAGAGCAAAACCTCTTAAAGCCACCTTTGTATATCAGTACTGAAAGACCAAAGCCAGCACCCAACTCCTGCCCATCTGACAACGAGCTGCGGCGGAATTCAGATGCTAATTCGGAGCTGAGCTCCTCAATGGGCCTTTATTCCAGCAGCTCCGGCTGCCGGCAGGCCGGCCAATGGGGGAAGCTCGGCAGCGGCCCGGAGAAGCTTCCCTCTCCCTCCTTCCCTCACCCCGACGCTGTTATCGGCTCATCTCGGTTTTACTTGTTGACATTCGAGGGCAAGGAAAAGGGAAGGAAGCCACGCCGGAGTTGTGCAACAGGAATAACCACTGTGCATCAGAGCAAGGAGTGCTTTGCTCCGAGGAAATCGAGGAGCACCAGCAGAAATCCATCGGTCGGCACAGTGCTGGCGGAGATGGAGCGAGGGAAGGATGTTGTGTTGGTGTGGGGATGCAGAGCCGGGCTGCAGGGAGGTGTGGATGTTCCTGGGGGTCGGGGAGGGCACACGAATCCTCCCTGCAGCGAACGAACATTCCTAGATTAGATACCGTGCTAAAACCCAAGCAAAACCAAAGCTGTTTGCCATTTTGTTATCAGCAGCCAAGACAGGGAGGCCTGGAAAATCCACGTGTAAAGGTTAAATTTACCTAATCTTCACCAGTTTTATACATCCCAGTAAATAACTCTTCTCAGTCAGCACTAACAATTCATCTTTTCCTGGTTAGGACAGAGCCACAATATACATGAGGTAGGTGGGACCTAACACAGCCTCTGGAGGGGAGCACGGACACATGCTGCAGTGGATAAGGGAAGATCATGGCTTTTTTTTTTTTTTTTCTGCCAGGTCTAAAAACAACAGCAGGAGGTAGGTAGGAAGAGCAAAAGCAGAGCCAGCGCTCAGGAGGATGCACAGAGCACTCCAGTCTGTGCATCAGCTGTGTCTTGTGGGCACTGCATCACTCAAAAGGAGAAAACAGAGTGACCCTATGCAGGCAGAGCAGTGTCAGTGCGTGGGGCCAGCAAACAGGAGAACAGTGAACTCCAGAGGTCACCACTCCTAGACTTAGGCAGGCTCCATCTTGTGACAGCACGTTGTGCTCAGATCTATGCTCGCTGACTGCACTGGGCTCCTCGTGGCTCCTCTGCCCCGGTGCCTGGCAGCCCTCCCTGCCCGCAGCCCTGGAAGCTGCTCCATGGTGGTCCCAATGCTCCCAGGAGTACGGAGCTCTGCACAGGCTGTGTGCTAGAACTGCGCTGTTATCTGTCCTGCTACATAGATAATGCAGCACACTCCGCCAGGAATCACTCGGGTACCCCCACTGTATTTACAGCTTTCCAGCTCACTCTGCTTCTGGGAGGGAATAAAGAAATGCAGACAAGGCTCATTGCAGTGGATGCAGATGGACGCTTGCCCACTTCCCTCCTGGCAGGTGCAATGCCAAAGTGCCAAAGAGCTGCAAACGCTCTGCCTGAGCCCAGCAGCCTTTCCAGACACCGGCCTTTTCAGCTCACCCAGCACGGCCAGATGGCTTCTGGTTCAGAGCTGACTCATGCCCACCACGCTCGGTCAGGAGCAGCGTGCAGATAGCTGAGGTGTGCTGGGAGAGGGCTCCTCTCGCATTCCCAGAGGATGCGAGCACACAGGCAGTTCTTCCACGTTGCCAGAGATGAAGGCTGCCCTGAGCATAAGCTGCGGATAACCTGGTAGTATAAAGGCAAGGGTGATGGATTCAAACGGGACAGCAGTCACAGAGAGAAGGAAGGGCTTGCTATCTGTCTCTATCTTCTGCAACGTGTAGCAGCTTCTCAAATTGGTTTCCAAACAGGCTTGACTCTTCAGTAAACCTGATAAGGAAACAGAAACAAGCTCCTGCTCCGCCTCTGCTGCAGAGCACTGTATTCAGTGTAATGAATAGGGACAGAAGGGGTGAAAAGGGAGGGAGGAAAGGTGAAGTGTAACCAAAAAGCTTCTGGATTTGCCAGATGGGAAAGGGAGTTGGAGGCTGGAATAACAAAGCAGGAGAAATTAGCTGGTCATGAATGTGGCCGCCTTATCTATAGGGTGGAACACACAGCGTGAATATTGAATAGTATTGTTTAGCTGTATTTGTCACAGTTAGAGGCTGCTTCTAGTGCTACGGGCTGGGACAGGAAGGGTATAACTGAACTCTGGGGCTTCTGAGTCTCGTATGCAGAAACTAACTGTTAGTAGCATGGCACTTCCATACATTCCCCTTTTTTCAGACCACCAAGTCAGCTGCTAGCAGCATTTGTTGGGAGATAATCAGGTTTGCAGATTAACCGTTAGATCCTGAATTCTATGTGCTTATATGCAAACACAAGGAACACGCAGCATGTCTAGAATACCGAGCTGTGGCTGAGATGTGAAGGATTAAGCTTACAGAAGAACAAATGGAAAGCTTGGAAAGAGGGAAAGGTACAGACCTTGCAGCAGTTGGACCAGTATGAATTTTGTAATCCTTTAGGACAGGTATTTAGGTTCTGATCATTGTTCTGATCATTGTTCGTTTCTTTTGTCTTTTTTTTTTCTTCTCTGAAATGGCAGACAACCTGTAACAGGATTCTTGGTGATTGCTTTTTGCACTCCAATGGTACCTTCAAAGTTTAGTTGGGGATCAGCATCTGCATCGCTCCCAGGCATGCAGTGTGTCTCCATTTGCTTAGATGTCTATACAACCCTTGAACCAGAGCTGTAGAGCTCCTCCACCATTTTCCTGCTCAGGAAAGAAACTTAACCTAAGAAACTGCAGTGTATGGCTAGTTCCAAGCAGAAATGTCCAGAGCAGGTAGCAAGGTTCAAGGAAGAGCTTTACTTTGGTCCTCTGGTCTAACTTAATATTTCTGCTCAGCCTTGCGCATGTCTGCAGGTTGGATCAGAGTCCGTGCAGCTCTGTGCAGGTCTCTGCTCCCATCCCCGTTCACCATGAACTCCGCTGGGAATGTCACACAGGGCCATGAGACTTGTTGAGCTCATCTCTCCAGCGGGTTTCCATCCAAGAGCAAAGGCACTTCCCAGATACCGCATCACAAGGGCGGTCGCTGTTAACAACTGATGTTTGTCAACTGCTTTCACCTTTCAAACACACTCATGCTGGTTAGTTGTAACTCTTCACGTTCCTCCTCCAGCAGAGGCTGTGCACAGCATCGTGCGGGATGGGTCAGGCCTGCAAGTGTTGTGCCCGTGCCCAACAGCAGTTACACGTTTACAGAGAAGTCATACGACCTCTATTGTAACCCTGGGAGCAGCACAACTGCTTCCCAGTGTCAACAGCCGAAGGTTTCCATTTCCTAGGTGACCTCCAAAGGGAACAGTCACGGTGTGGGCTTCCGGGCTTTATTTATCACCGCGCATCAGAGGGCAGCAGAGCAGGCAGCACTGCTGTGAACTGCAACGGCACAACAAGAGAACCGACCCCACAGCTCAAACACCGCAACGGAGGCCGAAAAGGCAGAGCAACGAAGTGCCACTTGGCAAACGAACCTCTGTGGCTGTTAATATTAATTAAAGGGAGGCAAAAATGGCGGTCAGACGTGCAAAACGCCTCAGCTCGGCCGGGAAAGCTGCGAGGAGACGGCGCAGCGCGGAGCTCAGCCCTCAGCCCTCAGCCCTCAGCCCTCAGCCGCCCCTCCCGCCGCCGCCGCTCCCCTGAGGGCCGCCCCGCCGCGGGGGGGGGCGGGGCCGCTGACGGCCGCAGTGCGCCCGGAGCCGCGCGGTCACGTGGTGAGGGCGCGGGGCGGGGCTTGCCGGCGCGAGGCGGGCGGCGGGGACAAAGCGGCCGCCATCTTAGGTCTGCGGGTAGACGGCGGCGGAGGAGCCGGTGCGCGGGGCCGGGCGCCCCGTGATCCCCACCCGGCTCCGTGAGGCGAAGCGCGGGAACGGGGGCGCGCGGGCGGCCGCGGCCGAAACCACCGCGGGGACCGCTGAGAAATCGTCCCCCGCGCTTCTCCCTCCTCCCCCCCCTTTCCCCCCTACTCCATCTTCGCTCCCCGAGCGGCGGGACGTGATTGGTCGGTTTTAATTTGTCGCGCTGCCATTGGTCGGCGGCCGGAGAGGGGGTGGGAGCGGGCGGCGCGTGACGTCAGCGCGCAGCGCGGCGAGGCCGGCGGCTATTTATAGGGGCGGAGCGGCGCTGCGCAGGAGCGAGCAGGCGGGTCGGGCCCGGGCAGGCCGCAGCTCTCATCGCGCCTCATCCCCGCGGGAGCAGGGAGAAACAGCGCGGAAAGCCGCGATCCGCCTCCGCCGAGTTCTCCTTTCGGCGCTCGCTGAGCTTTTGTCTCCGTCTGTGCAGCGCTCGAGCGCCCCCGCCGTGCTTTTGTGTTCTGCCGGGCCCTGTCGGGAAAGGCGCGGCCGAGATGGACCCCTGTCACACCGAGGAGACCGAGGGCGAGATCCCCGGCTTGGGTAAGGCCGCGCGGCGGCGGGAGGCGGCTGGGAGCGGCGTGGCGTGAGGGGAATCCGGTGGGGGTGGGGCGGTGGATGGGGGAGGGGCGATCCGGGACCTCGGCGCCGTTGCGGCTCCCCTCCCCCACCCCCCCGCGTTGGCCCTTGGGGCGGCGGGGCACGTACGGTGCTTTGGGCCCGGCCCGGCCGCGTGCGCCGCTCCCTCCCTTCCTGCTTCCTCTTCCCCCCTCCCCCCCTTCGCCGCGTGTGTCGTGGCGGCCGCTGAGCTCCGGGCGGGGGGTACGGGGTGAGCTGGGCGGCTTTGAGGGGGTGGGGGTTAGAATAGCGTGTTGCGGGCGGGATGCTGCGGGTTTGTTGTCCCGCCGATGGCTCCGATCCATGCCGGCCTCGTGGGAAGGGCGAGGGGGGGGGTGAGAAGTGGGGGAAGGGGAATTCCGTTGATTGGGGAGGGTGGGTTCGTAAACAAGGTACCCTTAAATGAGTTTGTTCCAGGTGTAATCCTTCTGACTGCAGTAATGCCCGGCCTTAAGTAGTGTAAATCCCTTGAAAACAGCCATTTAATGAAGCAGAAGTTGAAAGGAAGGGCTCTGGACGCCATAACAGTCTCCTCTTAAAATGGTGATCTGTGCCAATTATTGCAAAACAACCCTGCCCCAGCGCCTCGTATCTATATTTACCGGTTGTCAGTTGCTGATAACTGCTTAACTCCTCTGTGGTTGGAGCCAGTTACCAGCCCGTGTTATTTTAAAACCTTTATTAAACAGTAAAGAACATACACAAAGTGAAATACATTTTCAAGGCACTCGTATATATATTTTTCACATACATAGTGAAGTCTACAAAAAACAAATACAAAACACAGTTCAGCCGAACAAAAAAAAATACTTGTCCGAGATTAAGTTACAGTGACAATACATCTAGATCTAGTTTAGCTATGTCTAACGTTCAACTCTTGAGTTCAAAGCACTTCGTGTTAACCTTGATTCTTGTCTTCTTAGGAAGTCAGGAAAGATTTGATCTGCGAAAACGAAGTGTATATTTAACATATTTAAAAAAGAAATGACAGAACATGTAAAAGTTTTCCCTTTTCTGGAGGAACAAAGGAGTTGTTACAGTTCTTTCTCCAGTGCTGTTTTGCATCTACGTATAATTCATGATCTGAAATGCCTTTTACTATAATTAGTACTGGGTAGACTTGAGTAACTTAAATAATTTATCAGAAGGATAGGGAAGCTGGCTTTCAGAATGCTGCACAGTATACAGTTTCATGGAAGGAAAATGGATGTGCCCTCACTAAGTAGCTTTTCCTTATGAAGAAAGGTAACATCTGAAAATTGAGCTGAAGCTCTACTTCATTTTCCACAGTGGGAGATGCAGCTTCACAGCAACCACCACCACGTGATGCTGACTGAATGTTAGGCTCCCAGGCACGAGACTAGATTTAAACACTGTTCTTCAGTATTGGTAACCAGAATAAGACAGAAAAAAGCTCCTAGAATTTATTTTGCTGTGCAGTGGGTACACAGCAGTTGGCCACAGCAGAGAAATTTATTTGGAGCATTTACTCCCTGATTTTGCCTTCCACAGAACTAGCAAACACCATTTTGTCTCGTGACATGCTTCTTCTGATGGCTGTCGTATTTCTCTTTTCCTCAGAGTGCCACATCATGCCCTTAAAGCTGCATATTATCTTTGTTTACATTTGTCAGATTCGTGCTCTGTCCAGAAAGCCTGGATCATGAGAATCTGAAGAAGCACAAGTAGCTCTGATCTGAGTTAAGAGTTTTCTAAAGAAATCATGGATGACATGAATTGGATGGCACCACTGTGTAAGCTATTTAGTGAATGGTATGGCAGTGCAGACTTGGCAGGGAGCAGTCTGACTAGTCCAGCTGCTGTGCCCTCTTTTTCCTCTGCAACTGCTCCTCTTCAAAAATAGCAGCTTATCTCTCAAACTGCATCGGGTGAGGGATTAAATAGTTTTGTGGAGGAGAATGAAATAAATGCCTCTTCTGCATCCCTGTGATGAAGGGGCCAATCACACGCCCCAGATTACTACTGCAGCATTCTATACTCTTAGTTTTTAAGGTAATATATTAAAATCATGAAGTCAGTAACTTGCAGTTTACTGCAGAGGAAAAAAAAAAAAAGTATTACTTACCTCATCAATCAGGTACTCCTGCTTAATTTTATCATTTTTAAAATCTTCATTAACATCCAAAACTAGAACAGGAATCTCTTTAACGTTCTCAAAATCAACCCTGTTAAGAGATAAACATTGTTTTACGAATTACTTCATAGAAGTTCTACTTCCATGATGTTTTCATTGCTTTTCCAAGGCATCTGGCCTAGGAGGCAAGACCATTTCAGGTACAGGCTGGGAGCAGTGGCTGTGCAACTAGATGTCACTTAAGAAGTCGGTGATTTAAGAAAACCGTCTACGTTTAAAAACGATTTCTGAAATGCAGTAAAGGGTGTTGAGCAGCATTCTAACTTGTAGCAAAAATACAGGAAATGTTTGCTCATGAGTTTGGAATGAGTACACAATGTAAATGTTATAATTCCACAAGACTGCAATATTCTTGTCTCCTGAACTCTTGGGTCATCCTACATGAATTCTAGGCTTAGTAAAAGCAGATGTGACTGTTCAGTCTCATATACTTTTCCTGGAATTGTTTTGAATCTGTTAGTACACCATCTGGAAGCAGTTTTGTTTATTTCAGCTGAAGAGGCATGCTCGCCTACTAAGAATATCCTGAACACTTTTATGATCTTTTTGTTGTTGCAGTGACTTAATATGGTGATGTCACTTATTACTGCTGCAGTTAGTAATAAATATTTAACCTCCTGCTTTGCATTCAGTAGAGTAGTCCAGGTTACTGTAGGGAAAACGTGAAGTTAGCCTTCACATCTAGCTAATTCTTATGTGAGGAAAGCTAATAAACATCTCTCAGTGAGAGTCTAGGGGGGAAAAAAAGGCATGCAGAGATAGCTTAGTCACTGGCACGTTTGTTTTGTGTAAGTGACTGCCAGGAACCTGATAATTGCTTATTTTGAAGCTAGGGTTAATTTTTAAACCTTGCTGAACACAGTCATTCTAGTTTCAAGGTAATCAGGAGCTTACCTTCCCTTACACTGGACGTTGCTTAGTAAGAAACTGGCCATTGAGTCCAATTTCAACTGCCATATTCCTGTATACTTCCAGTTCTAAACTTAAGTAATTACTGGAGGAAAAATCGAGCTGCATAGCTTTTCAGCTTTTCTTTAATGCTTAAGCAAGTAATTCTAACTGTGCTTGAGTGAAACTAGAGTTGGATCTTAGTTTTATCCCTGACCAACTTTACAATAAAGTAGAAAAAAGCCTTGCCTAAATGTTGAAATAAGCTGGTAGTTGTCTGGTTCCTCATGGCAACAAGTTATTTAAGCTGTTTTGCCCTCGCTAGTGGCCTAGGGGAAACAGATTCATACCTCATAGTTCTTTCGTAAAGCCAGGTCTCGTGTTTATAGTGGAGGTTTTCCAAATACTCGAGGTCAATTCCTTCCTCTTCTTTTCTCCCCCTCTTCTGTAGTCTTTCCATGCATTTCTGAAAAAGCACAAGCCCAGATGTTAACATATTAAAAGCCAAATCAGCTACACAGTAGTCATTAAAGGAAACAATGTGTAACAGGTGAAAATCAGGAAGGTTTCAAGAGCATTAGACATCAGTGAGCATTAATTTGAATGCGTGAATGAGTCGAAAGCTAGCAGTTCTGATTGAGATTCTTCCCATATACTATGGTGTTGAAGTACAACTTCAAAAATCATCATTTTGGTGCTTAGTGATTAGGAAACATCAGCAACAGCAGCATTTGCAGGCATCAGAATAGCAGATTAGAAGGGGAGATGTTGAATTTGGTCTCTGAATCAAATCTGAGTTTACTACAGGCTTCCCATTGCTTTGGAGAAGAAAATGCTGGTTGGGTGTGTAACTTACTGCAGTATATCATGAATACTTCAGCGTACCTGAGGTGTGGTTCTTAGGTAGATCATTCCATCCAGTTCTATTTCAGATTGAAACTGATTTAAAAGCCACGTGTGCCAGTCCTGATAGATAGCCCACTCTGTTTCGTTGATGTTTCCAGATTCAAACAGGTTAGAAGCAAACACATACCTGAAATGAAAGACACTGGTGTTATGGTAGGAATAATGCAAATGAACTTGTTAAATATTAGCCATGAGAAACAGTGCTGGGAGCAGTAAGGATGCAGTCACACATCTGTAATGCTCTCTGCATCATTCAGCTCAGGCCTGGTGGTTAAAACTGCTGCTTGCAGGTGTTAGTTTAAGTGCTGGAGCTGTTACTCAGAGCTCTGGTTGCACTGAGTCGTTACCTGTCACTGTACACAGATCTTTCAAAGAACTGCACGGGGTGTTCTGCTTCACACAGCTTGGCTGAGGGGGGCTTCAGCTGTGCCCTCACTCGGCTCAAGCAGGCGTAAGTCTGAAAAGTGTAAGCCCATCTTGTAGGTTTGTCATACAGCATTTCAAGTAGGTTTCCTCCACTCTTCTGAGATGTGGAAAGCTCCTAGGGGGGAAGAGAGATTTAATTGTTTCGTAGGGTTTTATTCCTGCGAAGAAAAGCACAGTGGGGGATGACTGAATGGCCTTGGGGGGAAGTGGCATCTCTAGATGATATAGGGGAGCTTTGGCATCATTTCCTTGCCCAGTCGCTGCAGTTTTCCTCCTGTGCCCCTCCCCGGGGCTGCCAGGCACGGCACACCCACCTCGCACTGCTCCTCGCAGCTCTGGACGTTGCACCACTTGGCGATGGGCTCGGGGATCACCTCCCACTCATCGCTGTGCTGCTCGAGCAGCTTGACGAGCGTAGACTTTCCAGCCGCTGCAAAAGATGGGTCCAATTCGGAGCGTTAGTGCGGGCTGGCGGATAATGTAGCGGCAGCTGTGAGGTGTCTTATGAGCCCGCAGGCTGTGTTTGTGCGGTGCTGGAGCTGCGTGGCTGCGTACGGACCCCGGCTTTGCATCTCGGAGCAGGGCCGGGCGCACCGTGCCCGAGGAGGTGCTGAGAAAGCGGCTGTTATGTGCGGCGGCCGGGCGGTGAGGAGGCGGCGGGGCCGCCATTTTAGGAGCAGCGGCGCCGCATTGTTCGCGGGCTGGCGGGGAGAGCGGCGCCGCCGCGCATGCGCGGAGCTGAGGGCCGGCTGGCGGCGTGCCGCAGCGCCGACTGCGGGCGGGAACTCTGAGCGCGGTGTCGGGAGGAGCGCGGAAGGATCTGGCGCGCGTCTTAATGCCCGGCGGTACGGCTGAGGTACGCGGCACGGGTGGGATGTATCCGTCCCGGACCGGCTGGTGTAACGCCGCGCCGCCGGGTAGCGCCCATAGGGCGGCAGGGCTCACCCGCCGGGATCCGCGCTTTGCCTCTCCGTGCCGTAAGGACGGGGGGAAAGAGCGCTCCCACCCACGCGTCCCCGCGGCAGCCCCCGCTCACCGATATTGCCTTCAATGGAGACCTTCCTGAGCCGCTTCTGGAAGCTGCAGTCCAGCCCGGGGCCGCGGCAGCGCCTCTTCGCGGGGGTGGACATGGCGGGAATGCGGCGCTGCGGGCGCTGCCCGCTTTAAGGCTCCCGCCGAGCGCTGGGCGGGCGCTCCCCGCCCCTCCCCGCGCAGCCGCGCCCGCTCGCCCCCTTCCCCTCCCCCCCTCCCGCCGTCGTCCCCCCCCCCCCCTCGCTTTTCCCGCCCAGAGCTGCGTTTCGCGCGGGTGCCGTAGCGAGTGCCGGTAGCTCTGTGGTGCCCAGCGGTGAGATGCGGGGTGAAGCGTAGCTTAGTGCCGGTGTGTTTGGAGGAGATGGGAGGGATCAGTGTTTTCCTTTGTGTTATGATAATTGTGACCCGTGTCTCTTCTTTCCCCCGTCTCCTACAAACACACCAGGCTTCAGTGACCGAAGCGAGCAGATTGTTTCACGTGGTGTAGCGTCAGCATTTGAAGCTGGTAAGTGCCAGTTCCCGCGCACGTCCGCTCAGTCAGAGCTGCCCGGACGGCGGCGGCGCGGTGTGCGGAGCGGCGCTCACAGGCGCATGCGCGCAGGCCCGGCCCGCGCCCCGCGCGGGAGAGCGTGGCTCGGCTTTGTTCAGCGCAGCAGGCAGGCGACGCATGCTCACAAAGCACCGCGAGTGGGGGTGGGGGGGGAGGGAGGCGGGAGGGGGAGCGTAGATTAGCGAGGACGCATGCGCAATTTGGCGGGAGCGGCGCGGGGAGCGATTGCGTTAGGGGTGCGTGTCCCGGGGCGGCCGAGCGCGGCGGCGCTACGGAGCATGCGCAGGCGGGGCCTGCGGGGGGGGGGGGGGTGGGGTGGTCGGTGGTCAGGCTCCCCGGTTCGCGCCGCTCCGGCCGCGCCGAGGTTGCGGTGAGCTCCGGGCCGGAGAGCGGTGCGGTGAGCGTCGGCGGGGGCTGCCGGTCGTCGGGCCTGCCCGGGTGGTGCGTGGGGCCGGGGTTCTTTGTGCGGCGGATAGGCCCGGCCCAGCGGAAGCGGGAGTACCCGCCGCCATTTCCTAGCGCGCTCTCGCCACAGGCTCGCCCGCTTGCTGCCGCCTGACCGGGACTAGGCGCTCTCCGGACAAAGGATCAGGCTCGGAGCCCTAGAACCACCGCGGAGCCCCACCATGTGTGCGTGCGGGGATGGGGGCTGGGCGCGGGCAGGGGGCGGGAGCGGCTCTGTGTGTGTGAGGCGGGCAGTGGTCCGAGGTAGAGGAGGCTCGGGTGGGCGGGCCGGGCCGGGGGTCCGCCGGGCGCTCTGAGGGGTGCGGGTGCTGGGCACGCTTCGCTCGGCTCAAAGGGACCGCTTTGGTCTTCTGCAGCCACCACTGAGACCGAGGCGGAGCCGAATCTGACCTCCAATGTAATGCTGAACACGGAGAGCAGCGAGGGATACGTGGTGAAAGTGAGGGGGCTGCCCTGGTCCTGCTCCACCGAGGAGGTGCAGAGGTTTTTCTCTGGTAAGTAGAACTGAGGGGATTGGGGTTGGGGGTGGGATTCTTTGGGCTTTCTCCAGGAACGCTGCAGCAAGCGGTTGAATGAAGTTTAGGGTTCTTCAGTAGCCAGCATAGTTCAAAAAGCAAGTGCCCCAGCCAGAATGCAGTGTTGGAAAACCACGCTTCTCAAGCAGGGATTGGATGAACGTACCTAAAAGAGTTGCTGGAAGAATAAAAGCTCCTCTTGAGCAGCTAGGGAGAGGATCTTCTGTTAGAATGAAAATTCCTTATTTCAAGCTTAATTAATGTAGTACTTGATACTGTTGTAACTGAGTAACTATTTCAGGAATTTGATGCGTTAGATCTCATTCTGACTTAGTTCAGTATGCTCCGCTTGATTGTCAGTGCTTATCTGAATTTATGCTGACAAGAAAGTCAGCCAGCTGTGATCAAAGGCATATTTAACTTGACTTCAGGCAGCAAAACCTTTAAAACAAAAAAACAAAAAGAAAGAAAAAAAGGCTAGTCTGCATTTCTCTTTCTTGTTAATCTTTAGTCTCAAACAGAAGAATAAGTTGATTTTACCTAGGCCCTCAGTTTAAAAAAAACAACATAAAACAACAACAACAACAAAAACCTGTTTCATCAGGAGCACCACTGTCTTTGCCTTGTACAATTTCAGTTATTTTTTTCTAACAACTGAATTAATGGAACTGCTCGTTTCTGTTTTTCAGACTGCAAAATTCTGAATGGAGCTTTGGGTATCCGTTTTATCTACACAAGGGAGGGCAGACCAAGTGGAGAAGCATTTGCTGAACTTGAATCAGAAGAGGATGTGAAACTGGCACTGAAAAAAGACAGAGAAACAATGGGACACAGATACGTTGAAGGTTTGATTTGGTCTAGTAACTGACTAGATGTATTTTGGTTTTGGTGGGTTTTAGTAACTGTTGTTTGTCTCTAAATGCATGTGAAAGGACAAATGGACTTCTGTCTTACCATAAGTTGACTAGTTTGAAGGCAAAGGGCTTTAAGAAGAGCTGAGCGTTCCTCAATGCATTAATTCTAAGTGCCTTTTACAGTTTTCAAGTCAAACAACGTTGAAATGGATTGGGTTCTGAAGCATACTGGTCCCAACAGCCCTGATACGGCTAATGATGGTTTTGTACGTCTTAGAGGACTCCCATTTGGCTGTAGTAAAGAAGAAATTGTACAGTTCTTTTCAGGTATGTGGGGTAAAAATACTAGCTGTAGCGGTAATGGTTAATGCTAAAAGGAAAAAAGAAAACGACTAACAAGAGTGGCAACCAAAAAAGAAGCCACCCCTGCAGCAAAGCACACCCATGGCTGCCCAGTAATACTTCCAGCAGTTTGCTGATCTGTATTAAAAACAAATAAGCAGTTGTCAATTAATTATCTGGACTCGTGAGATAATTTCTTAGGTATTTATTTTACTGAATAACTGAGGAATCTTCCAGAAGCTGTCCTAATGTATAGTTGATGTGCACCCGAGGGAATATTGCAGAAAACAAGTTTTGCTTTCTAAATCACAAATAAACAATTCAAGTGGGAGGATACCTCCTCTCAGTCTTAGCTGGTTCTTTCCTTCCTCTGAGGAGGATATAGGAAGGCACTGCATTGTGCCAGAGATTTGTGACTTCTTAAAAACAGATTTGCTTCTGAGTAATGCCCCAGGTAAAAAGAAACAAAAACCCACCAGGAAAACCATCCTGCTCAACTCTGCTGAAGTACAGGTTCCCCGTTCCCATCCCACTTCCCTCGGTGTTGAATAGCTTAGTCATTTTGGATGGAGAGATAATGTCCTGTTGACTCTAATTCTCACTTTCTTGCAGCTGTTGTGTATATATTCACATTTTCTAGCGAGTGCATTATAGATATAGATATTTTCTAGGGAGTGCTGTTGTAAATGCAAAGATTGAAATCCGTTCAGTATTGTGATTGAACTCGTCAGGATTTTTGGAGCAGTAACTATCTACTATCTAAATGCTAAAGTTGGCCAGACTGTTGTGTTGCTAGCAGCCTTGAGATGATGCAGCCTATCATTTTTCTTTTAAAACACTCCAAATCCTTCTAATCCTACGAGCTCAGAATGCTTTTTGTGTATTCTGAATTAGTAATGAATTTGCAAACAAGAGCAGTTCCAAAGAGTGTGCATTTTTACTTGACTTTGCTATGGTTAAATGGTTTAATCTTTAAAGACTGTTAAATGTGCTTAAGATATGAAACGTGCCTCATGTGTTCATTAGCTAATACTTCTGAAATTCATGGTTTTTCTTAATTAAGCACTTCTATAGATAAAACTTAATACTGAAACTTAACATTTGCGTGATTATTTTGACTGCTAGTAGAAATTGTTATATGTGAAGTTGTTTAACTTGATGTGTTTGAATCTGTCGCGTTGAAAAGTTCACTTAAATCAGATGCTTTCACAGAATTGAAATGATTTTTAACATGTAACCTTCTTAATGCACCCTGTGTTAGATGCCTTTTCTGAGGGGTTATTTTTGACACTCAGAACGTGTCTGTGCTCTGCAGGGTGGATTAAGAACGTGAACAGAATGGTATGTGATGATGAATCTTTTTGTTTACGTGCTTTTTCCTCTGGTGTTCTAGAATCAACATACCATTCATGTACGAATACTAAACTTCTGGTGTATTTAAAGCTATAAGAAAACTCATGACTGGGCTTGTGATGTTAATATTGCCCCCTACTGGGGTTATTTGTCCTTGGGTTGAAGGGTTGGAAATCGTGCCAAATGGGATAACATTGCCGGTGGACTTCCAGGGGAGGAGTACGGGGGAGGCCTTCGTGCAGTTTGCTTCACAGGAAATAGCTGAAAAGGCTCTAAAGAAACACAAGGAAAGAATAGGGCACAGGTGGGGATGGATGGTTGGTTGGATATGTCGCTTTTCTTATGGTAACAATTAAATCCATATTCTCTCTTCTGAAAATGTTCGTGTCCAAATAAATGCAGGATTTTGGTCTCTAACTTGGTCATCTGTTAAAGGTGCTCTAAGCTCTGTGCAGCGTGGCACAGACTGTCTGCGCTGACTGCAGACGTACAATTGGGCTCAGTTTGTGTGCTTTGAAAACGTGGTCATTCTGGAGGAGTGCAAAACTGATAGCTTGAAAGTGGCAAAGTTGAGAGACTATGGCTTTAACTTCTCAAATAGCACCAATTATGCCTTTAGCTCTAAAGACATGCACAGCACTCTTATTACCATAAGAAAATGTGATAATTTCTAAACTTGTTTTATAAATTGAAATGTAACGAATTTTCCTACTGTATTAATCTTCCATGTAATAAGCATAGCTTTCAAGAAATTGTCACAAAGGGTTTTTATTCTACATTACTTGTGACTATTTTTCATTGAAGCATGCACTTCTTGCCTACGCTGAGTCACTGAAGCATAGGCTGGGTTCATTAGCACATGCAGAGCTTTTTGTAGCGTCCTGATGGGTTAAAATCGTGGTGGAGATCAGGTTTTTAACCCTCTGCTTGTATTGCCACATGAGCAAAACAGTGCCGAGTTGAGTGGACGTCAGTCCCTCCTATGTTTTCCTGACTAACACTTGAAATCTGGGGGGAGGGGGGTGGGGAATCAGTCTTGCTCCCCCACCCTTAATGGTGGGATACTGAGAGGTATGAGGAGCATGTAAACCCTTCAGTAAAAGTAATTTCTTGAAAATACACTAATTTAAAAGTAATGTAGCTTTGTTTTATTCTTTTATTTTTAGTAGTATGTCATTGCCTGTATAACATAAAGAAACCTGGCTTAAAATACGCTGCCAGTTTCAAGGCTCTGACTGAATGTCTTGCTTTACTGTGAAATTGTTAAGGTCGTTGTGGAGGCGATTAGAGGCTGACTACTTCCTGTGGAAACGGTTTTTAGGTACATTGAGATCTTCAAGAGCAGCCGAGCAGAGGTGCGCACTCACTACGACCCTCCCCGCAAGCTGATGGCAATGCAGAGGCCAGGTCCTTACGACAGACCTGGTCTTACCCGTGGATATAACAGTCTGGGCAGAGGAAGTGGCCTGGAGAGGATGAGGCGTGGTGCGTACGGGGGAGGTGAGTTTGTGAGCTCCGAGAGCGAGCTGCTCGGCCCGGAGGCGGCGGCGCTTGGAGCAGGTGATCCGGTTTGTATACGTGGCTCACGGACATCTTGTGGAGGAAGGAGAACGGTGTGCTGCTGCTGTGAGCAGCGTGCGTACGTTGGACCTTCCTGCAGTTGAAATGATCATGTTGTCCTGTCTGCTTACAGGTTATGGAGGTTATGATGACTACAATGGGTATAACGATGGCTATGGTTTTGGTTCTGATAGATTTGGGAGAGGTAAGCTATCTCTAATAGGAATTGTAACTAACCTTCAATACATATAGAACAGAAACTTAAATACATCTGAAAGACCTAGAATGGACTCTCTTCTCTGCAGGAATGTCGGACCACAGATACGGCGACGGGACGTCCACCTTCCAGAGCACGACTGGCCACTGTGTCCACATGAGAGGGCTGCCCTACAGAGCGACGGAGAACGACATCTACAACGTGAGTGCCAGATCTGCTCTCTAAGATACTGAGGATGCTGTGGTGCTTGCTGGGCGTGATAACTGCTGCTGTTAGCAAGTGATCCCGCACAGGGAGCAGCTTGCTGTGAAACCAAACTGCTATATTGGTGCGTTTTAATCTCTGTGTGTTTTGTACGTAGTTCTTCTCACCTCTGAACCCTGTAAGAGTACACATTGAGATCGGACCAGATGGCAGAGTGACCGGGGAGGCAGACGTGGAATTCGCCACTCACGAGGACGCGGTGGCCGCGATGTCCAAAGACAAAGCAAACATGCGTAAGTGTGTCTGTTGTGGGCACAGAGCACAGCTCTGCTCTGTGGTACGCATCTGCTGCGAGTGGGAGGCGTTCTGCTGGAGCCTTCCTTGCTGTGGCACTGTGGATTTGGTGTGAAGTCCTCTCCAACTTTCCTTTCAGAGCACAGATATGTAGAACTCTTCCTGAACTCCACAGCGGGAGGAACCGGCGGTGCCTATGGCAGTCAGATGATGGGAGCAATGGGTATGTGTGAGCACTCTGGCTGTCCTTGTTAAGTGCTTAATGTTTAATGAAGCTGGCAATTTTGCTCAGCTTCTGCTTATTCTTTACCTGGCATAAAAAGTGAAATAGAGCATTTTGTCTTTATCACACAGTCAAGGAATCCGAAGGGGTGGTTCAGGATTGGAACACTAGCACGTTGGCAGGTACGTAAACCTTCAGGGTGTTCCCACTTCAGCAATTACGAGTGAAGAAATCAGTGCTGAGTGTCTGTGTATGGGAGTGAGGTGGTGTGGAAGCACAGCGAGATGCCTGTCCTTCCTATTCCACCCCCTTTCCTTTCTATATACCAGAATATAGTTTGGTGATGAGAGGTGTATCTGTTTTGTGTGCTCTCCCACTTGGGCTTGGGCTCGGTGGCATGGGAATCTGCTTCAAGTTTGGGGGAAGCGTTTGAATTGATTTTCTGAGCTCCAGCACTGTTTCAAAAACTGAAACGTGCGTTTGCAAGGCAAGTCTTAAATGATGCTGTGTTGCTGTAACGCAGATACACCCTTCTTTTTACCTTGCTTTTCTGGTTTCTTAGGCCTTAAAATGGCGGCTGGTGTTGTGGGGTTTCTGTGAGGGTGGGAGCAGGGTTTCTGTGGGGCTACATTGCTGCATTTGTAGTATTTTAATGACAAAATGTTTTAAAAGTAATGCAGATGTTTTAGCCTTGGGAAGGTTACAAGGTACAAGGAAGGTTACCCACGGTAAACAGCGAGCTGTTTGCAGGGCCTGGCGGGGCTGCGGGTGTGGGGCGGCCTGGCAGACGGGGCGGTTTGTAATGTTTGTACCCTTTCCTTGGAAGGAAGCCAATCCAGCTACGGTGGCCCAGCTAACCAGCAGCTGAGCGGGGGCTACGGCGGCGGATACGGCGGCCAGAGCAGCATGAGTGGATACGGTAAGGCCGAGTGCTCGCCGGCTCTGGGGGTCTGCGTCCAGCTCCAGCACGAAGCCCTGCCCCGTCCAGGGTGAACAGGGGATGCATGGAGCGGGCTGCACGAGCCCCGGGGTGAACTGAGAGCAAGAGGGAGATAAATCGGAAGCAGGAACCTATTGCTGGGGGAAGGCGTTGTTCGGAGGTGGATGAGGTGCTGTGTGTGTGTGTGTGTGTGGTAACGCTGTCTGATTTCCACCCCAGACCCCGGGAGTCAGGGCGCCATGAACAGCAGTTACTACAGCAGTGGGAACCGCGCATCCATGGGAGTGAACGGCATGGGAGGGATGTCCAACATGTCCAACATGAGCGGTGGCTGGGGGATGTAAGCGGAGGGTGACTTTTGGTCAAATCTTTTTTAAAAAACGAAAAAACAAAAAACGAAGTTTAACAGTTTTGCAATACGAGCTTGTGATTTATGCTTTACTGTCAGTGAAATCAGGATTGTTATTTTAAACCTTTCGGGTTGGCTATTTTTGAACATACAGAATGAACTTTCATCTAGGACGTAATAACCCAGTGAGCAGAGGCTGTAACTGTGAAACGACCCGGGGCGTTTCTCGCTTAGTTTCGTTGTAGGAGTGTATTTAAGCAGTAAGCGTATTTAGGTTAAAGCTGTTGGAATTACGTTACGTGTTGCTCTTATACCATACGACATCTGACACTGTTTGGAATCCATGTTGAAGAAAACATGCTTTTTTTGTAAAGAAACAATCTAGGAGCTGTGTCTGAAATTCCAAGTGAACATTTGGCATGTTAGTTCTAGTTTCTTTCTTTTAATATCCTGTAAGGCACGTTAAAGCTTTTTTTTTTTTTGGTTTTGTTTTTTTTTTTTAAGTTAATGGGGGAAACGTGTTGAGACGCAATACGGCTACGTTAGGGCTCGGTCTTGGTGTTCCTATACAATTCTGAGGCCTTGATTTAATCTTTCATTGTATTGTGATTTCCTTTTTAGGTGTATTGCGCTAAGTGAAACTTGTTAAATAAATCTTCCTTTTAAAAACTGGAACTCGCTGCTTCTTGACCTTCTGCCTCTGTCTGTGCCACGGCAGCCAAGCCTGGCGGTGCTTTGCGGTCAGTGCTGCTCTGTGTGCTCTGACTTCGTGGTGGAGTGCTGTGGAACTGCTGTGTTGGAGTGGTGATGGTTTCAGCCGGGGAAGGAAGCAGCTTCCTGAGGCACCGCTGGCGTGGGGCTGTCAGCAGCTTTAATGCACAGCACCGCGGGTGCGGCGCGGCCCTGATGCGGTTGTCAGGGCCCAGAGGAGCGCTGGGGATCACTGCGTAGCTGCGGCTGTCTGTGCTTCAGAGCTCAAGTGCTGGGGCTGTGGACATGGCAGCTCAGTGCAGCTGCGTGTCAGTGAATTGATGTGCTGAAGGCCGTGCTTACAGAGGTGGTTTTATAAACAGTTGGAGCCACGTGATGGCTGAAGCTTCTCCTGCAGGGGCAGGGCAGCACTTTCCATGCATTCACTGTGCTCAACTCGTCCCTTTCTGATGAAACTTCCAACCCGTGGAGGGAGAACAGCTGGGCTGTCTTACAGCAGTAGGTTTTAAAAGCTCTGAAGCCAGTTTGGTCTCTGCTCTGCAGTGAAGGATCTCTGGTTTTGGGCTCACACTCACCCAGCACTGAGTGCTCAAACTGCACGGGCTCAGCAGCCAGCACTGCCTTAGGGCTCTGGGCATGGGACCCAGCTGCTGCAGCTTCCTCTGGGGAATGCAGAAGCTCCCCGTGCAGCACTGTACACACGTCTCAGTTTGTACATTAAGCCTCAGACCATAGCACGCTTCCAGGGCCTGGGGCCGACTGAGCTTTAAGGAACCAGAACCTGAGTGATTCTTATTGCAAAAGACTTTATTGTGCTCACAGCTACGCCCAGAACAGGAGCTAAGTTACACATCTGTACTCCGAGTGACACGGAAGGCACATGATCGACACTCAGCAAGCTCCTGCTGACAATTGTAAGTGAACATTCCTTGGCTCAAAGACAGAACTGCACGGGAATGCCTACAGTGAGGGTACAGTTAATGTACAGGAGTAACAGAGGGACTGAGCAACTAGAAACCCCATGTACAAATGTTAATACAAATACCTCGTGTATAAAAAAATCAGAGTGGGTTTGCGTTTTAGTTTCAAATAGAACTCGAGTGGAAATCAGGTAATACCGTTTTAATCATCCTGCCTGCTTCCTTCGTACTGATCTGTACAGAAAACACAGCGAAGGAAAGCACGGCAGCAGACACTGCTGTGAAGGTGCCCGGAGCTGAGAGCTAACGCTGGCTGCTCTTCAGTGCTGAGTTGGTCCCCTGGAGGTCCCCAAAGGCTCAGGAGGAATTAGATGAGCACCGCTGAAGTAGCAGAGTGTGGCAGGTGTCACAGACACGGACAGGTTTAGGGTACGACGGCAGTGCGAGCTCGTTGCTGGAGCAAGTGTTGCAGAAGATGTCCCCACAGTTCCTGCAGTGATGCTGCAAATAGAGCTGAGTAAGAACAGCAGCCAAGGGAAGCGTGCTGAGGAGGTATCACAAATCCCTGAGTCCTTTAATCTCATCCTCAAGTTCCGTGCACCCACACCCCTCACAGCGAGCATCATTTCAGCTCGGCACAAAGCAGCACCGCTCCCCCAGCTGCCTCGTCGCACACAGCACAGCCCGCACCAGGCCTGCCAAGAACAGCGCCCAAGCAGAACACAGCTCTTCAAGCTCTCTATAATACACTGTCCTGAGGATGGGAAACGCTGACCCACTCTCATTACTTATCACACCCACGAGTTCCTAAACTGAGGCAGTGTGAGCAAATGATAGAACAGCACAGCTCTGCTTTCCTGGGAGAAAAAGAAATCTGGTGAACAACGGTACCTTTCTTCTTGAGATAGAGAACTCCTTTTCACACTGTTTGCAGTGCGTGGCTTCGTCATCTTTCAGCCAGGTATGACCCTAACAGAACAGAACAGAACGCTCACGTTAGAGAGAAGTACATTCAGGAGGCTCAGAAGCGATTTATCCACATTGTGTGTAATTGTTTCTCCAGAAGCCATCTTCTTAAAGTAGGGTAAAACAGATCAGGATTTAACCGTGGGGAACTTTAAGCCAAAACATCCATGAAGTAATAGAGTACCTTTAGTGCTTTATTTACTTCTTTAATGTCTTCCATCTTCAGTTTAGATCTGGAGGGAAAAAAAAAGGAGTGACTCGCTGTGCACAGCTCTGCACGTTGTGTTCAGTTCTACCTGTCCAGGCACTGAACCTGCTCACTCAGCTCCCATTCTGAACACAGTATCACCAGGAAACATTGCCACCTCGGGGTCTGCCCTCTCTGCCATGTACTCAGAAGTGATGTGGAAAAGCGGAGTTTGATTTTATGAACTGAGCATTTAGTGGATTGTTTCTTATCCCTGCCACTTCACCCACGCAGGGATGGCTGCTGGCTTTGCCATGCGTGGTAACTGCCTCCTAACACTCACACTGCTTACTGTACAGTGGATGCATTTTAAACTTCTCTGTAATTAGCTGGATGCTCTGCTCCCCGAGTCATACCACCCCCGGTTCGGCTCCTGGAACTCACTGGCTGAGATGAAGCCCCATTTCTTGAAGAGCTTGCTCCTGCTCCTCGCAGACCTTCTCCAGCTGCTGCTTCTCCTCTTGCAATTTTCTCAGTTCCTGCAAAATCAAACACAAAAATCAGGTTTGTGTGCTAAGTGTGATCTGCAGTGCAATCCATGCAGAATACGTGGGCAGTTCACAAACATAAGCTTCCTAACAAAGCCACGTGTCTCCAAGGGCTCATTTTCAGTGTTAGCTGGGGAGCTATCCAGGGATTCCTGCAGTGCCCAAACAAAAATGCACCACGCACATCTGCTCCATGTGTACCTTTTTCAGTCCTTCCATTTGTTCCAGTTCTGTTTTCAGCAGAGAGGCAGCATCCTTCTCCTGGTGAAGTTCTCTTTGCAAAGTTTGCCTCTGTTCCTTTTCGGATTTTACTTCCTTTTCCAGAGTTGAGCTATTTAAAAATAATTGATTCAGATTCTACAGCAGAAAATCATCCTACAGCATTTATGGCTACCAGCAGTGTGAGAGGAAAACTCGTCCTAAAGAGGACAAAACCTACATCAGTACTCTGCCAGAGGAAAGAACAGAGATGTTACAGCAGCAGAAAAAAGCCACGCCAGTATTTAGAGGATACAGAAAGCAAGCAGTAAAGTGGTGAACTGATGGAAGGAAAAAAAGCAACAAAACTCTGTCTCCACAAATGTGTATTGGACTGCTTGAGTGCCAGCAGCCATTTCTGAAGTGACAGCTCCCCTAAGTGCAAACAGTGGAAGAAGCACTTGATATATTACAAGCCTAACAGGATAAGAGCACCAATCCCCAGACCCCCTTCAAGAAATGCCAGACTGAGCACTGAAAGCATTTCTTAAACAAATGGCAGAAATGAAGGGAAAATGAAGGAAAAGCCATGAGATGAAATACCATTTGCTGTCCAGCTGGGACATCTGCTGCCGATAAGTGTCAAGCCTGCTGGCGAGCTCTTGCTTCATCTTGTTGCATCGTTCTTCTGCAGCTTGCCTTGCCTTTTCTGCGTGCTGCAATCTGCAAAGTAAGGAGCATACAGATTTGCTAGCAATCACCTTTTCCTCATCTATTCACTGTCATTTTGTTCTTTCACATTTTCCACACAGCTCTGTAAAGAAAGCTAGGCCTGAAGACACTAGCAGAGAAGAGAGAAGTTCTAGAAGCTGTTTGTGTAAAACTCAGAAGTCACACTTGCTCTTAACACCAACACATTGTTTGAACAGTGCCCACAGTAAGAGCTGCACTTTTCACACGAGTCAGTGCTGTGAACAGAGCACAGAGCGTGGTAACAGGGAGAAGGGAACAAGAGCTCAGGCGGGCAGACATGCCTGAGTATCTGCAGGGGACATTTCAGAGCGCTGTACTGAGAAACACAAAGCCATTCCACGATAGCCTCAGTCAGAACCCTCCTACTGAGCAGCAGTGCTGAGCTTCCCATGATTACCTCTCTTCCATTTGTTTCATAGAAGACATCATCTCGTTCGTTTTTCCTTCAAACGAAGATATCACCTCTGTTTTCTGTTGCAAGGAACACTCTGCATTCTGCAGGGAAGAAGCAGACATAGCAGCAGGATGTGCTGCAGCTTTCCGATGCGTTACCATCACATCGAGGCCAGCACTGCAGCTCTGCTGTTCTCTGCCACACGTACCTGAGATTTGTGAAACATCTGCAGGTTAATGGCTTTCACTTCCTCCAACTGCTGGCGAAGCGCGACCAACGTATCTTGTTTTTCATGAGTATCTTTCTCCAGGAGTTTCATGGCTATTTCCATTTCTGTTTTCATTCCAACCTGTAGCTCCAACTCTTTTTCTAGTTCCTTACAAAGAGATTTCCTAGTTACTGCTGGGTAATCACACCCGGGAGAAGTATTTCCCAGAGCCACACAAAAGCAACTGTGCATTACTCCTTCAGGTACACAGCTGTGGTTTTACAGAGGTCAGGTCTCAAATAACGCAGTAAGTTAACAACAGCAAAAGGCTATTTCAGCTCTCTGGATCGTGCCAGCAGATCTGAGCTCTCTCCCTAAAATGCAGAGCTTGGTGTGCACGTCAGCTGTCCGATCTGGAGACGGTCTGACATGGCAACACAAGCTTCAGCCAGCCCTGGCACTCATTTACCAGTCAGGAACATGAAAGTGACTCTGGCACTGCGTAAGGACAGCTGCCTTTTCTGTGTTCTTAGCACTGTTTCTGCTTTAATAATCCTGGTACGCTGTCAGCCAGGGGAAAGCCCAGAGTTCCACTCCTTTCCTTCAAACACACCGTGAATTCTGCACGGTTCTGAGAACACAGCAGGCACACAGCACACGCCTGTAATTCCAGCCCAGAGCAGGCAGTCCCGCACCTACAGAGCATAAAACGAAAGCTGAGTTTCCTTACCAGCCTGATTTTTTTTTCTTCTTTCAACTGCTTCCAGACGTCGCTGTACATCTCATCCAGACCCTGCCGGGACTGCCGGTAAGTATCCAATTCTACTTTTGTATCCTCTTTTGTTACCTAGAGGAAGCAATTGCAAAGGCCACCTGAGACCACAAAGCTACAACTCAGCAGAAACTGAGAAATACTGTTTCACAGAAGGGTTTCCTGCAACTTCAAGCAAAACCCTATCATTTTGCAATTAAAAAAGTGGTAGACATTAACAGTGATCTATAGGGGTGTGTTAAACTGTGCTCCAGAGCATTCCAGTTCAGAGCTGTCCCAAGAGTGCTAACTCAGCTGCACAGGAGAGCTTGCTCATTTCAGGGATCCTCACCTTCAAACCACTGTCCTACCTCAACACTTTTCTCACTCCGTTCACGAATTAATTCGTTTTGTTGTTTTAACTGCTGCTGCTCCTCCTGCAGCGATCCAATTCGGTCAGTTGCTGCTGCAAGCTGTGGGAGGAACATATCTATGCTTTACCACTGCAAAACATGAAACAGAAGAAATTCTCAAGTCCTTGGCTCATTTCTCTCTTGGCTCTTTCATTCTTCCCAGAAGCTGCCAGGCCATTTTGCAGCCATGCTCACTGCACAGCCTCGTTTGTTTGTTAATTTATTAATGTGCTCTGCTTCATGCCCTCATCACCTATTGCTGAGTAATTGCTGCTCAGAGCAATGTGTCACAGTGCAAAGGGCCAAACAGCCCCAGGTTTGTGGTGTGGCACTGTTACTGGTATGAATTACAGGGCACAGGAAAGTCACGGAACTGTCAGAACTTCGTGGCATTTTCAAGTGGAGATTCCCCACAAGGCCACAGATTTCTGTCTGAACTAACACATGTCATAAGAACAACAAAACCACCATCACCTGAAAACAAACAAAGCAAATAGCAGCCAAACAAAACATCCCTCAGCAATCCTCACGCATACTGCTGGCCTGAATTTCAGGTCCCAACCAGGAAAGATTTCCAAATCAATTTCCATTCTAACTCACACGATGGGTGCGTATAAAAGAGTGTGAGCAGAAAGGAGAGAGATAAATGGTGTTCGTTAGTGATATGATTAATTTCAGGTGGAGATATCACTGCAGGAGAAAGACCTCGATTAAAGACATCCTCCATACTTCACTATTATCAACTCAGTGCAAGTCTGCAGTGAATTCTTTTGGCGTTTTGTCTCTGACAGAAGAAAGCTAAGACACACTTAACAGCCAGACACAAACCTCCTCCTGCAGCTTTGAGTTGGTCTTCTCTAAGCAGTCTATTTTGTTCTGCAGATCTGTGACCGTGCAGCTGCAATGAGAGAAAAACATAATGCATGGAAACACCACAAGTGCCAATGTTCAACATTTATTCCTGTCTACAAGCATGCTTTTACCACCTGGTGTTGGCTAACAATGAAATAGTTTGTAAGGACACATCTCCACCTAAAGGATGAACTTTGAGACGCTTCTTCAAGAGAGAACTATCACAAATCCATCCCCAAAATCTTCTGTTGACCATCAGTAAGTCCCAAAACAGTCAGCTATTAATACAGAGCTTGTTTTCTGCTAGCATCTGCCTTGAGAAGAGTGAGATTACAAAACAAAACAGTTTTTGTTGAAGAATCAGAAAAGAAATTTCATCATTAGACAAAAGTCTGTGCGAAGGGCAGCAAAGACATTTAAAGCTGTAAGGGAAAAGTGACTGCTTGTACATTAGAACAGGGAAAGTTTTACCTGAGATGTCGGTTCAGTTCTTCTACATAATGCTTCTGGTCAAGGACAGCAGTAATCCCTCCATCTCTAATTGTAAAGCAAGAACATATCGATTGAGACAAAACTTCTCTTCATTTGAAAGTGTTAATCTGCCTGAGGGTTTTCAGCATGGACTTGCAAGTCTTTTTTTGTTACAGAACTACATGTGTTTGAGCAAGGCCAGGAAGCAGTAACGCCATCACTTAACACTTCCAGTAAAAACACTTCTCCATAACTGATCTCTCCCACGGAGACAGCTCCTCAACTGAGCCTATTTTTGAAACAGTGCTTAGAAACCAAGCAGTGACTTCACAGAGGTGCCCTGGCAGATCGTGTCTCCTGAAAACGTCCACATTTTGAGTGTTATTAACTCTGCTGGCTCAGGACAGACTCTCCACTGTTCAAACTGCCACGAGATCAACTTTTGTTGCACTTTTGTTTAGCTAGTAAATGTATTTAGGATTCTCTTTTTTCAGTTAATAGGAGAGTTCGATATCTGTAGCACTGATGTGCTTCTACAATCCTATGATTAATAAGAAAAACAACAACAACAACAACAAAAAACAATTTAGATCATGAATTCACCATACATACTGTTTGCCATCACTGTCTTGCGTTTCCTTAAGGTACAAAGAAAAATCAATCACTCCAACCTGAAAAACACATTTAAGAAATTAACATGCTTTCACAATGCAACTCTGAGCTGCAGCAGACATTTCTTTTTATCTGGAAAGAAAGTAAAAATCTAAAAGCTATGTTTCAGAAAGACAGATAACGCCTTTATCCTCCACAAAGACAGCAAACTTCCAAGCCAGTATTTGTCAACATTAAAAGAACCATATTCAGTGCACTCGGTTTCCCCAGAGTTGCTATTTTTGACAGCATTTCCATAAACTGCTGCTGAAGGAGATGGATACTTTCATACTTGTCAGTGTGGAAACATGACAAGCTTCTATATGGGACATTCCTGCCACTCTCCCTCCCCCTAACCTAAGGAAAACCACCACTCACCCTCAAAACAAAAGACCCCATAGGTCCTCAGTGGACTGACAGTGACACATCTCCTGTATTTACCTCAGTTCATCCAAGGTTTGCTTTCTTACACGAGAATTCAAATGTGCACTCACAAAAGCAATGACAATCCCTATCTACGTAACAGATTTAGGAATTCTAGGCCCATTTCTGTAAAGTATTTATGGAAATGCTTAATTTAACTCAAATATTTTAAGGGCTGATCATATTTAAACATCATCTTCACCTGAGAATCCAGGTCTTCTCCTTTCAAGCAAAGGTTGGCATCAATAACATTCAGCCCAACTAAGAGACCCACAATGACTGCTCCCTCCTCCTCCATCATCAGTGCATCAGGCTCGTAAAATTCACTAGAAGAAATAAGATAAGGCATCACTGAACGTCATAATTATAATTATCACTGAACTAATTTAAATAGCGACGTGCTTAGGAAGCTCTGCTGATCAGTCCCCCCTCACTGACCCACTGCACGAGGCAGAAGATGCAAAACACTCACAGAAAATTCTCCTGCCCCTAAGTTCACTGCAAGAACAATGAACAACTTGCTCCCTTGCAGACTGACAGAACAAGCTCGAAGTTAACCGGGCCAGTGAGTGACCTTTTACTCGAGCAATGCAAGGATTCAGTGAATGCAAGGTATCGGCATTGTTACCTTAATAGATGTTTATGGTCCAAAAGCACTTTAAGATAATCTGCCAGTTTCTTTTGCATGAGTGCCAGATAAAGCCAAGCCCTTCCCCTTCCTACAGCAGTCCTAAAAGAAAACATTAAGGTTTCGGTAAGGCCAAAACATTTAATTAGATCTGTGGAACTGAAAATTCTCTCTCCACAAAGGGAGATGAAGGCACTTATTTACTAAATTAATTAAATCCCAAAGGAAAATAGTTTTGTGGCCAGAGCAAGAGAAACATTTAACTACATTCTGTCGCTTCAGTGTCAGGAAAGTATGCTGTAAAATCTTAAGTCAGAAAGCCCTGCGTACCCCCAGCCAACACCAGAACCCAACCACTCGTGCATTCGAGGAGTAAAAGCAGTCTCTTCATTACCTGGAGGTCTCACATGAAACACACACAGACAAAGCCATAAAAGGGGAGGAAACAAGGGGAAGGACACAGCCCTGAGATGCTGCAGACCCTTCCAGCGAGCTTACAGAAGTTTTGCCATGCTGTTTCTAAGTGTGACCGCACTGTCTGAAGCACGGAGTACTTTGAGACTCCTCATCTCTGGGAGCAGTCAGTGCCTCCTGCGCACTCTGTTTCTTCCTTTTGGAAGGAGATCTCATTCAGGAAGCTAAGAAACCACCCGAACAAGTATTTCCCAGCAGCGTTAAGTGAGACGCGTAACCCCCAACGAGGAACTTACTTCAGCTCTGGCAGATTTTTAACACTCGTCGCTATATCTGACGCCTCAGGACAAAGCTTTTCCACCAGCTCCAACGGACCAAAGAACGACTTGTTCTGTCCAATAAAGGTCTTCTTCGCTGCAGGGGGAGCACACAGAGAAGGGACAGCTCCCAGCTCCCATTCCGACCACGGATCCTT
Source organism: Callipepla californica brunnescens (assembly GCA_023055505.1). Classification (NCBI taxonomy): domain Eukaryota; kingdom Metazoa; phylum Chordata; class Aves; order Galliformes; family Odontophoridae; genus Callipepla; species Callipepla californica. Next base: position 13,840,378 of record JALIRH010000014.1, read on the forward strand.
GCCCCCACAGCCCGCAGAGCGGCCCCTCATGGCACAGCACGGCCCGAGCAGAGCTCACCTTTGAGGCCGTGCTTGAGGCAGTGCTCCAGCACCACGAAGAACTGCTGCAGAGGAGGGAAGTCGGAGTCCAGGGTGCGGCCCAGGCTGAGCGCCGACTGGATCAGGGTTTTGATGCTCAGCTTCATCATGTTCATGAGGTTGGCGCGCTCCTCCATGGCGTGGCAGCGCGCAGCTGTGCGGCAAAACCAGAACGGCACTTTTCACAAGGGCGCTCCTGTTGTCCCCCCCCCCCCCCCCTCAGCGCAGCGCAGCGCAGCGCAGCGCACCGCCCCCCGCAGCCCGGCCCCACCTGGGGCCGTCTGAGGCCAGGCCCCTCCGCTCCCGCGTTACCGCGGCAACGGCAGCCCCCCAGCGTTCCCGAACTCTCGCGAGATCGAGCGCGGGCTCGCGCGGGCCGGGCGCCATTTTAGAAATAGCTCTCCTGTGTCGGGGCGGGAGAGCCAAGGCTGCGGGGAACGTCCATCTCACACAGAACCGCAGCGCAGGGCTAAAACTGAGCGCAGCTCCTCCCTGTGAGAACAGTGTAAGGAAGGTTACCCTAATCCGATCGCAGCACACCACGGCAGCTCTGTCACATCAGTACCCAGCCTGCTCATAGAGACCCAGCATCGCAAGGGCTGGAGCACTTTGGATTTGATGTCAGGTGAGATATCGAGAACGGAAAAAAAATGCCCGACTAGAAATAGGAAATCTGTGTCTCCGTTTAGACACTGAGCTGCTCAGGAGCAACTCATACTGTGCCGTTTCCTAAACTTGAACGTTCACTCATCAGGGCTATTTTGCTTCTAAGCCTTTCTGAAGTGATACACGTGTGTCCTTCACAAGGCTTCATAAAAACGAATACCGCGAGTGAAATGCTCTTTGTGAACATCAGTGTCAACCAAGCAGCACTGTCCTACGGGTTTGCATTCAGGTTAAGTAATAACTCGAGCAGTTGTTCAGCCTGTTGGAGCAGTCCCACGCTCCTCTGGCAGAGCCACGTTGCTGCATGCAAAGTAAGCCAGGTGTTAGGCAAACTATCAAGTCAAAGATCTCAGATATTACGCCGCAATCTTTAAAAGCCTGCTCTCACACTGTCTCACTCGGTTCAGTTTTTGTGTAAATATCATTTTGCAGCTTTGTTTACCATACACTGTCACAACCCCTTGAAGAAAAGGTGACAGTGCTGCATCTTTTGGTCTTTAAGGCAACCTTTCTTGATTTGCATTCCTTAAGTTTGCATCCCCTGCCTTCCCAGCCAGGCAGAACAGTTCCTTCAGTGGCAGAGAATGGGTCTATGCAGTGGGAACCTCTGTGCAGCTGACAGCAGAGCGTGCAGCAGCATTTGTGTGTGATCACCAGACCTGAAGGAGGGGGAGGTTATGAAATGCACACAAATAGATGGCAGCAGGGATCAGGCTGTCACTTTTCCACCAGCAGCCTTGCCGGCCACAGGTTATTTCTTAAGAAGACCTCATTTAAATGGAGCACACAGCACGTGGTCACAGTTACCAGGAAAGCGCTTGATGTGGGAGGGCAGGAGATGTGAGCAGACACTGAGTCACCACGTTAAGTTTGGTGTTGAGCCTCTAGGTGCAGACAAAGGTAAGAATCTAGGCTGTTTTCAGGACAGGGTTAATCCTGAGCTCTGGCTATGCAACACTGAGGAATTTTCATGCCAAACAATATTCTAGCTTATTTCACTGTGCAGTTATGATTCATCCCCAGAGAAATGCAGCTTGAGTATGAAATATTTCAAACAAACAGACCAGCACAGCTGAGCTCTGCTGCTCCAAAGCCACGAGGCAGCAGTGTGCTGCAGGCCCCCACGCATCCACCACGCTCTCACCGCTCCTGCATCCCGATGGGTCCGTTCCATTCTCTGAGGTTTAACTTCCAGAAGGCTCCCTCTTAATCCAGTCTTAAGAGAGCTCTTCCACAACCCCCTAGCTCCTACACCCACGAACGCAGCGTTTCACTAAGCAAGCTGCGATGAGATCAGGCGTTTTTTAGCGCAGCTAAGGATTAGTTTGTAATGAATCCGTCTCTCTATGTGCGTGGCAGCCACATGGAGCAGTGCCATTCTGCGAACCGGGGCTGCTCAGCACAGCTTCCAGGGAACCACGAGCGGCCACCGGCACCACAGGGAACACCGGGGGATGCTGAGCAGAGCTCCGGGTTCCCCCGGTTGGACTCCGTTAGCGCTCTCGCTTAAGCAAACAAGCGCAGCGTGAGATTAAGGAAACCACGCTCTAAAATCGAAGTAACACTAAAGCACCGCGCTAATTAACGCCACTTACGGGAGCTAAACTTATCTGCGCCGCATAAAAGCAAGTTTACTGAATAGACATAGCCATACTTGTCTTCGCTGTGCTGTCATTGCTGACTGCTTTGGATATGAGTCCTACCGAAGCCGCAGACTTCAGAGCGCTGCCGTAGCTCAGCGCCAGGTTTTCGGAGGCTTTCTTTGCCAGAGACAAGATGGGAGCGGACCACTTCGCTTCCTCCGCCGCTTTCTCTTTCTCCGCGCCTTTCAGCTGTGCCGCTCCGGGCACATGCTGTCCGCCAACGATCTCAAAGTCCTCCTGAATCCCCACAGCGCCCGCGCACCGCCGCTCCCCGTCAGCCATCTTCGGCGCGTCACGTGACTCCGCTCACCCCGCCCCGGAGCAGGAGGGGTCTCTATTCCTGTTATTACTGCGTAGTTATGCACGCTGTAAGTGATGCCAGCCTAGCTTGGTTCAAGCGATGGATAGCAATACAGCTTGCTCTTATGACAAGTGCGTGCTCCCGTCACAAAGCAGCTGCGCACAGTCAAGCTATTCATTAATGTGCTCGGTAGATTTACAGCAAAGGGGGGCTGAAGTGACCCCGATACGAGCGTTCAGCCTTAGGGGGTGTCCTGAATACTGGGGGTTTGTCAGCCAGTTTTCTTCCTTCCAGAAATGTACCCAACTTTGATCGCTTATTTTGTGTTGTGAGGCAGATAGAGAAATCGCTTACTCAGTCGGATGATGCTGTGTGCTAGCTTTTCTGCTACACAAGATTCTTTGTTTTCTTCCCCCCCCAAGAAAAGAGAAGGGCAGAGGAAATAAGAAAGCTGGAGATCGTTGCAGCAGAACAGATCTTTATGTCTGTATCTTACTTATCCTCCCTCTTTGAGCCAGTTTAAGACTAATTCTGTCCTCCTGGCTTCTCAGGTACTGAAATTTAACAGCCCCTGCTGCACGAAGCACAAAGAAGCTGGTGTATTTCTGCTGAGATTTCAGAGCTCAGCAGCCTCCAACTCGGCCGTGACTCACGCGATCCGTGTGAGCACTGAGCTGCTGTGCAGAGGGAAATCGGAGTCCATCTCGTGGCCTCCCGCGGTATTTAACCGTGGGTTCATGTGACCACGGTGTCCTGTAGCTCCACAGGTTCTTACCTTGCTGCTGCTGCTTACAGGAGAATTCTGTTTGACTTGAGCAAGATCTGACATTGATTTTCTGCCTTCACTGTTTATGCAGTATTAAGACTGAAAATAGTACTGCCAGAGCAGCAAAACAATTGTGAGCTTTGAAATGTTATTATTCAGTACAGCTGAAGAATAGGACAGAGAAGTTTTGTGACTGGAAATAAAAGCAACTCAAAGACGCTGTTCACCTCTCGTTGTGTTGCTCCAATAACGTAATGATGCATCAGACTTCCCTGTACTGCCTTAATTAACTTCCGTGGAAAAACAGTACATGAAAGATCATCTCTCTGCATGTTACTATTAAAAAAGTGCAGTGTACGTGGTAAAGAAATGTCCACGGAGGATTTATTTACACAGAATAGAGCTTTCAGCACAGTGATAAAAAAGGAAGTTCATTATTTTTGTCTTGAATGAAAGTCAGGCACTATGCTTGACTAACGCTGCCCAATTTTAGCTCTGCAAGTGGGTTCATCTTTATTTTTCGCTTCTGCAGATACTGATATTTCACCACTGTGCTCTACAGATCACTAGTCCAGCTCTTGTTCTACTTTAGACTATCACCTGCTTTTTAGTGAAGTGAAGAAAATAAAAGACCTGTCGCAGGAATGCAGCGGGCTGCAGCCTGGAATGTCAGGGAGCAATTAAGAAGAACACACACATTTAGCTTTTCGTTATTTAAAGCATTATTTATTGGCACTGTGAAAATGGGCAACAAGGAGAGCTCCCCACTAGGTGACACTACGGCACTTCTGTATCCACGGAGCAGCATCTAATGTACAGCAAGGACGCACTGCGAGCAAATATCGTGTTGTGAGGCTACCTGGGAAACGGCAGACAGCTCTGAAGGTGCCACCTTCCCATCAGGGCGTATAAATACTGGAATTTTTGTGCTGGCCCTTGTCTACTGTATACACATGGTTTGATAGTGAGGGGACAAGTGGAGCAGTTTTCAGCTGAGAGGAGGGAGACTTAGATCAGATATTTGGAGGGAATTTTTCACCTCGAGTCATTTTATGAAATCTTGTGTAGATTTGTGACTTCACTGGAAGCAATGTAAAAGTATAGAAACTTATTTTAATATTACTAAATAGCAGTATGATAAAACTGGTGGTGTTGTAGGGGAGGTTTCCTTTTGCAAGGTACCGTGCACGTCAGACAACAGACTTCTTTGCTGCTTCAGTAAGAAAGGAAGAAAGAGAATTTAGACAAGGGATTTTAAGTTACCTAAAATGCATTGAAGTGATGCTTCTTCTTCAATAGGAACAATAAAATATATATTTTTTCACATAATGTACCAAAGCACATTCAGATGCTGGAGTACAATCCTGGTGATCTGTGCTTGTTCACCCTTGGGCAGGACATGGCACAGGCTGCCTATGGTTACGTCTTTGCAAGTAGTAAAGATCTTATAACTAAATCACATCTTAGATGCAGTGAACAAACTATTAAAAGAGGTTGCAGGAGGCCTTCGGAAGTGTGAGTTCTTGCCTTTATTTTGTCTCTGATTTCCTCAGTGTTATGCTTGTTTTGTGAATGTCACTGCACGTTGATTGCTAAGATGCTGGGGAGCCTAAAGCAAAAGGGAATTCCATATATCTTTGGCATATAGATTTTTATTTAAAAAACAAACAAGCAACAAAACCAGTCTCTTTTATTTATCCTTTCTTTTATCCTTGCAGAGTTCCAGCTAGCTGCTTCTTTGCCACACTTAGGGCTAACTCTCAATCCCTTTGATTCAGTAGGGATTTTTTTTTCTGGAGGGAGGTGAAAAAATGAAGTGCTTAACAGATGTGCAAAAGCACCTTATTTATTGCAAGAGTCAAGGGGAAACAGAAGCTTTGGGGTAACAAAAGTATGTAACACTGTTTCTCCTCACATTACAAGTTAGGTTAATTTCACCAAAGGCCTTTCCCTGCTTCAAGATTGCGATGGGAACTTCAGTTACTTCTTGTTCCTTACAACAGCACTGCTCCTTGCCTGACCTCCTGATAAGCCAATCGAAGGTAAAAAATGGCAGGAATTTGGAACTGTAGCTTTCTAGCAGCCAAAGGCAATCCAGCTGCTGGCTGCTGTGCTGCTGTTTCTTGCCTCTGACCAAACCCTTTCAACCCCTTGTCCGTTGGATTGCTGAACTGCTACAGTGCCCCGAGTTGGCAGAAATCTAATAAAACAGAAGTAGATAGTTTCCCCACTGATTTAATGTACTGAAACATCTCATATTTTCCAGATGGTGTGTCGGAAGAGTTGCTCACGATATGCATGTCCTGTTCAACCCCCAGTTTTCTGCCTGACCTGAGCTCTCTGTGGAGTCTCCACATGGCAGATTAGCAAAGCAGATGACAGACTTACTAATGGAGTGCTTTACCTTAAACATCCTTCCTCCCATCTTTTGGCAGTCACAGAGGCTCCTGGCATCATACCAGCTGCAAACGTGTAAGGAGAAAAAAGAACCGTAATTAGAAAGTAGAGTCATTGTCTCAATAAATCCTGAAGGTTTCTAGTAGTCAACAGAGTAGGGATTTTGTGACTATGCATTGCATCCGAAGTAGCATCTTAGTAGAAGAGAAGGAAAATATGATCTGTGTGCAGACTGAATCCTTGCATGCTATAGTGGAAATGCTAAGCCACAGCCTGAAGCAGTGATGGAGCACCTGGTGGGAAGGCAGGGCCAGCCCGGGGGAGCTCAGGTGTATGCAATGCACCTCAGTGACTGGGAGGGCTGGAGCCAGGATCCACCCCTTCCCAGACCTCATTTAGGGGCTGGCAGAGGAAACAAGTGATACTGTTGTACAGCCACGTGCAACCTTCAGGGATTCTGACACACGGAGCAACCAGGGAAACACTACGAGTTTTTCAGCTAGGGGAAAGAAATCTTAGAGTCTAATAATGCCAAATGTGTGCTACAGATGCATCAACTAGCAGTGTATACCTCAGCAAATTTCTGCTGATGCCGTGCCATGTGTAATACACATTTCTTCACTTTAAAATGGAGTTCCTTTTCATTAAGAAGCCTTCTTTCTCAGAGATGAACTTTAAAACACACATAGATGAAAGCTGCAGAATTTGTTGAGTAGTGAAGGAACCCTGATTAATAATAACAAAGATGGCAGTGAAAAAAGTGTTCTAATGCATTAATTAAATGAAATTGAGATCATTCATCTTCCCAGGTGAACCCTGTTTGAAATTTTGAGCTGCATGAAAGGGAAAGAGAACTGAAACTGGGTGGCATGATGTGCAGGTGGGGAGGTGAAGACACCTCCAGAAGATGCTTTGTTAACAGGGAGCAGTAATTGACCTCCCACTGTTGAGGCACAGCGTCTTGCTGTCTCTCCCTTTTGTCTTTGTTCTGTTAATTTCAGAAGGCTTTACACATTGCAGTGACTGCTGTACATTTTTTCATCCAGCACGTGAATAATTTCCCCCTTTTAGAAACCGAAACAAACCCACAAGTTCTCATCTGAATGCGGCCCTATTGACTGAAGCAAAGAGAGATGCAGGTCCTTAAAATGGTAATAAATGAACTATCATTGTTTTTCCTATAAACATAAACCAAACAAGTTTATTTTTGAATTGTAATAAGAGTAACAAAACCTTTTATTATCTGTTGGTTATGGTTTCAGGCTGTGATTTTGGTGGGTTTTATAAGCTCCAGACCAGTGCTGTCAGGGTATGTTGTTACTGATCTCTCTGGAGTCAGTGCCTAACAGCAGTTTGGGTGTAGGGCCACTCCAGGCACCATGTTTCACATAATGCTGAGACCTTCCTTTACTTCTTTAACAGATTTGGGCTTGGTGCAGTCAATTTGTTAATAACAATGAAATAAAAACCCTTTTCCCCTCACGGTATCATATCGGCATGTTAGCATTGCTGTCTTGGAACTCTTGAGCAGAGTTTTCAGGCACATCTCGAAATGTTCTGGAGCCGTTAGTTCATGCCTGCTTTCAGGATGAGCAGATCTCAGTTTGAACGTTAACATTTTATTTTGTTTCTGAGAAATCCGCCAGCAGTTTCAGCTGAAGGAGGAAGTCTGGATTGCTGGTGGAGAAGATGAGTAAATGGGATATCCAGGCAGCCCTGGATTGTTGCAGTTTAGCTCTAAATTGTCATTAAAGAATAGTGTGTTTTCAGAAGAACAGTTGGTTTTGCTTTTGGAGAAAATGTTATGTTTATGTGTGATTGAAATATAACTTGATTTAAAGACGTCACAGTGCAATTTAGCAAACCACAGTGCAGTTTACTCACAAGGACAAGCCTTGTGGCTGAGGCTGGGGGGGGCTTTGAAGATCTTTGTCTATTTCCCTAGCTGTGATAGCTTATTTATATCCTAACACCAGTTGTTTACAGTTACGAATTTCAGCTTCGTTTTCTTTCTGCAGAAGTGTCATTATCTTCTCTCACATTGTCTGCTTACACTGTAGGCTCTTTGGAACAGGGACTTTATTTTATTACTGAATGGATATATCATGCCTGGCACAGCCTGGGCTAATGTGGTTTGGATGAGTACACGTATATTTAATGCTACTGTTGTGGAAAAAAAAATACAGATTGTAAAATGCTGCTGATAAATTGGAGTGCTTCTAGCTAAGGTTATCTGAACACGATCATACTGAAAATCTTTTGCTTTGTTAACAAAAGCAAATTAATTTACCCCAGGCTTCTAACTTCTAACAAGATGTTAGTTATCATTCATCCAGGCTGAGCTGCAAAATCACGTGTGGGGAGTAGCATAGATGTGCTCAGTCCCAAGGAAAGGAAGAACAAGGTAAAGGACAGCAAGAATCTGACCTGGACAGCCTGGCTCTGGTGGGATGCTGAACGTATTCCAGGCTTGTGACAGAGCAGTCGCAGAGCAATAGAGGACTGCAGTAGAGCACTGTACAACAGTAGAGAGAAATTTTAATCTTTTTTTTTTTTTGTGATTGATTTAATAATGTTTCTCACCATTGTGCTCATGTTTTATAAAATCCAAGTTATAAAAAAATCCAACAAAAATGTTTAATTCCCAATATAAACCATCTTAGAATTAGACCATTTCATTTGAAATTCCCAAAGCTTTGTCTGATAGATGGCAAAACTTATTTTGTACTTCTCACAGAAACGCTGTGCTGTGAAATAACATGTAAAGTGCAGGTCTTTACTTTTTCTTTACCCTGATGTTTTTGATTTTTATTCTAATCTTGAAATGTTGTCACCAGGTATGGTATTAACTTGAAAAGATCCAGTTCTGTTGCTAGGTCCACGTTTGCAATGAAACTTATGAAGCCCAGCCTAGGAAACCTGCTTTTAATATAGTTCTGAGCAGAGAGTTCATTACCGTCACTAACACACTCATATTGAGCTTGACTTAAATGTCAGAAAATATTCTTCAGGTGCAGGAGACACCAGAGATCACAGCTACCTGATACATTGCATTATAATTAGCTAGGAGACCAAATAAAGCACAAGTGCTTCTATGTACTAAGAGCACAATCCTGGCTTTCTCTGTTTGGCTCCAGGTATTTGCCTGGAAGCCTTTATTTCCAAAGAACTATGGTAGAACTTTAAACAGGCACTCCATTTTCCACTAAGAGACTGTGAGGTTAGACAACAGCATTACACGATCCAAAGCTTGTTTCTTTGCAGCTCAGTCAGTGTGAAGTGCATCCTGTGAGCTGAAGCAGTATCCTGCTGTAACAGCCAGCAGGTTTTGTGCAGTGACAGCGTGCTTAGGAAACACCACAGCATCATTTGTAACTGGTGATAAACACAAAGGTGTGGAGAAGATTAGCAGTCTGTCTTTCTTTTACATAAGAGAATGGTCTGTGTCATTGCTAATAGACTCATCTGGCAACTGGGGGAAGAGGGGTGGAGTTTTTTCTTCCTGCTTTTCTTTGACACTTGCCCTTGGCAGGGTTATTTCTAATTAATGCTCCTTTTTCCTAATTGTAGAAGAGATGCACGTGGGGAACAACTAGACTTTGTAGCTAAGTAAAGCACAATCTCTCTTGCTAAAAATGTACCTAAATTTACATTTTTAAGAAGTCCACTGTCACGGCCATTTGCGTGATTTCCATTTGTTAGATATTATGAGAGTAATCTGTGAATGACTCTGCATCAAACTTTAAATTCTTTGCATTTTTATTTTGATGGAGTTTCAGAATTTACAACGTAACCTTGAAAAATCCTCAGTGCACCCAGAACTCTGAGTTCCTCTTCTATTTGAGGCAGACATGTGAAGTGTTATCACTTGGATTTATTCACAGTGTGTCACCTCTTATAAAAAAAACATTGGTGTACCAAAATCTGTTTCTTTTATTTGGACATCTTCATTATTATGAAAACCACAGCTGAAATCTCATATCAGAGAAGTTGGAAAATGTACTCAAGGTTTTCTTTAAAAGCAGTTAAAACAACTCTAAGCTCATTTTCTCATTTCTAACTAGAACAAAGGAAGAGCATTGCTGGTCTTCCCTAAGCAGGTAACTTACACAGTTTATGAACTCGTGTACAGGTTTGCAGGAAGCACTGCTGGAAGAGTGCCTGGGGGAACCTTTGTGAATCTTTACGTGGTGACCCTGTTGGTACGTGTCCTGTTGTGTTAGGACAAACAGGATCAACATCCACTGGGTTCTGAGAATGATTCTTGGAAGAAATCAGCTTCTCTTTAAGGAGTGTTTTTTTTCTGTTGGTTTCATTTTTTTTGTCAACTGAAGTTCATATTTACCATAAGAGCGTAAATCTTGGATTGTGACCTGCTCAGGTAGGTCTGCCCTGAAACAGAAAATGGATCTTCTCCCAGAGCCTTTTTTTTTTGTGGCAGAGAATGATCAGTCATACTGTTCCTGTTGCAGCTTAGATGGATTTATAGGTTATCAACTTTTGTCTGAGCTCAGTTGTTTATCTGTAAATCTGTCTGAAAACTGCTCCCCCCCCCTTGTGTATCTCTGATATACTGTCCTGCATAGCCATTCTGTAACTTAGATGTCTGTTGCAGCTTTTATGGTTTGAAGAAAAGTGGAGCAGTGAGCAGAAATAAGTATGGAGGGTGCACATTTCAGTCATAGGTGAGCAAACATTGAATAATCCAGAGGCCTCTGGAGAAGTCCAACATGAAGCTTTCTGTAAACCACGAGTTGGTATTAGTAGTTTTCCAGCTAACTAATTCCAGGAGATTCTGGAAGAAGATAGTTCAGTCATCTCTGTGCATTTGGAGACCTTGGCCATCTCTACTGGCAGGGGAAGAGGCAAGCAGGGAAGATAGCAAGGGAAGTGAATTAGTTCTTGGTCATACACTGAGATTGTACAATAAATACTTACCATGTTTTTGCAACTCAGTGTCGGTAATATAGGTCAGTAGTTTCACTTGGCAGTGTGTGGGCTCTGTTATCTGTGGGTTATTCTAAGGGCCAACTAAAGCTTAAAGCCTCTTCGAGTTACGCTGAAACTTTATTGGAGTCCACATCCCTGGTGTGGAATATTTCCATACATGGGAAAAACTGAAAACCATTGTAAGAAATTGATATTGGTGTTATTAGTGTGAAGGGAGTGTTGGGAAGAGAGGAGTGTGTATGAAATAAAGAGGAGAAAAGAGTATGTAAATGGATGGAAAGCTAAAACTTCTTAGACATGAAGCTGGAAGTCAGACTGAGAAAAGCTTGGAGGAAGAGTTCAGGGATTTAAACAGAATGCATAGCAACCTTCTAACCTTGCTCTGTTACATTGGCTCACATTAAGAAGTAAAACAAAATACAGCCATTGGTTGATACTGCAGGACCGGGTAACTAAGAGGGCACCAGGAGGACAAGCAGCACAAGGAATTCTGAGGTGTTTTTCAACTCATCAGCCCAATAAACAGACTTGAATTTTAGCCTGAAAGTCCCTTAATGCCCTGTACATGTTCAGTGCCACCAAGCAATGGCACCAGCTGTTCAGCTGTCCTCCAGCAGAAAGCATGGCTCTTAAGCATCAAACTGCACGCGATGTTTTGTCCTTTCTCTTACTGATGGCTTTCACAACTGTTTTTTTTTTAAACCTGGCTTAGTTTTTTGTCACTAGCTGAACAGAATGAACTCACAGGGGAGTTAGAAAAATGCCTGAGGCAGTGCCAGTACAATATTTAATATTATTAGATTAGTCGTAAGGCTTGATTTTTTTTTGCAGTAATTCCATGACAGATTTTTCAAAGGCACTTTGAACTATGTAAATCAGAAATATAACTGAGTGATTATCAAAGGAAGGTGTGTATCTCTTCTGCTGTCTAACTTGAATTACGTGGAGCAGGTCTTGTTACAGTCAGTAGTCATGCATTTCTTAATTGCAGACAGTTGCAAATAACTATTTATTTGGATGGAATTTGTAAAGAATGGACCTCAGATGTTTTTCATCACATGAAAATGAGTCTTTCATGAGATGCCAGTCCTGTAAAAGCATGGGTGATTCCCTTCTGACTTAGTATACAAAGGTATTTTCATTTTCTTCAAATACTCTTCTTGCTGTCAGTCATAACATTGCTAGAATTGCAGTAATGCTTCTGACCATTCATTTGTGGTAATGCTGTCTTCGTTATTGTTACTTGGTAGAACTGAGAGAGCATATTAGAGAAATTAATCTGTTGATATGTCATCAGTTCCCTGTTCCACAGAAGGAAGTAAGCAGGAGAATGCAACAGATGTCAGAGGAAGTTAATGCAGCAGGATTATTTGATCTATGAGGCTGAGGAAATGCAGGGCATTAAAGTGTTACACTTAAACCATAGAAACATGTCTTTTCATGACTTTTTTTGTTCATTTATTCAGTCTTCTATTTCTCCTCTTTTTTTTTTTTCTCTCTCTATGAGGTTGCTCACTGTGACTGCCCACTCTTCTATTTGAGAGTAGACTGACCATTTTCTAGCACTTCTAGTGTTATGGAAGGGGTTTTTTTGTTTGTTTTTTTTTAGCTTGCTGTTGGAGAAGCCATTCAAAAATCATTTGAGTAGGGCTAGCTAAAGCCTATAAGTCACATGTTATTTTAGCTTTTTATCTTATTGAATTCAGGAGGTGAAAGTGGCATAGTAATGAAAAGTCAGAAGGGGGAGAAGTAGATCAATATATTGCTAAATTCTTATTGAAATTCTCATGCTTAGAGTGTTCTGGGCAGTTTTATTTCTGCTTAACATTTGCTGAGTAAAAGTCATTGCCCTAGAGATGCAAGATTTATTGACACACAGAGATGAAAATGATTAGCTAAAAGGTTTCTGCATGAAGAGAATCAAAATCATCTGAAACACTACAGGGTGGATCATGTACAGTAGGCTGAGTGATTTCAAATAAGTTATTAATTTCAAAGCTGAAAGATGAGTGTGATGGTATTATACCAACTATTTATTCTTTGTATCCCTCATAGTGGCCCTGAACTACTGATAAAATCTTCATTTATGTATCTGTGGGTGTATATATTCTATAAATGTGCATACTTGGATTGTTAGAGTTGATAATGACATTGTTATCTCTTTGTAGATTTATTTTTAAGTCGAACACATTAATTTATTTGCAGGTTCCAGCTTTTCAAGAACTGACTGTACGAAATGATCCTTCAGCCCTGGCACAGGTAAAGCTTTATGGCACTATGCTCTGATTCATCGGGAATCATGGCCACTCATTTTTCATTTCATGTTAATGAAATGCTGGTTGTGTTTGTACACTGGATGGAGCTTTTCAAGCCCCTGAAAGATGTCAGCATGATTTGGCTCACGGTATATATGAGCCCTCCAGAAGTACTAAGCAGAGCTTCTGCATTTTGGCTGATTGAAGAGTAAGTTCAGACTTGATTGTACCGTTTCTCTTCAGGCAGAGGATAGCAAAGCCTGGAAAGTGTAATTATTGGGAAGGTCAAATTGAAATGCATTGTAATCTGGTGCTCTGCAGTGTCAAATATAGGAGAACACTCATTCTCTGAGTGAGTATCTCTTAAAAGGGTTTACCAGTCTTTCTACTGCTGCTTACGTTCTATGCCAATAGAGTTCTAGTGACAAATTGCAGTAGATCCCATCTTTGCTGCCTTCGTGCAGTTACTGAATGGACAGGAAGCATTGCAGGGAGCCCTGAAGGATATCTGTGGAACTCTCAAAGAACTTGCTGTGTTTGCACCCTGTTTTGCCAACATCAGTGTTCAGCATGTGTAACTTATCATTGCAGAGGCTAAAAGTACAAAAAGTACTTGAAACTGTGTTGATATTCCATGGGGTTCTGATGCTTTCCAGAATCAGAAATGGGATTCAGGAAGGAGATATCTTGCTGTTTGAATCAACTTGATCGGAAAGTAGGGCTTTATTTGTCTTCCAGTTCCTCCTCCTGAAATCTGGATTGTACGAAGCAAAATGTACCAAATGAAAAAGATTAAATACAAGACACAATTCAGAGAAAATGAGATGAGAGATTACTGTACACCAGACAAAGCTCTGGAAGTATTGAATAATTATGTATATTGTTGCAGGAAATGTTGTATGAAGTTTAATTCTAGATTTCATGCAAGCTTTAATGCTCTGTGCAGGTTTTATTTTCAAATAGAAATGATTAAATATAATTTTTCAATACTTTCACATGATTAATGTAACAAGCTGATCTTTCTTTGAGTACATCATAAATACCATCCACATTGGTGTGCTATATATGGAGAGTTTTATTGCTGCAGCACTTTATGAAATTATTCTTTGGGAAATTATAGCTAGTCAATGAATAATTCAAGGGAATGAATAAAAGAAAATCTAATAAACTCTGCGTATGATTGAACTTTGACATTATTACAGTAATGTGTATATACAAACCTCACTGCTATTCTGGAAAAGAGATTCAAGTAGAGCTTGATTTTTATAAGAAGAGATGTTTTCCCTCTTATCCTGTCTGAGAAGAAAAGTGCCTTTTTTTAATTGGTAACATGAACACAATCATACTTTCTTCTTTTTCCAAAAAAGTGAAGAACAAAAGATATGAAAGGTAAATTGTCAAGGAAGTACTGAGTTTTTGCCTGGGGTCCCAATCATTGTAGCAATTTCTGGGAGTCTGAAAATACTCCTATGAATCAGAAAAAGGAAACCCTTGAGGAAAGATATCATATAGGACTATAAATTTATTTTTGTCTGTACTAGGCACAAAAAAAGTCAGAGTAACAGTCATGGCAGCAGGTACAGAAAGGCCCAGCTGGAATGAGAATAGGGGGCAGTTTCACTGCTAAAAGCAGCTTTTCTCCCTTTGCCCTTTGGGCAGAAGTGAAGGGATGTGACAGGTGGGCAATGGGATGGAGGGATGGTCTGGTTTTTTTACTGAGCTGAAAGGGCCTGTGTGGAGCAATGTGAGAGTCTGAGGAGACCCCAGATTGTTTTCTTATGAATACAGCTGCATCATGCAGTTTCCTTTCCCTGTGAAGTTACTGGACTATATAAAAAATCATTATGAACTCCCTAACATGTTCTTTAGGCTTGCAAGTTAAAGTCTCTTAGTCAAGACAAGTTATTCTACTTTCATGAAGGCTGGACAACTAGGAAGGTTATAGAGGTGTGCATCCTGAAGGTCAGGGGTTGCTTTCATGTGCTTTTACAATCTTACAAAGGAAAAAGGAGCTGGGAAAGAAAGAGCGGTCTCCTCCTCCAGAGGGTTAAAGGTGAGTTAGCACCACACTCCTGGTCTGATCGACCCTCAGGACCTTGCTTCCTCTCCCTCTTAAATAATTACGTGTGTTCAGCAGGGACTGACCTCCTGGCTTAGTACTGAGCTGATACAAATGTGATCTGAATGCCTCTGGTATCTTCATGTTATGCAGACACTGACTTTGGAGACAGATCTGGGCAAAAAGCCTCATCAAGTCAATGATACCTGAGCTTGGGAAAAAGTGGCAGAATCAAGGCCCTGCTGCATTTCAAACAGCTACAGCAGTTTTAGATTCTGTGTTGAAAAATAAAGCTCTCTGGCTCATCACTAGCAGTTTCCTAGAAATATATCCAAATATTCTTATTTTATTTGGTATATGACATGGGAACAGTCATTCAGTGCATGTAAATCAGAATAACACCATTGATTTTTTTTTAATAGCAGTACATTCAGCTTCTAACTGAAATAGTTATTATTTATTTATTTTAACTTCTAACTGAAGTTAGTCCCATGTAGATTCATGTTATCCAGAGATCTAGCCCGCTGATTTCAGTGGCTCTGTCCAGCTTCTCCTAGTTGGAGAGCTACTTAACTCCTATTTTTTTCCAATTTATTAAAGAAAAACAAATCAAAGAACACAAAAGAAAAATATTATGAGCTTCATGCATTGATGACTGCGTTCTTTTTGAGACAAAGAAATCTTTAGGTTTAGAATGGAGTATTTTCTCCTTACTGCAGAACTTCAACTCTTGTATATGTTCCTAACCTGGAGTAAATGAATGAGCTAACTCAAGCTGTTAGATGATGTTACTGTGATGCTTTTGAACTCCCTGCACTGAGGGTAGTTGATGTGTTACTTTAAGATGGATGTCAATGAAGTTGGATGAAGCCTTTTGTTCTGTTTATCCACCTATTGGAAAAGAGAAAGTGAATGGTGCAATATCAGGCACGTGGTGTACTCACTTGCCTGGAGAAGTCTTAAGTACTATTTTTGGAGTTGCTTCCTGGTTTGCTACAGAACTTGAAATTGTTTTAATTTAGGTTTGTTTTTTTCATGACTAATCTCAGTTTCGTGAATGTAGAAACTTGTGGGTACCTGGAAGTTTGTAAGTGTATCAGAATTGGCTCACTAAATTAAGTTCTTTTTTCTGTTCAGTTTGAGGTTGCAGGTTGATGTTATTTCTGTTGAGTTAACGTTTGTTTCCCAGAGCTGAGGGGATTGTTGTGATTATTATTCAAAGACCTGGTACATACGTAAATGAAATATGGTGAAATAATGGAGAAGAACTAATTTGCTTTTGGAAGTTGAAGATGTGTTATTTCAGCCAAAGCTTTCATGTAAATATTTCATATATCAGACTTGTTTTCCTCCTGTCTAATGAACTTTTGTGCTTTACATTTGTGTAAGGGACTATGAAGAAATCAAAATTGGTTTAATTATGGTCACCTTACATGTTACTGAAACACTCTCAGCTACAAGAGGTTTAGCTCGAGTCTGCCTTGCATTTGAGGAATGTAGGGAAACAGTAGTCCTTGCTGTCAGTGAGCAATGACTGCATATTTTCAGATTCTCCTCCGAAACGAAAGATTGGATTATTGCCTAGTCTAGACCTGCCTTTGTCTACAGAGGAGTACATGTCCTTCTTAAAGAATGTTCTGCAGTTTTCCCATTGTGTTGGGGCAAGTAGCAAGGAACTGAACAGCAAGAATTCATGGGGCAGCACTTCAACTTAGCAGTCTGAGAGAAGAACTTCCTGGGATCGTATCAAATTCAGTGGTGCTGATAAAGGTTTGAGTAAGGGCGTTAAATATCATCTTCATGAAAAAATGGTGTGTGTGTGTGGATCAGGTTCTTGGCTAATTGAGAATACTGTGCATAATTCATTTGTTTCCTTCCTATTTTTCCTAATTCATAGATGGGGAAACTTAGGTAGAGAAGTGATGGGAGTTAGCTTGTAGTTTACCTGCTTATCAGGAAGCGATGGATTTAACTGTCCTTTGTTCAGCCATCGAGCATGATGTTTCTCAGCATAAAAGGAACTTGGATAGTGAGGAACAGACCAATGAGGCATCTCTTAAAATGGTTAGGTGGGCTCCAGCAGTGATGAGAGGTGGCTGGCTGCTGTTAGCTCCAGGGAGCAGGGATCAGTCAGATAAAGAAGTTCAGCTGATGATCTGGGTTTTAAAGTGCAACTGTTTTCTAATTCAACTTTATATTACTTAGATATAAATGTTTATAAGCAGTTTATCAGAACTTTTCTATTATGTAACATGATTATATCATATATACCTCATAATTTCAGAGACTTCTTTCTTTAGTTATAAAGAAGGTGAGACTTTCTTCAAAGAAAAATTGTTTTTGTTTTCCCTTGGTACTTGCAGCGAATACAACACGCAGTGGGATCAGTCATCAGAAAGGTGACTTTCTAATGCAAGTTAAAGGCTGAAATGATGAATTCCACATCTGTTAAATAGACCTAATTTCTGGTGACATTATAAACTGAAAAGGGCAACAAGCTCCTTTTTCATCGCACACAGATCTCTCCGAAGGAGATTAAAATTTAGAATGTGTTCAGAATTGAAGCGAAAACATCCTTTAGTCTCTGCTGAACAATCAGAAGAATGTGAGCTGGCCTGTGAGGTAAATTGGATTAGGGTTAGGGTGTGTTTTTGCTCAGAGTATCTGTCAAGATTTTGCTGGATTGTTTCAATGATAACAATGGACTCATGAAGCAGATAACCTGTGCTACCACGGGGAGTGACTGATGCCAGCTAAGGTATCTGACAAAAGTTGCATGTTTTGTTTTCCAGTCCACTATATGGCTGAGGAGTAGAATATCTTTGTCTGATACATTGTGTAATAGTGACTTTGAAACAGCACTTTTTAGTTTCTTTCTATGGGTATCTTCCACATCAGTTTAATTGTAAAGGCAGCAGGACCAGTATTGGATATGTGCAAATGAGAAGGTCTTACAAAAAACAAAACAAAACTCACCAGTATCTGAAGATGTAGGCTTCTAGAAAGACTTCACAAAGCAGGGATCTCCAGTAAGAGATCCTCCTGTGGTAGTCAGCCCTTAAAATGAGGTCTGAGAGGGGTGGACCCAGGCTCCACCTGCCTGGTTGCATGGGTAAGTCACCCTCATCTGTGCTTCCAGGGCTGACCTGCTCTTTCCTCCAGGTGCTCAATCAGTGGTTCAGGCAGCGATTCAACAGTTCCCATACACAGATAATTTCAAAAGTCCACTCCTGTTGAAGGAAGCGATGCTAGGTTTCCTATTTCTGCTTTTCTGAGGAGCCTGTTATAGAACACATCTAACCTTTCCCTGTTCTTTACTTATTTCATTTTGGAGATATGTTCCACATTTGCAACTAAAATAAATTTGTAAGATACTTTTAATGTATTATATGAATTTCTAAACTGTAATCCATGTGCACTACTTAAAATACTCTGCCATGGGTAGACTTCCAAGTCTTTGGTTTAGCGACATATTCAAAGAGATTATGATTGCTCAAAAGCTTTCTAGCAAAGATCATAGTTTTGGGATAGTCTGAAACCAGTTGTTTATTTTGTGGCTTATATAATCTGCAGCAACTCTGTTCTACATTTTCAGAGAAGTTTTCCTCGTCCAAAGAGAAAGTGTTTGTTTTTCATAAGAGCCAGAATCAGAGTCTGAACAGCTGGAAATTAGCACGGTACCATCCGTGGAGAACCTCACATCTTCTGCAGTGCCTTCATCTCAATTCGTACCATTTCTGACTCAGGTCAGGAAAACATGGTCACAAAGGCACCATGCAGTTGCCTTTGCAGAACTATGTAGCTGAGAACCATTGCAAGAACTTGTAGAATAAATGTTTTTAATACATTTCTACAAAGTAAATACACTTTTTGAAGCTGGGGCCAAGAAATGGATAGTAAACATCTCTACTTACAGTGAAGACTAATATTTTCCAGCGTTGTTGTATTTTAGTTTCTCCTGCTTTCTCTCAAAAGATTTAGTCTGAATTATGACATAGCTCCATGTCCTCACGATCCCTTTTGTAAATATCAGCACTGATTAGCATTGCATGAAGCACAATTTCCCCCTGATCTATGTAGCTGAGCACTCAAGTCAAGTGCCTGGTACTGCTCTGGTGTAAGGAAGTCTTCCTTCCAGCAGCCTCGAAGACTGCAGCAGTCACCTCCCAGCACTTGGAGAACAAGGATGCAGTGAAATTCTAACACCACTTAGAGGAATGTGCTGAATTCTTTGTGACTTTTGAGAGTGAAAATGTAGGTCTTTCATTTTTAAAGGGTGGAAATCTGAGAGGTGAAATCCTCACCACGGCATTACTTCGATCATATGTTTTCCCTAGGAATTTTTTTCCTTCTAGCTCTTGTTTTGTTTTATTTTTGCTCTCAGGAATACCAGTTCTGGCTTTCACCTTACACTTGTGCTTTATAGATTTTAATTAAAACCCCTTTCCCAGAATGGGAGAGAAATGATGAGTATGAATTTTTAATGAAATGTTTATTTTTATGAAATATTTATACTTTTTTATTCTAGTCTACATTTTTTCCCTTGTCATTTCGGGATAGCAGGCTCTTGAAGGGCTTTTGTTTTGTATTTTCAACTGAAGTTTGATGTCTTTTGATGTAAATAGCTTCTGACAACCTGAGGGTTTTGCTGGGTCATACCAAAGGTAGTCACCCAGAGAGCAGCTTCTCTGAGCAGTGCTGTCAGACTGGTTTCTCATGCAACCAATTGTTTAATAGGGAAGGAGGTATCACTCCTGTTTAATACACTGAGTTTTACATTGCAAAAGCAACAGAGTATTTTTACATTCTCTTTTAGAACATAGAGAAGATTAAAGCAGTTGCCAAATTGTTGTATATTTGGGACTAGGAATCCAAGAGTCAAACACTGTAATGACAGTTTATGCATTGAGTTTTAAGCAACCTGTTATTGAGGGAGGTGTCCCTGCCCGTAGCATGGAAGTTGGAACTAGATGACCTTAAGGGTCCCTTCCAACCCAAACCATTCTATGAGTCCTAATGATTCAGTTTCAACAGCGCGCTGACCAGCAGAAGTTTAAGTCCATCTCTTCAGGAATACTTTTTACAGTCTGACAGTTTATTTCTAAGAAAATCTCTCTTCTGTTTTCTAACTGAGCTGATAAAATGTCATGCAGTTATGACTTTATAGCCCATTTCAAATATCTACTTAATCCTATGTCTAGGGGGAGCAAGTAGAGTTTTTATGTAGAAGGCAGTGATTAAAGACAGCACATTTCAGAGCAGTGGAAGGAAGAAAGGCCTTGCAGTCAGCCTCACATCCTGAGCTCTTTTTCGGGGTTGTGAGTAGAAGTATCTTTGCACAATTTGTCCTATACTGTCCCAAAAAGAACGCTGTGGAAGACTTATCCAGAGTGGAAAGAAATCACACGACTTATCTTTTAACCTGAAAAAGATCTTGCTACTCTGATTGAGAACAAATGAAAGGAGAGTTGCTTCTTTGCAACCAAAGCAGAGGTGAAGTGTGTATTGCCTGAGGAACTTTCTCAGAGGATGTCAGGTTTTCTCCAGCTCAGGGGGAAGCATGGAGGCCTATGTTCTTATGCAGTTCTCACATTAGCAAGATCCAGGTCAGTGCCAGAAGTGAAGATTGCTCTCAAATTCTCAAAATGCACTGCCTTCTTTCCTCATCATATCGTGTCGGGGCAGTGCAAACATCAGTGCCATTTAATGAACTGTCATGCTAACTCATTGGTTCCAGGCAATAACTTTTTACTTAGCTTTACTATACAAAGATTAATATTAGGATGATCACTTCATCTGATTATTATTTTTTAAGCTGTTCCAATTTTGTGGATGTTGTATGAATAAATTGTATTTGTTCTTCTTCCCCTTGCAAGCACAATTCCCTAATATTAAATCTTCCAACATCCTGCATCCTTTCTAACAGGGTGTGCTGTTGCTGGGCAACACCAGATTTGCTCTTTAAAATTATCCAGGTTTCTTTAGCCAGCTTTGTGAGTTGGTGCAGCAGGGAAGCAGTAACATCTCAGTGCTTTAAAATATATGCAGTTTTAATTCAAATTATTTATTAATATTTCTTGTATTTGTGCCTTTGTGGCTATACATTTGAAGCATTTTCATATCATTTTATAAAATTCTGCTTTGTTAATATTTGTAATTATATAACTGTACTTATGTAACATTAACTCCTTGTACATAGGTGCAAGAAGAGAACAAAATCAAAGCATACGCCTATGGAAGAAAATTATATTAGATTTTTTCCTACTGGAAGCATATACACTGCTTCCTTCTGGATTCTGTTTGAGTGTTGATTCTTTATCTTGGAGCTTGAAAAAGATTCCCCCTGCTCCTTAACACTGTGCACCCCAACTGTCTAGATATCATAAAAGCTGACAAAATATTTTTTTCCTGATATTAAAATTGAGAATATAGGAATTATTTTCCTCTGGACTAAGAGTTAACTATTTCAGCATGGGTTACAGTGTTAAGCCTAGACCATGGGACCTTGTAAATCCCAAATGTTTTATTTTCAGTGTCCATTTTTAATGACAACAGCAGAAGCTTTTGCTTCTAATATTTCCTTTGAGTAAAACAATTTTGTGAGTAATGTGTTCATACTCCAGCAAGGTGTTAAAATGTTTGTGTCAGACCCTCACATAACATCAGTGGGACTTCACTGACCCTTTGATTCAGTAGAGGTGTATTGGAGCTTTGAGGTTTGGAGCTCACGTGGTGGAGGTACCTTTGACATTTTTGGACTTGAGCATTTTGATAGAGTGATGCGTATGCAAAAGCAACAGATGAAGCTCTTCTTAACTGGATCTAAGATTTGTGCAGGATTTGGCATTGCGTGCTTGGTGTTGTACCGCAGTGGCAGACAGACTTAGAGCAAATGTTTTCATTGTCAGTAATGGGAGCAAGGTCAAAGACACTTCATGGTAATATTTGCTAATTTTGGTAGAGCGAATGATTGATGTCATTTTTAAAGCAACTTCTAATCAATATGAGATTATGGGTTATCCTTTGGTATCAAATCCTGTGCTCTGATCCTTTGAAAGTGGGATCCTATTGATTTTTGTGGAAGCAAGCAGGGGTTCACTGTGGCTATTAGAGGAGATTTCTGCTGTCCACCATTGTTTGCAGTAGATGAGTTTGCTGATGACGGGATACTGCTGGTTGACCACTTGCAGTTTCTCTTCTGGGAAAGAGGCATATTTGTTGCAAGTAAAGCCAGTGGTTTCTGTTCCTTTTCTAGGCCACAAAGGCAACAAAAGTGATATAATGTCATTGGCACTGAATAACTTTCTTATGGATCAGCATTAGGCACTTGCTCAGTTCATATACTTCGTAGTGTCTTCATTTTGTTGGGAAAACAGCAAATAAAACATGATGTCTTTGACATTTGTATTAACTTCTCAAATCTTACCCTGAAAGGAGTAGACCAGGAGGCTTCATACCTGTTTTCAGCTCATTTTCAGCTTGTTGTTGCTAAATCTAGTGGTGTCTTCAATGTCAGCTGCATATACCCACTATTCTCCAGCATTACTGCTTCTGGAGCTATGCGGTGTTTTAGATCAGGGAGATAATTTGACTAAAAGTGATATTTTTCTTTATTTGCTGTGTTAGTTTGCAGTTGTACTGGTCCCCTTGTCATACTCACTGTGCAACCCTGGGACAGATACAGCCAGCATTAGAGAGGCAATGAGGAGGAGTAGTTTAATCGAAAGGGGAATTTAGAAGTACCCCATTTCATTGGCAGACTAGATTTATGCTGGATTAAAGCAGCTGTGTAACCATGGCCACAGATCTCCTAGGATAGCTGAAGGGTTTTACACTTGCCTTCTGTGCTTTTCTGCAAAGCTTGTAAATATCTGCTTTGCAAAGGAAGATGCTGCAGGAACCTGGTGTGTGAACTTCTGCAGGTTTACAGGCCTTTTTCATTGCTCGAATGGTGAAAGAAGGGGGAGTTCTGGGGAGATATCTCTGTACAAACCAACTGTGTAGCCACCAGCTGAATGCATAAGTGGAAAAATCTCACCTATTCTTCATCACCACTTCCTTATTGACTCTCTTCTTGTGTGCTCAAGTCAATATAAAGATTAGAGATTGGTTTTAAATTAAAAGGAGATCCCATCATCCCCAGATGATGGGGGAAAAAAAGGTGCCTAAATGAACTTGTCGAGCACAGAAAGCTAGAAATGTCTTGGCAAGGAAGAGGGGAGCACAGCAAGTAATGGTCAGAACATGTTGACTACTGCTCTTATAAAGCTGTGAGATCCCCTTGAAAATGTTGACCCGAGCAATGAATACACCTCAGAGAAACAAGATGTAATTAATTAGGAGCTAATAAATCCAAGCAGCAAGACAAAAAGTGTATCAGGGGAAAGCACTAAAATGATGTGCAAAGGATGAAAGAATTTAAAGTCCACATGTTCCTTTATGAATTCATGGAAAATGAGCCTACTTTTGAATAGCACTTTGAAAACTCCCCCAAGGAGAGAAAACATTGTGTTTTAAAATTCTGTGATTCCGATATTTTTGGGAGAACACTTTTTATTAATCAGGTCTCAGAAGGCTGCCCTCACAATGCGCTTTTATATTTAAAAATCTAATTTCCAGTGATGTTTGCAAAATAACTTGGCTGCAGTTACATTAGTGTGCGTACACTGTTTATAATACAGCAGGCAGCACCTTTGTCTGCCTGTGGACTTCTTGCATTTACCTGTCTCTTCATCTATTTGCATGAAAGGTAACCTCCCTGGACAGAGACCACTTTTGATTCTGGGCTGCTATCTGTACTATGTATGTGTATTTGTGTGCATATATATACATATACTGTCATTCAAATACCACTAAACTTTGCCACGCTTTGGAGCCTTCTGAGCAGAGTTTCTGCTGCCACTTCTGGGCTGAGTTTGTCTGCTTTGGGCTCCTGACCCTCACTGACTGAAGTTTTTGAACTGAGTAACACTAATTCCACTAAGCTGAGTAGCCACCTATGGAGGAGAAATAGACTAAAGTGTGAACCATGAAGACCACAAATGGAGAAATAAAATGAAAAGAACTCATTTATGAGTGATCTCTAAGTTCTGGAAGAGCATTTAGAAGCCAACCTGTATTTAGTATTGCTCTTCCAAAAGCATTGAGTGCACTTGCATGTGGCCAACACCTTCCAGAAGCTGGCACTGTTCATGGTTTACATTTGGACAGTATCATCCTACAGAGTCTTAAAGGAAGACTGTGGTCAGTTCATTAGCAAGTTATTAAGTGGAAGAGTTAACTGGGAATCGTGAAAATGTTTTTTGGTAAATGAGGCTATTGTTCTCAGTTATTAAGGGGATTTGGAGCTTCAGTTGTGTGAGTACACAACCTTCAGTCGGTCAGGAGAGCAGGTCATTAGTGTACTTTGACTGTTATGAAACAAGATTGCATCCACTCAGCTAAGTGATCCTTTGCTTTACTTAAACCATATCACAAGGCATTCAACAGAACATTTTGTTCAATTACATGAAACTGAAGCTAGCAAAAGCCTTAGCGATGGAAGATTTTTGTAAAATGATATACCAGATATTTTAGAATCTTTAATTTCAGTTTCTGAAAGTCACAAGTAGCTATGAATGCAGAACATCATTATCTAAAACAAACACTTCATGATTTCCCAGAGCACATCCTGGAAATAATGATCAGTTGCTGCCTACAGAAGATAACAAACAACAAATATTATACTGTAGGAAGAGTGAGATGTTGCAGTGAAGCACTTACCCTGTGCCTCTTTTAATTTGCGCATTATTCAGATGGCATCTGAAAGAGTACTTATTTATACACCAAAAGTTAAAGTCATTAAAAGGCACCACCACACAGACAACTCGAGATGTATATTTATTTTCCAAAATCCCATTAAACTCAGGTATTTTTTCTACGTTTCTTCTCATAGTAATGAAGCACGTGCGGAGTTTCTTTCTGCTAACACTGAAAATGGAATTTTTTAAAACAAGATGGGCAGCTCTTATAGACAAGGGAAGCTGTTAGGACAAATGTGTTCTGCCTCCACTTCTGTCTCCTCTTGTGCATTTGCTTTAGTACTCTGCTAGAACTGCCTTCAACACCTTGCCTGCTCCCCTTCTTCAGACATAGGTACAGCTTGAACATGTAAAAGTGTACATTTAATAGCACTTAAAAGGGAGCACAGGAAACAATATCAAAAGCTTCAAGATATAGAGCTACTGCTTGCATTGGTTTTGTCTTAATGTGGAATGTTTGGGGCGTTCATCTAATTCAAAATGGCAGCAGATCACAGAAAGGCAGGTTGAAATCTGCTGGTTGTGGTGCTTCGTCAGCAACATCACCATTCCATCGCCCCCACGGGGATGTGTACGTGTTTGTCTGTATGTGTCATAACTCTTTAGCAGCAGACCTGTGCTGACAGCACTCCTTCATACTGCAGCTCACAGCTGCTCAGCGCCGGCTGGTCGGACTTTCATGCCACTTATCATAACTACATGGGACAGGAGTCCTCAGGAATACAGCAGTTAATGCTTCCCCAAAAAGTCAGAGGGATATCCAAAGAATAAATCAGTGTGTTTGGTTACTGCATGTTCTTTGGTTCTGCTGGGGTGGCTGAGGGATGTAGTTCCTAACACACAGACTTACATGATCTTTAACACACAGATTATGGAAATATATGAAGGATGTCACTTTTTGCCCTCTAGCTCAGTGGCAAAATTCCCTTAGGAGAATTGGACCTCAGATTTCCAAGTCATTTTTTACTCTTAAATACCTCTGAAAAACATCATACAAATCCAGTAGTGATTTACAAAAATGTATGATCTTTACATGTTTGACTTATCTAAATGCTTTGGCCTATCCTCACAAGGCTCTCATTTTTCAAAGTTGTTTTAAACTGGAATGACATTTTGAATTCCTCCTAGTATGAGTAATAAGGGTAGAGTCTGGCAAGTATTTGTCTGTTACATTGCAAAAAAGATAAATAAAGGGTGCAATTTCCAAAAGTTTTTTTTCTTTTTCTCCTCCTTAAGATTCTGTAATTCAACACAAAGAACAACATCAAAGGAAAAGAAAATTGAATCTATTCTCTCTCCTCACTCTTAGGGACTTGGTAATGTGATGGTAATATTTATTCCTTGGCTTCTTGAATTCTCTGCAGAATCACCTTAGTGTTCATTTATGATAGTCTTTTGAACAGATGGTCACAATGGCGATGTTCAATGGAAATGTGTGATTAATACCCAGGTCCACCCAAAAAGTCCTGGAAAAAAAAATCTATCATCTGTAAGTAAGTTCTACAGCAAGTTTGCCAACCTTTTTATAGCTCGGTCTCCATTATGGGGTCAGAGTAGTGGATTAAGTGGTGGGAGTTACAACTATTTATTATGATTATTGTATGAGTGTTATTTAATATGTATGCAGGGATGAATTCAGCAGTAGGGCTTGAAGAATAATGAAAGCATTAATGTTATCATCTTCATAGAACTGTCTTTTCTGTATTCCAAAAGCACTTAGGGCCATTGTGGCAGTCTGTGATTCTCTTTTCCCAAAGAAAGGCCCTCTAGTTGGTGTCTCTTTCTGAAAATTATGGGCAAAGAGATGTTACTGTGTAACATGAATTTCCTTTATCATAACCACACCAGCATCTGTTCAGTTGTGCATCAAAGTGTACTGCAGATAGTGAATCAGGAAAGGCATCAGAATATCAGCAGATGAGTGTGCTGCTCTATGGCTGGGAAATGGCTCTTCCTCCCTAGATTTTAAACACTACTAGAGTGAGTGACTATTGTTTTACAGGGATCTTCAGTCTGTAAGAAGGACTTAGTGTGCAGGGCCCATGACCTGTGCTTCAAGAAATGTTACTGAGTTTCTTTCAGTGATGAAGTATTCACCACTGATTAACAATCCTGAGTGTGATGATAAAGTATTGCAAATGCCTGGCAGGGGAGGTGCATCTGTAAAGGTGGTGTTTTTTACAGCTGAAATATGTTATGCCAAAATACTCCCAGTTGGCCTCATTAAAAGTGGGAATCACAGTGAATGCCGTCTTTGCTATCTTCGTGTTCTCATTCTCTTAACCTGTATGATGAGCATTTCTGCTTCAGTAAAGTTCATTGAGGTGCATATAACTTGAAGTTGAATGGCAGAAATGGTACTCCTTGGATTATAAACCCACGACACTATTTCACTGTAGTTATAATGAATTGCAGACAATTCCTTTCAGTAACATTGGCTTTAATCCAAAGTGTATTTTAAAACATTAAATAGTTCTTCATGTTAACAAATACCGAGTTTCCTCCATGTTGTTTTACTTGTGAGAGATTGCATACAAGCCCCAGTAACTACAGAATCCTTTTATCAAGGCTTTAGTGAACAGAAGAAGGAGTTAGTGTTCACACGTCTCCATCCATTTGTTTTTCCTGACCTGACTGCTCTTTGTTCATAAGAGAAGTCAGTTCAGAGATCCAAAGTTTCTCCTCTGGTGTCTTTCCAGCTTCTTATGACCTCAAAGAAACATCGCTTAGATTTAGTTCTAAATTGCAGGAGCAGCATGGTGGCATGGTTTTCCAAACAGATGTAAAAGGAAGCAGAGACTGATTGCAGGGCTGCATCATTTGACTCTGAGTCTAGGAAAAGGATGCTCGCTCAACATTCTCAGGAAATGGTGTCTTTTGGAGCGAGGTGTGGTGGAACTGAGCAAACCAGCTCAGTTTGACTTGAGTTACAGGAAATTCCGTACTGAGGTCTTACCAGAAGTGGAATTTCTTTGTCCCCCCATCTCTGGTGCAGATGACCCAACTCAGTAACTAATGCTCTTCTGTTTGGTTCAAAATTCTTCCACATTTCCATTTTCCCATTGGATTTGGATGTGTGGAGTCAGAAAACATAAAATACCAAATGTCATTGTCATTACCTCCCCTTTATTTGTTTGTTTAAGGCATTGCTATCAGACTGATGGGCTTCCTAACTGTCTTTAGTTCTCCAGCAGGCAGTGCATACAAGCTTACCTTCCTGTTTCAGGAGAACCATGCTGTGGGATGATGAAGTCATTTGGAGAAGCATGAATGCACTGAAGAAAAATGATCATAAGTCAAGCACAAAAATGCAGTGTTTTTAAAACAGGGAAGCGCTTTTGAAATAGTATTTCTTTGGCTTGGATAAGTAGTTTCATTAATTGTAAGGCTGTCTACTCAATACCTTACTGAACCCTGAAAAACAGACAATTCTAAGATATTTTCCTAAAAGATTTTTTCTTCATTATTCTTATTTCATTTTCTACAGGACATACATTAAAAAAAAAAAAAAAAAAAGTTAAGGTTACTTTATATAATGGCCTCTGTCCTTACTGTTTGTTAGCCTTTACAGTGCCTACCTTAATTACATACATCTTCATAAAGTGGAATGTAACTAATGGCTGTGTCATAAGCAGGACAGTGACCTCTAACGGTAAACAAGCAACTCACATGATGAATTGCCGTGACTTTTCTCATTACAACTGTTTGTAACAAAGCTGCATTTGCAGTCCCTTTCTGCAGGGCCCACACTAGGCATGGGCTGAGCAGTCCCCTCAGGGAGCAGGACAGTGAGGGGCAGGAAGAGCAGCCCTGGCCCCTGCAGGGCACTGCCAAGCCTGCTCGTGCTGCTGCCTGTGGGGAGGGCAGCAAGCATTATGGATGCCATGAGAGCAATGCTTTCACCATCTTCCAGGTAGATACCTTTGTTTACCCAAATTCAGCTCTGAATCTTATGCATAGAGACAGCTCAGAACTTTCTATGTAATATCTCCCTGTAGTCTCCATAGTACTAGGTAGTACTAAACAAGGTATCTATTGCTATGTGAAAGGAGACAATGCTGTTATGGCAGATCACGTACAGAGATACTGTGTGTGCATTTTGCAGCGCAATCTGCTGCAGAGTATTCAGTGGTGCCAATGCCAGTGCAGTGTCTGATTTGGGCTTGCTGGGGCATCATCATCAGGTCAAGAGCAGAAACATAACGTGATAAGGTGAAATCAGATCAAAGTAAACCAGTACATTACTTCCCCAGTGTAATCCTTAGCTTTCTGGGCAACACCATTTTTCACTTTTATCTGAGAATGGAACTGTTTCACCAGGAAATTTCCCAGAACAGCCTAAACAGTACTGCTTTGTTCTTCAATTTCTTCTCTGAAGCATGCAGTGTCTTTCAGGAATTTCTTCATTTTTACTATTATTTGCTACAATTCACATCTTGATTATTCTTACAGCTGGTGCAGATTTTGAGTATTTCATAGACATGGGATAGAGATTCTGAAGGCAAGTGGGCATTCAGGAATTAGGTTTTTTCACACTTAAATATTACTTTATTATTGTAATTGTGTTTTCATAGTATTAACATTTGTTTTGCTTGTATTTAATACAGGGAAGGCAATTGCAACCAATTGTTGACATTTAATATCGTGAGATTTCCAAAGTCAATCCTAAAATCTCAAGTCTGTCCTTGAATAATTGATTCATTATTGATTTATTGGTTTTGAAATACACTTCTTTGTGAAGGCAAAAGGTAAAATCTTTGAAGATCTTATGGTATTACAGAATAGATTTGAACTGTACTGAGCATTGGGCAGCAGACCACATGAGATGAACAGAATCATGGGGATGGGTAGAGATTACAGGAGGAATTTTTTGTAACCGATAAATGGAGGATTTCTTTTTGTCATCACTGCAGTCACACTTCATCCCACATCAGGATACCATTATAAACTGAGCTGAGTTAAGGAACCACAGGGAGGGTTGTAGCATCTCCACTTGTCTTGGTGCAAGCATATCAAATGAGAGTGATCATCTCTGAGGCTCCTGATCTACATTAAGTGGATCATTTTGGGATAGAACTAAAGTTGTTGGGTATAATAATTAGGTCTCACACATCTGTTTTCTTCCTGGAAGTTACTGGAAGGCTTAATTTAAATTTCAACAAATAAACACTTTGTGTCAGATCCCAAACATTAACAAATCCAATTACTGGTTTATAAAAAATGTAGAAAAATGTCAGTGTTCGGCTGTCAGACAGTGAAGTGGAGTTTCTGCTTTAATGTGAGCAATTACATTGAGTGCTCTTATACAGCCAGTAAACGAAGGCAGAAATATTTGCTATTGCTCAGCTGTTACAATACAGTTCCTAGTAATTTCCTGCTGGTTGTTTTTTGCCTGCAGCTTTCCATCTTTCAGTAAGGCATATTTATGTATTAGATATATGTAAAATGTAGAAGGGGGAATAATTATATTTGAAAATATTATGTGTGTTTCTTCCATGATTTTTTGGGTCATTGTGTATTTAATATTCCCTGGTTCCTGGTCTATGCACAGGGAGATGGTGAGAATAATTCTGAGTTTAATAAACAGTGTAAAGTTTGGGTACTTTTTTTTTTTTTCAGATGTCACAAGCATATATTGCAGATTTGTGTATTCACATGTCTGCAAATTAGAAATTATTGCATTCTGTTGAATAATAATAAACAATAATATACTTCACCTTTGTTATGAAACAGCAATGAATGAACAATCTGAAATAAGAGCTTGATAGCGTATTTTCAACTTCATAATGAATTGAGGATTTGTAAAGTACCCACGGGCCTCTTCCATTCCCTTCTGGGGACCATGGTACTCTGGTTTCTCTTCAGATTGTATAAACTTAAGCGGTGGTGACAGATAAGGAACTGCTACATAATAACCTGTAAAAAACAGTATACAATTTCTTCTCAGGCTGTGTGGAGGCTGCTCTTCCAAATAGCCTTGTAGGATGGTTTGGCCAATAAGTGCCCCATCCCGCTGCATCTCCCCTTCACTCTGCTTGCTGGACAGACCTCAGTACACGCAGCTGTTTCTTGTGGGATCCTGTGTTTATTTCAGTGTGACTGAAAATCGCTTTCCTTCTTACAGTGCTCACTGAGCCACGTATGATCCAGCTGCTTTTTCCACGTTCTGTGCCAGGATTTTGAGACCAGTATTTCCAGAAGAATCCTTTGAACGACGTTTTTAAGTTTGTCTTTTTTGAAAATCAGAGCCCTGGCGAGCCTCGTTTTTTAAAAAACTTTGCTGTAAAGAAACGTAGCGGAGGAAACAAAGTCTGCATTAGTTCTATTAATACGAGAAGATCTCCAACAGGTGTCCTTGATTCTGTGATATCACAAAGGCATTATAACGTAGGACTTGAATTTTCACAGAAGGCACCTTCTAAAAGAAAGCTTTAAAACTCACTAAGAAATGTGACTTGAAAAGTGTATTTGTAGCCATGGAGTTATACAACACCTGAAGACACCAAGCAGTGACACAGGATTATTTAGGCAGTGTGAGTTCAGCTTTTACATTTCTGAATTTGAAAGTCTTCTATAATGCACCACTTAAAAGACCGAAAAT
Organism: Callipepla californica brunnescens; assembly: GCA_023055505.1. Lineage (NCBI taxonomy): Eukaryota > Metazoa > Chordata > Aves > Galliformes > Odontophoridae > Callipepla > Callipepla californica. The sequence continues at coordinate 13,871,894 of JALIRH010000014.1, forward strand.
TAATCTGCGCTGAAACCTTTGTGTGGTTTATACCTTGAACCACAGCTCCTGAGGACCACATCCACTTTTTTCTGTGAAAGGAAACCGAGTTCAAATTTAGGACACTAGCCACTGGAGGCTTAAGTGATCTGGATACAATGAAATTCTGCAATTGCCCTTAAAATCTGCCTCTGCAGAACTGCAGGTTAATCTGTTCTGTGTCTCAGTCAGACAGGAGCAAACAGCACAGTGCACTGAACCAAAGAGTGGGAGATTTCAACACAGCCATGAGTTGGATCCTCAGCGTATTTGTAACGGCAGTTATAATCCTCCAATTCCAGTATGTGACACAAGTTTCAATCTGCAGCTCACAGTAAATGATATCCAAGATATTTTTAATCCGTTCAAAAATTTGCATCAAATAAATCGGACAGAGATGTTTTGTTTACAAGCATAAATCATTTAGAAACACTTCAGTACAAGGAACAAAAAGCAATGTGCTAATAACCGGTTATTACAGAACTGCTAAAAAACGTTTGTCAGAAGCACTGCAATCCAGATTTTTTACCCATCAGAACATGCTTCAGAAGCTCAGTTGCTGCTGGAGAAGGAACTTGATTTGCCATCTATGGAGTGGTTATACATACTGCATTGTCCCCACTTCAGCCATTTCTCGGGAAATACTTCTTCCCAAAGGAGGGAATAACTATTTTGCTCCCCATGGTGACATACATTCTGGGATGATGACTGGGGACATTTGTTCCTATTCCATAACTGAAAAGTTTGTTTCATAAGAATGTGCACAGAGCAAAGCTTTCATTAGCAGCACCTAGATGCAGTGTGGGGTGAAGCTGAGTGTAAAACACAAAGGATAACACTGAAGTAGAGGCATTAATGTGACTCTGCATGAAGTAAGCAGCTAACAAAGATGTTCCAAAGTCTCTCTGTGCATTTCTGAAATGAAGCTGTGTTGTTCAGATAAGGCAGCTTAAGTACAAATATAATGGCATTCTGCACATAGCAGAACTTTGCCCCCAGAAGATTCTGGATTGTCTTGACTGGCTGCATTCATGGGACGATGCCCATGGTTGGTGAATAAGGCCTAGGGGTGGAAGGAACAGCATGCCACCCCAGGAGCTGCAGTTTAGAATATATACAGTCAATTCCATTTTTATATGCCTTAACATTGAAGTGATACTGAATGTGGAGGGATGTATTGAATGGTTAACAGTTCAGCATGTAATGTATATTGTGGCTCTGAAGTCAAGTATGAATTTGTAGGTCTTATTCTGAAAGATGGGATGGGATGTGGCTCTTACTTTGCCTTTTTCTTTGAGGCAATCAGATTCACTTGAAATGAGCGAGCTGTTACACTCAATCTGTTTGTGGTAGCACTCTTCCTACTTTCATACCTAAATGCCATTAACATTAAGGGGAGTTACGCACAGGGAGAGGAAATTAAATGACTTAATTTTCTTGCATCTGGTAGACAGCTGTACTTTAAAACAGGCTGTACAGGAAAATGAGTAAAAAGGGTAAAGAATAGCACTTCCTTTTATATGCTGATTCCTGCTGTAATAAATACAGGCTAAGGAACTAAGTATTATAATATCCAACTACAGCTGAGAATTTTACATCTAAGCCCCTGGGCAGCATGTTTGACAGAAATGAGAGGTATTGTATCCCCAAACCACTCTTTATTTTTGGTTTCAACATGCAAATTACTCTTCAAAACTCACTGTGGGCAAATTCAGATAGTATCTGGCAGCTTGGGAACATCCCAACCATACAATCGGGCAGACTTAACCAGAGAAAAGATGTTCTTACTGTAGCCTATGCATATTTATGGCTGTTCTGTGGTGCTCTTTTTATTTCTTTCCTAAAAGTGAGAGAGCAGCAGCATTTTCCTGAACCACCTCTGTAGTCAAGAATTTAAAGCTACTTCAGTGTTATTAAGCATCGCCTGTGACAGCATCAGACTGATAGCAGCAGAAACCAAGGCTGCTGATCCACACAGGCACGTATTTTATTACCAAATGTGACAGAGAACACACAAAAATTAGCAGGGTCATCTAAACCCCAACATTTTACTGAAGATGCGTTTCCACACTGAGGTTGAGGTGACCTAAGATGAAGTGCCACTGATCTTACCCTTCAGGCAGCCCAGGGCTGAAGGTGGGACAGCCCTTTTGGTGACAGTGCAATTTTAGATGGGCTCAAATTGATGGTGAAGCCACATCCTTACACAGCAGTGGCAGGATAATAGGGATGCGGAGAGTTTTATGTGAATGAGCAAATTCTGTTTCATACGTTCTGTTGTTAGTATGCGTCTTTCCATGCACTGGAACCTAACATTCACCGCTGCAGAATTCCAGCAGCGGTCCCAACATCCCACTCGGTAAAGATGCATAATAAAACTTGACTATTAACTGACAGACCTCCATATTGGATTAGGAAAAAGTAAGCTTTAGCCTCAAGTTATCCTTTCCTACCAGCTCATTGCTCCGATTAGTAGGTGTAAGTTCCCTCAAGGAATTCCCAATTACTGCTAAATCTTTTCAGGTGTGGATGCAGTTTTCTTTCATTTTTATTTGCAGTGGTAAGCTCATTTTGGTATCTGCATGTTCAGTACACCCACATCATCATCACCATTGTTCAGTTCCTGGATGGCACTGTTATGGGTTTCAGTCAGACTTTTATTTCAGACAGTGTTCACTGTGTGCTACCTAGTTGACTGTGATCTTTCCTGCAAATTAATTTAGAAGAAGACTAATCTAAAAGGGAAAGCGGGCACTGACAATTCCTTGGAGAGGTATGTGGTTATTTTTGCTTTGGACCCAAATTGGCTGATCCCTAACCACAGGGGCAGATATATCAGCTGACTTACATAATACATTTGTCACTTCTAATTCTATTGGGGAAGATTTATAGAATTTAGGGCTTTATGATTTGGGACTCAGTCCGTACATAGTGTTCTCTTTGCACTGAGGGAGGAATAAAAGGTGTTGTTTTATGACTTGGCTGGTTGTCCCGACTGTGATAGTTTTCTCCATTGCGTGTGTTTTACTTTAGAGAGTTATGGATGACAAAAGTGAAATAGAGGAAGCAAATTGCCAAATGGCATCTTGATCTTAGAGACCACAACTGACCATTTATGAACTGAAAATGGCTCCTGTAAGGTAAAAGACCAAGTTCTTCCCACACTTCAGTGTCAGTTGGAGTAGCTCCAGCTAAGCAGCGCTGATCTGGATTAAAAAAATGAATAACAATTTGCAGAAGCTAGTTGGAGCATCTTTGATGCACCTTTGAAGTAGTTCTGTTATTTTTTTCCGCTTTTTATTGCTTGCACCATCCATTTTCTTGTCCCATCTTGTTGTGTGCCCAATCTTGAGAATCCCAGCTGACAGATTCCTGCTGCAAGCATCCTTTATTTCCATTGGGTTTCCAGAGGGTGTAGTGCTTGACTGCAGCAGCAAAGGCCTTCCTGAAGAACACGGCACTGCAGAGATCAAGAGTATAACTGCTTGGCAGCTGAGCACCTGAATGTTGCTACAGGGACTTTGAATGCCTTGACATAAGGTGGGGTAAAACATAGGTCACGTTTACAGGGTGTTACTAGTCCTCTGTAATGATGCCAGTACATCTCTGCTTTCCTGTGGGAATGCTCTATTCCAGAATAATCCTTTAAATCCTTTATTCTAAAATAAGAGTGTCTGCAGAAAGGAGATGCATGGCAGTACCTGGGGTCTGACACTTGTTCTGTAGTTAGCCAGGTCAGTATAACTATGCAGACAAAATTTTAAACAGTGGGGAAAAGCCAGAGGAGTTTCCTTGGTCTGAACTGTCTTGTATATCTGATCTTAGGAGGTTTTTTCCCCATGATGGAATATATGATGCTGTATGTAGTGCTATTTTAAAGAATGTTTTCCTGCATTCTCTCATAACTTTTATGGTGGGGAATCTTACTGTAAAAAACAAAGCCACACTGTTACATCTGCCATCTTCTCTCTCAAATCTCCCAGTTTCTTTTTAGCCTCGCTGTATCCTTAGGGGTAGCAAGGGCCAGGTGATGAGCTTTGACTGTGCTATTCATCCTTCTTTCTTTTATTCTTACCTCATATGATCTAGCACCTAGTTCCCCATGCCAACCATTTGTACTAATCCCTATTAAGGAAGTGGATAAAACCTAACAGAATGAGAAGTGTATTTCTTACAAATATACTCAAATATTTCATGCTGTTCGTTTGCCCACACGGTCTCACTTTGTGCCTGCTTCCACACTAAAATCTTTTGGGGCAAGACTGGGTTTTATTCTGTGTTTGCATAGCACACATCTTTCCTGGCACTCCAACTATTGGTATTACATATATTTTCACAACAGTAACGAAGAAAGTTTCTGATACTCCTGAGGATAAAAGAGGAGGAAAAAATGGAGTCAAAAAGTGGTGATGATGCAGAATTCATGCAAAATGAAAATAGAAAGATGGAAGAATATGCTGGACTTCATAAAACTCCATCGTTACATAACTTTGTATAAATTTCAGAGGAGTGTGAATTTATGTCCATATCATTATCAGATCATTCCACTTTATTATTCACTTTTAATTAAAAAAAAAAAAAAATAAAGCTCCAGAAGGGCATGTTTATCCCTGCAGAGATTTTTCAATAAAATAAGAGGAAAGGTAACAGCTAAATCTGTATGCCATATCTATCAGGACCACTCTGGTCAGAAAAAGAAAAGGAAAAAAGAGTAAAAATCTGTCTGATCTCATTTTACACTCAGACTTGATTAAGGTTTTACATAAGATGATAAAAGTCACTGTCACTCTACACAAATATAATAAAATTGAAGACTTTTTATGAGCATAATAAAGAGGCTTTTTAATTTGCATTACAGTCCAATAGCTGCTCTCACTAAATACATTTCTCTGACTGAGATTCATTAATATTAGAGTAAGATCTGATATAAGTGAGAAGAAACTAAATAAAAACAGTGGTTATTGCAATGGGATAGGGCAAAGTGGTTCCTTTAAACATATGAAATGTGTTCTCCAAGATAGTGGTGACTTGTTCTAGCCAGGAACAAACTGGTAATGTTCATCTTTCACTGGACTTCAAGAAAAACATCAGGGAGAGCACGAAACTCAGACAAATCCATCCGAACCCAGCTCTCCTTTTTAAGCCTTGTGAAGCTGGTCTGTGTGAAGTAAGGTCCACTTAGTGTGTAGTCTGGGATAAGGTGCCCACTGTAAGCCACTGCTATGGTCAAATGACCTGAGACAGTATTTATGCCAACAGATAAAATATGGTACTGGGTAAGAGTATGCATTGAACTATGTAATTATTATTGGAAATTGAGGGAATGACAATGAAACTGACTTAGAATTGTTTCTAAATGCAAATGTGCATCTGATGATAAAGATGAATATGCTTCTAGATACAGTATTAAGTTATATCGGAGACAAAACTGATTATGTAATAGGAATCATTAAAGCAAGGGTCATAGCAGCGATGGATTTGGGATAAAAAGAAAAATGAAAGTGAGAATTCCTCTTCCAACATGTTAAACTTGGAAAAGAAGAAATATGGCCTGGAATCGTGCTATGTTCTACACTGCAGTGTTATTAGAAGGAAGCATTTCATTAATCTAAATCCAGGGCAGAGATGCAGTGAAATATGCTGAAGATGACAATATTAGACAATAATACCCAAAGAATTAAGGCAAAACCCAGCTGCATGGAAACCAATGAACTTTTGCTATTGATTAAGTGGCATCAACATCTTCCAGCAGAAGTCAGTGGGAAATATCCAGAAGAGATGTCCAGATTAGATGCGCTGATGAGATTTATATTTGCTCTGAGATAGAATCTCCTTAGGGAAAAAAAAAAGACTGCAAAACATGGCCAAGTGAATATAAATTAAGGAAGGAACTGCTGTCCATCTGCAGTTGCTAAGTCCCATCCTGCCAACCTTATTCTGAACTAAAATCAATAGGACAATTCAAAGGGCAAGGTACTGCTCAACATAATGCACTAGTGTGTTAAACGACTTTAGAAACCATTTCTGGGGTCTTTTTTAACTCGTTCAAGGGTTGATGACATTTTTGTGAAGAAAGAAATCATTCTGCATTTCGAGCTTCATTCATTATCACAGTTTCTATGATCCTCTTGGTGTATTTATGGATATGACTGTAGCTAATCATAGAATTGGAATCACAGAATTGCTCAGGTTGGAGAAGACCTTCAAAATCATCAAGTCCAACCGCAACCAAATCATACCACCCTACGTCTAACAACCCACTGCTGAACCGTGTACTAGTATGGATACTCTTTCTCAGAGTTTCCACATCTGTGTCCTAGGAACAAGTGCAAAATAGGCTGATGTCCAAAGTTCGTGAAATGTTATGAGGTCATACACATCTGGAGAGAGGCCCAGCATGTGTACTGCAAGAGTCCAGTATGTTGGAAGTGCTAATACATATAAAATATACTCCATTGGGTTCCGCCAAGACATGCCAATGAGCACAGGATGATGCAAAAAGAGGCGAGTGTCAGCTAAAGCTAGTAGCAGGTCACTTCGCTGAGGGCAGCGTGCCACATCCTTCCAGGTGAAAACCCAGTTGAATGACATATCCCACAGTCATCTGCTTGTTAGAAAGTACAGCAAGAGCAAATCTGGCTTGTGTTGTATTTCTTTGGCAAGGTGTCTGCTGAAAGTGAAACAAAGCAGCATAGACAAACATGAACGGAAACCTTCAGAGTTTTCTTATCTTTGGCCTCTGAAACTATTCAGCCCTGAGCCGCAGCACTGGAAGCCTATCAGGAATATCACTGTGTGTGACATGGGTATAATGCTGTGCACAGCCTTTCTAGGCCATCTAGCGAGACCACTTGAAGGAGTAGTTCCAATGGAAACTGCAGTGATGTGTTCAGTTCTGTGTCCATGTGTGTACGGAGCCTGCCAGATAGAGGATCTGTGGGGCTGGAGGGCGGAGGAGGGGCTGCAGTGCTGCTGCTTGAAGAGTTGCCCTAACTGTGGGAGAATCTCAGTGTAAGGCTTCTCCTCCAAATTAGACTAGCTGGCAGATCTTTGAAACTAGATTTCAAATTTACATAAGCAGATATTTGAATTGCAAATATTTGCACTCTATTTTGGGAATAGAAACAATAGTATAGAAGTTCACCTGACTGCTTTACTGATAGCTGTATTCTTTTCAGATGGAGGCACCAAATATTTGTGAAGAAACTTCAAATATTCAGCTGCGGGGAATCAGAATATTACCCCCAAAACTTATAAATAAGTTATAAATAATGATAATATATATATATATCATTATATAAATAATGATAATATATATATAATAATATATAAATAATGAGAATCATAATCTGTTTAGAGAATATTTTAAAGTAGTGGAGTGCTTTGTCATAATGTGTTTTCTCTCATTATTTTATCAGAGAATTGACCCAGAACCTTTGTGGGTAAAATGTAAGAGAGGAAGTAGCCCTATGTACATTTTGCAAACAGAAATTTACAGACCAGACCTCAGGGACTAGATTTTCAGAGTTACTCAGTTAAAACCTACTGGAGACAGATATCCAGCTGCCCATTCAAATCTTGCTCTGAGGGACTTGCCTCAGGTCACAGGGAGTGTCTGTGGCAGAACACAAAGGTTATGAAAGGCTCAGGGACACCCTTTAGAATATGCCAAAGACATTTAGTCTTATATACAAAGACATAAATTTGGTACAGATGCATTATTTTCAGATATGAGCTCTATTCACTGTATTTGTCTGCAAGTATGTCAGAGCACATTCTGTACTTTAATTGGGATAGGTAATTCAATTAAGCGATTTATTTATGAAAGCTGTTCTCTGAATTCTGAGAGAAGAAAGACATGAACATTTAGAACCTTCTTTCACTATTCCTTAAAAGATGTGTTTTTGAATGAGCACCCTGCTGTTAAGGAATGGTATAATTTCCTCTGTTTTGACATGAAAAGGGACATTTTCCACATACTCCTCCATTCTTTAATAGCCTGATTCTAAGCTCATTGTTGTCAGCGGATCAACATCTTTGACTTACTTACTCAGACCATAATTGCAGCCCGTGTACAGGATATGGGCGGAACCCTGACTGCTTATTGCAGGGCTGTGGAAGGGCAGGGTGCAGGTTGTCCATCATAATTACACGGGTCTGAAAAGAGCTCCTGGCAGGCATTACTTACCAAAAATTCCTAAGCTAACATTTGCTTTTTATAAATCTAAGGCTTTATAACAGAGGAAATGGTAGGCAAGATTACAATTGATGATACTCATTCAGTAGTTTATATTCCTGTTCAGATTAGTAACATACAGAAAAAATGACACAAAAATAACCCTGTTCATATTCTGAAGGAAACGGACAGATGAGAATTTTTGGAGAGACATTTATTGCAAATTCACTGAAAAGCTCCTTCTTTTTAGAGAGAGCTAACATGCATGTTTTCATTTGTCTGATTTTCCTCAAAGGTAAGCAAAATCCCTGCACTGCCAGGTGGGCTGCTGCGTGATGCAGCCAGTTAGAAAAAGTACCCAGTCAGTCCCTTGTAGAGTGCTCCCTGGAGGCAGCTATCAGTATTATAATTTAATCACACTGGGATCCACCATGGGAAATAATAAGGCATGAGCAGAATAGTTAATTCTGTGTAAAATGTCATGGAAAAACGGAACATCAGGCTCTGGACAGAAGCTGAAAATTCAGAAAGTGAATTAACGACTGTACTCAGTGTGAATGCTGTCGTCCAAACTTTTAATCCCTGTGCTTCCATTTCAAAATTAAATAGCATTTAGATACCAAATATCAGTACCAACTTGCAGGCAGTTCCATTTTTCAAGCCTAAGTTCTGAAATGTCTTAGTGCCTTACAGATCAGCCACTGGAAAAAAAAAAAGAAGTGTTCTGGAGTCATGACTTCAAGCACTGCTTGGTGGCTCAGTGCTGCCCCAGGAGGAGGCAGTGGGAGGATGCAGAGGTACACCTATGGGTGCGTGCGTGCACCCACACCTGGCAGTGTTCCCAAGGTGGCAGGGAGGTTTCAGATACCTCATAGCCAGGTAAAATCATGCTGAGGATCTGCAGCCACTGCAGACAAAAGGATGGCAAGAGACACCGTGTCCCTCTGAAAATACACTCTTTGCCCTTCGTCTTCCTTGTGCTCTCAGGCAGGTTGTTTTCAGCACCAGTTCGGCTACACCTGTTCCTGATCCTTTCTCTTTGCCATGGGTAAATTTCCAGAAGTTTGAGCCCCAGTGCTGCTTGGAGCCTTTCCAGGCACTGTGGCATTGCTTGCCCTGCAGCTGCCCTGCTTTTTTATGGTGCATCATACTCTGAACTGACAGGTGTTGCAAACTAAGTGAGCAAGGATAAATAATAAAAAGGGATCTAAAGAGCTCCGAAATATGTGCAGGAAACAAAATCTGTTTTGAACTGGAGAAGTGCAAAGAATATATCTGGAGAAAATAAATCAGTTCTGGATAGCTCAATAGCAGAAGTGTAGAATATGAAAGAAATTTGGAGATAACCAGCAGAAATGATCAGGAGTCAAGGCAGGGTAACTTCTGCAGAAAGAGGTATAGAACTGAGTGAGTGCTCCTGAAGCCTCTGTAAAGCCAGTGTTAGATGCCCGTGGCATTCTAGGATCAGCTTCTAGTTTCAGCCCAGAAAATAAAAACACTAAGGTTCAGGTGAACAGGTGATGATGATAGCTAACCCAAAGGAAAAGAAGGCCGAAAGATAGGAATAACCAAACTTGAGTACAGGAAGCCATGGGAAACACAGTATTCCCAGTGGAACAAGTCTGCATTGGTGTCGAGACAGTCCTGAAAGGAAAACAGAGCATTTGAGCTCTGATTTTTTAGTCCATAGATGTTTGGGCCACTTGTGTGTCTATTTCTTAGAAATGCCTTTGTTTCAAGTGGTTATGGAGATGGAGGATTGAAAGTGCTTGGGTGAAAGAATGTAAAGGAAGAGTGGGGTACTGAAACTGATGGTAGAAGATTCTCCTGCAGAGGTGTATGTGAACTGGTGTAAAGAAATTATTATGTAGATCTTTCATCTCCCATTAAAAATCCATACATTAATTCAGATCATTCACATTACAAGTACCTTTATAAAATGCTTAATAAAAATAAGCACAATGAACATCCCCACAATTTTTGCACAGACTAATTCCCTAGATGGTAAGAATGCATTTGTACAGTAGAAAATTGTCACATTTGTTTTCCAGTTCAAGTCAAACACTCGAAAAATGACTTTCTAGGACACTTGAGCCTTGCAAGGTATTTCATTTTGCAATGAAAGTCATTTGCAGCTGGTACTTCCGATGTATTTTCAGAAGCAATTACATTAACATTTGGTTGTGTCCCTTGTCATTGAATATCACCGTATACATCAGCAATATTTTGTGTGTTGTGAAGTGTCTGAATCTGTTCCTGACTGCCCTGTCCATACATAAGGTTTTATATACAGGCAGCTAGATGTAAATTATGGATTCCTGGAGGATGATGTTAGGTGACTAGGAAGCTGAACATCTGTTCTGTAGGTGAGCAGGATGGCAGCTAATCTGGTAATGTCAGGAAGGCAGTGTGTCTGTTCACAGACTTCTTGTTTGACGCTTGGCTGTGTCTCAGTGTGGATGAGGCCAGACATCCTTGGAGAAGCGAGTGCACACAAGTGTTTGAAACATGAGCATATCTGTTTTAAAATCTCTTACCACAAGTGTGTCATGCCAGCTGCCAGGAAGTGCTCACCATAACCAGAATGCTGCAGTGAGGGTAAGAACCCACTCTGTGTCGTACATGCTTTGAACTGAACAGGAGAAGCTCGTGGAGTTAAGGTAGAACTCAGGAAAAGCATTATACCACTGTCTGTACACCAGCTGTTAGAGGGCATTGCTTCCAATAAACATCAGTGACACTGCTCTGAGTAATACTTCTCAGCCTGTGAGAGATCAATGGCCAAACAACAAAAAGCCATCGCATGCATTTGGATGATAATTCCACTTCTCTGCAGGGATGATTTACCCCAGCAAGACCTGGGTAGGGCTGTGCTTGCATTATCATGATTTCCTCTTCACAACTGTTGCTTTAATTGTGACTTAGACTTCAGCCATTTGTTAACAATTTGTTTTCTTGTTGGAGGTGTGGCAGTGAATTTGAGTTGTTTTGGAAGAAAACAGTTGGAACAAATTACTTTGATTGCTCTGTAGAATTAACAGAGACGCCAATAAAAACAGCAGTCCAGATCCAGGCCGTGCAGCAGTGGGAGGTGGGAGCAGACTTTGTGGAAGTTTTCTGTGCACTGCTCTGTGAAGCTGGTAGAACTGTGTCTGCAATGGAACGGGGCACAGACCTGCTGAACAGCCTCTGAGGATTGAGGGGAAATGCTATAGTGCAGAAGGTGTAATGCACCTGAAAATCTTGAGGATGAGTGCATGTTTTTAACTAGTTCTCCTCTGGTTTCTCCTATTACAGAAACACAAATCGTCTTCACAATCGTGTTGTGAAGGCCTAGAGCAGACCCCTGTAGGTGAGAAAACTTGGGAAAGTAGAATGCTGCTGAGGTGTGTAGGATCTGGGTTTGTAATGTGGCCTGTTTTGCATTATAGATGTTGTCTAGCAACCTTCATAGTAGAATAAATCAATAGTTTTCCAACAAGCAGTAAAACCCAGTGAACAAATATTTCTGTAAATATGGCAGCGCAGCCAATACAGAGACTGAACTGCAGGTTGGTCAGATTCCATTCAGAGCCCACAGCTGTGTGGTGAGCGTGGCTGCTCTCACCCCCTGCTCTGTGCCCACTTTCCTTGAGCTGAAGAGCTCCTCTAGTTAATATGCAGAAGCAGATGTGCCACTGAGCTGCCCCAAACCTATCTCGTGTGTGGCCGTGTGCCTGGAAGGGGACCGTGCCATAGATACGAGCTACCTGCAGAGGGCTGGCTGAGTGTGTCATAAGCATCAGCTACTAACTTGTGTACGGAGGAAGCACACGTGCCCACATGAGATGATTTGTTTTCTTTACTTGCTACAGTAATTTTATTTGTGGATACTCCAAAGAGAGGTACCAAATTACCTTAAATAGAATTGTGAATACTAATGAGACCTTGTGGAAGACTGTGAAACCTCACACGTACTCATTATCGTAAGGGTGAGCGTTCCCTCCTACAGCAGCCCTCCTCCGCATTTGGTGCACGGTAAGCTGGGGCCTTGTTTAATAAGCAGCTCATAGAGATGTTGAATTTTGTATTTTGCATTCATAGCACTTATCCTTAATTTTGAGATAATCACCTTACATTTTCAGATGGATCAGGGAGGAAACAATTACTTTTCATGCAGTCAAATCCTTTGAATGTGTATTTTTACTGAAGTGGATTGGACTGCAGAGGAGTTTGCCATTGCCTTGGAGAAGGCTGAGCGTGTTTGGGTGCTGGGCTCTTCAGAAAATAGCAACATTCTGCTGAGGCTCTGAAACAGGAGCTGAACTCTGCTGAAAGCCTACCTTCCCTTGTAGGTGCTACCAACTCCTAAAATCAGAGCCAAAACAGTCTCCAGAATGGAGTGACATTCATACGCTAAACCCCAGCTGTGATAAAAAAAAACCCCACACTTCAGAACTCATTTGTGTTATCCCATGCACCCGATGGCATTTTCTTTTGAGGCTTCAGATAAGCAATCACTGAACAATTTAAAACGAGAAGTTAAAAATGCTTGTATAAGGGATACCTCAACATTTCATTTCAGATACTTACAAAAGAAATTCCTGCTCCACCCTCCTGAAATGTGATCATTACAATAACATATATTGCAAAAAGAAAGCATCTGTATCAACACCTCCTAACATAAACTGACGGAAACACTGACTTTCCCTATTATTATTCTAAAGGTTGTTAGTACCCCTAATAAAATGTTTCTTGAGCTCCACAGCTAGATGGATTTCCTGTGGAATTGTCTAAACCCTTCCAATGCTAACTGTTTTCAATATTAAGAAAAGTATTTGAAGAACTGTTGCCCCAGAATAAGGCCACCTTTCCCAGGAAATACAGCTCCAGTTACAGTCTCATTGAAAAAGGGCCAAAAAGGCCAAAGCAGAGCACTTATAGGCACATTTCCTCGTCATATGCGGAATGCTGAATTCTTGCTGACGTGCAGGGCTTGTGTTTAGAATTGAATTTGCAATGCGAAGCGTACTGCAGCAGGAGCAGAATGATGCCAGCAAAAGTGCATGGAGGGATACTCTTACACGCTTCTGCCACTCCAAACCTTTCTGCTCCACATATACAGAGCACTGTATTTGGTCTTGGGATCCTGTCTCTTTTCTGAAGCCCACAGGCTGCTTTGCCCTTCATCTGCCTGAATTCTTTGCCATTTTCTGGCAGCCATCTGCTGCATCTCAGTCGGAAATGTCTGCTCCTCTGTCTTCATTTAAAAAAAAAACACATTTTCCTCCAGTTCCTTTGGAGAGCAGTGCACATCATAGACTGTTGCTCACAATGTGCTGCACCTTTGTCTCAAAAGCTGCAACTGTGTACAGAGAAAGACCAGGCAGGTGCGAGGTCAGCTTGCAGAGAGAAAAGAGGATGAGCCTCCAAACAATCTGGTATTCAAAACCAAATCGACTGCTGAACTTGCAGCTCAATTTTAATTTCCCTTGATATCACATTTTGAAATAAATATGCATTTTTTTTTCATTAGTATTATCCAGCCTCCTATTGCTGCTGGTGCCATGATGTTCCCAGCAGCCACGTGGTGCATGTGGGAGAGGTCTCAATAGCTGCAGGTTGGCCGCAGTAATAATCTCTTTCATCCCTCCATTTAAACATTTGAAAATGTTGTATCAGGAACAATAAACCAAAGAGAACAGCTAAGAAGAGTTTCTAGGAAGAAGAGGGAAGTTGTAGCCACAGAAGCCCATTGAATGAGATGGAGGTGGTGCTGAGGAGCAGATTATCTCTACCTGAAAATACCAGGTCAGGTCAATGTGATATAATGTGACATGAGTGCCTGTAGTTTCAGACTGCGGATCCACGAGGTGAAACTGCTCTACTGTTTTGAAGAGAAACCCATGTAAAATATGGGAGCATTATACATAAAATGGCATTATCAGGATATTCTGACATAACTTGTATTTAAGACTGAAAGCAAAATAAGTTTCTTTTTGCTAAGACATAAGTGGCAGTTTATCTAAGCAGTGTTTAATGATTATAACAGCAGGGACCAACTTTCTTTCATAATTAGCCCAATTAGAGTGAAGACATGCACACGGCTGACCTTGGAACAGGAGTCAATATTTTGCTTTTCTCAATGCATAAGTATATAGCATACGAAGGGTACGCATTCCCTTCTTCATTTCTTGCATCACTGAAATACTTTTTGATCAACATCTAATGTGAGATGTATCTAAGAATGCTGAATGTGGATCTTTAACACTGGTTGTTCTCTCACTGTTCTGATGGACCAAATTTCCAGACCCTCTAACGATGAACAACTGTTTATTCAGCTGTAATGCAGTCTTATGGTGATGCTTGGTTGTGTTCTGAGGTAAGAATTACATCTCCACTGAGACCTGGGCTCTATTCTTGATTTTCCACCTGACCTGCTGTATGATAGAAGGCAAGTTAGATCCTCACTCCCTGTCTGTGCTTTCCTTACCAGGTTTTTTGTATCTCATTTATGTAAAACATAAGATCTTTACAAAACAGCAAGTCATTTACTGTTCATAATAGGATTCAGCACAGTATGATTTGTCTTCTTTGAATCTGCTTGGCATTACAGTGATTTTAACAATTACATATAATCGTAGCTCTTAATTCACAGTACTCGCTGATGGCAGATTCTTTAGGAAATCTGTACATTTATTCTCTCTTCCATGACTTTCTCATAATGATATAGTTTTAAGAGTAAAATCTCAGTCTAGATTTTTAATGGCCTCAAGAGTCAGACAGCTATTTGGCTTAGCCTCCTCGGGTCGGAGGAATGAAGATAGCAGTTCAAGCAGTAGCTCTGGTCACAAATAGCTCAGGTGGCACTTCAGTTTGAGGGCCAATATTTTAAGGACTTGACTGATATTGCCCACTCTTGAGTTGCCATCAGATTTGGATTTTGTCTTGAAGGTTATTTTTTATCCCTCCTGTTTGCAATGTCCAACTACAAATAGGAGAATTTCAGCTTTGAGAGAAGCTTCATTCCATTCATACACCAATGCCTGTCCTAAAATGATATTTAAAAACAAAGCTAGGTAGAGCATCCTCAGGAAGCATGACAGCTGTAATACTGGAGAGGGGAAATTTCTAAACAAGCCGAGAAAAGAATGAAGCTCTTATCTTAGGAGGCTTGGAAAAGATCCTGTTCTGTTCTGGAAATACTTAATCTGGAATAAGGAGCATTTGTTCTTTTCTGCCATGGAACATGGCTGCTACTAACTGTGAGATCATGCCAATTAGAGGAAGAAATATTGTAGATTTCTTGAATTTGCCAAAAAACAACTGTTTTTCCCATGATCCTCAAGATCAGAATTGCTCCTATTTCCTGCCTAAGTCCGGCAACAGATAGACATTATACAAGTAAAACACAAAAGTAATGTTTAAGTGAAGACTGAGAGTGAAGAGATGAAGGAATCATGGAGCTGCTACCTGAAGTTCTCTTGGGAAGAGATCCTTTTTCCATGTGGGCAAAGTCAGAGTGGTGTACGGTTTGTGTCACAGTTACATTTCCACTTTGCTTTTGATACAGCATGCTTCATAATCAGGATTATTTATGGTTGGAGTAATTTCTTGTAAAGACAGAAGGTCAGCAGTCTAAAACTATTTGGCGATCAGAAATACCATGACTCTGGGGATAAGAAAGAAGCTGGTACCAGTGGCAGCGCCTGAATGACCTGTAAGTTGCCTGAACTAAAATAAGCTGTGGAGAAGATTTATGGAAGTGTATGCTTTGGTTAAATTCTGTGACATAGAGCAGAGTTTGGGATTTAACATTATTAGAAAATGGCTACGCTCTCAAAAACGAACAAGATCCTACATACATTTTAGCACTGTATATGCATATGAGAAGTCCCGTGATTGCTGTCTCGCTAAATTATTAATTCACTACTGCCAGCTGACATAGGAAAAGTGGCATATCTATAGAAGACTTGTTCTAAGAGAGAAAATTCAGAATATTTGGCTCTTGTTAAAATATTTAGCTGGAGTCACTTTTAGAATCAGAGGAGCTGACATCTGTTCCTTATTTTGTGCATCTGTATTTGTGTGTGAGCAACCACGAGGAAGGCAGGTTGTACAAAAGGACAGAGATTAAAAACTGATTAGTTTTAAGAAACGTCCCCAATATCATGCACATCATTACCTGCATACTCTACAGAACATGCACTTCTTGCAAAACCTGCCAGGCACAGATCGAAATCCCTCTTTATGAGGACAGCTGGAGAGTTACGCAACTTCAGGAGGATTATGCAGTTGTGTATACACTGTGAAGTTGCCCGGTGGATTATGAGCCCATGTAGGTTTGATTTAGAAAGAAAAACAACTTAATTCCCTGTGGTAGTGAGCGGAATGTTTCCAGAGAGGGCCAGAAGCCAGGAGTCTACAGATCAGGTGGAGTCTCACTGATGCATCACCCTGCTTTGGTGTTCTCAGTGTGACCAGCAGCAGGAAACCAGGCACGGTTAGGCAGGAGCTGTGTTACTCTGTACTCCATCCAGTGGAAGTCACACTGTAGGTCTGCACAGAATCTGCCCAAAGTTCAGTACAGAAAGATTATTTAGAATTTGGTCCTGTCAAAGTATTTTGCAATATGCCATCTAATGAAGACGCTTATGCAGTTTTATTAAGCTGTGAAACATTAAGCAAATGTGCTCTATCAGGAGTTCCATCAGCAGTATTAAGAGACGTGTGCCATTTTACTACTGTTTCATTGGGAGACTTTGAACATTTTTGTACTCAGTCACTGCTCTGGCAGAATTGTGTGCAACATTCCTTGTCCTTTTGTAAACAGAATGCTAGAAGCAAATACGCCAAGTGAAAGGCGTAGCTATTTCTGGTGGCTGATAGCTCTGTCCACTCAACCAAAACATGCCTTCGAGCTGAAGAAAGCTGCGGGGAGTCCTGCAGGTCTGCTGGGACATGTTCAGAAAGGCTTTGGAGAAACAGGCCTTGCATTCAGTGCAGACAGATCAGAAATTAGAGTTGTTCCTCCTCTTACGAAACTTGTCTTGGACGTACACAAGATACATGAGCCACTACTGCTAAAAGAAGACAAAGCCCAAAGATTATTATAAGTAGAAAAGTTTGTCAGCAAATGTGAAACATATGCGCTTCTATGGTTAATGCAGTATCTCTTATGCAGTACCACATCATAACTGTGAGTGTGAAAACAGATCAATAAAGTCCTACATTGCAGCTGGTTAATGATTTTGAAACTCGAGCAGTCCCCAAACCCACGAATTACCACATGATGTCTGAGGAAATAAATGGTAGGGTATCACATTTAGGAGACGTACCGCGTGCTTTTCACCTGCTTCAGTGTCTAGGGATTCTTTGCTCTCTGAGTATGAAATGCACTTTGAATAATTGTCAAAAACTGCATGTTAGGGCCTGGGACACTATTAGCACAGCAGGCTGAAATAATTCAAAAATGCATTGCCAGTAGGTGGTTCTGATTGTATTAACATCCATTTCACATGAGGGTCACAGCTCTGAGTTCAGTGAATTTGCTCTTGATTTATATGTCTATAAAGGACAAGAACAATCATAAGATACTCCCTGTGATACTCTGAAATCAATACAAAGAACAAGGAAGGCTGCTAACAAGCTTTCAGGTCATGGACAGAGCAACTGCAGTCAGCTTGTCCGCCATTGGTTGAAAGTGGAGCAAAAACCAGCTATAAATTTGCTAAACATTAGGTATCTCTTTGCAAGTGATTTTATTACATTTGCAAAATGAAGAAGGTCATTAAAAGCATCCCCATTTTCCCTTTGTTCCCTCGGGGCACTGAAACGCATGATTTGCATTAGCTGCAACAAGCCAGCTTTCTATGGCTTTGAATTTTCAGGTGCAAATTGTTCCCATGCTTTCTGAACACGTTTCCTTAAATTTCAATTTCTGCAAACGTCCTTTATTATTTCTAGCAAACCGGACTTTCGAAGGCTGCAAGAATGTTTTGTGTGGCCCAGGTTTTTTAGCTTAGAAGGCAAACATCCGCTGCCCCGCTGCCCGCTGGAGCCATTCGCACTACAGAGTAGACCCCAACGTGTCATTTGGAGAATGAGCCGACAAACAGCCAGAAACATTTGGTTGCTTTACTGCATGCATTTCAATAATAGCCCCGGGCTCACTGAGATTTCTGTTCTATTTTCCTTTGATGCTAGTTTGACACAATTTATAGTGCACTCTAAGAGTACCAGCTCACACCCAAGTTCTGTTCTGGGGTTATAAAGAAGGCAGGGATGGGATTTAAATTCTGTGCTATGGTAGTGAAGAGGAACTATTCTAGTCCAAGTCTTCATCTTGATTTGATTTGATTTTTTTTTTTCAGGACAAATGATGCAAGCAAGAGCCTTGCTTTCAAATATCTCTGAAGAAACTCTGCCCTCATTCCTTCACTTGAATGAGTGAAGGGTTAGGCGCAGCGTCCGTGAGCAGTGCCACAGAATTTGGCAGATTGGGACTCTGGAGCTAAAGGAAATAATTCACAATTTCAACAAAAATCTCCTTTTTTAAGGAGGAAAACGCACATTTGCAAAGTTTTGCATCCCCTGATTGACTGAGAAGTGTTTTCCTTTATCTTTTGAGTGCTGTGATTGTGACCTTGCCGAGTTGGCAGTTCCCACTGAGTCAAATTCCATGAACCTTCTGAGCTTGTTTGACTTGAGGCTGCAGATATTCCACATTGGACAGGATCCCAGGAATCTGCTGTGATTTTCCCTCTGTGTTTCTTATATCCTTAAACGGCAGCTACAGAAATGATATCATTCCTGTGACTGATGAAAAACCTTCTCAAATTCAGGATCCTGGATAGTAGTAAATTTTCCTTAACCTGATTTGTAAGGACTTTTCTGATCAAGCTTGGTGCTGGCATATGAACTCGGTGTCTCTGCCACTGCTTAAAGCTTAAACTCTTCTCTGAAGACACAATTATTTACGGTTTTCTCTCCTCCAGCTTTCTGGCTCCCAGGAAGCCTGATTAAGAGAAGGAAAAAAAAAAAGGCTAAGTTGCAAACGCACCAGATCTCTCGAGGTGGTAGTGTAGGCGGTGAGAACGGAGAAGGGAAATAGCTTGAGACTTCTGTTGTTAAAGGAAATAATTATTCAGAGAAATTGTTTGTAAATGTAAAGAATTAATACTGTTTAAAAAAGGGTGTCAACAAGTAATAGATAAGGATTGCAGGGGTGAGTTTTTGGAAGATTTCAGGATGGAAATCCTTATTTTTGTGCTTGTCTTACTGAACAGCTGCATTGAACTTTGTACTTAGGCAGGTCACTTTCCTCACTGTCTTCCTAACTCAATAGACCTCAGTCTCCGTTGGGCCTTCTAGGCATTCATTCAATATAAATACACAAATAATGATTTTAAGGCTGGAGAATCTCCCATTTTGAATGGGTATTTGTTTTTTGTGAAGATATAAATTACTGAGTTGTCCTATTACCAGAGGTGCAGCTGTGACACAGGCAACTGGAAAGCAGAATTTGTTTTATTTGAAGAGGGATCTGAATCTGAACTTTTGCTTTGTTTCTTAATCTATGCTCTTTATAAGAACCCTTACTCACTAGGAAGATGCCTGGGCCCAACAGCCACTTCATGGCTTTGGGGGTAAATCAGAGAAATGAATGGTGTGGTTTTTTGGGAGAGCAGAGGAATCTGCATGGCAGCAGTGCTTCTGAGAAGACTTTGTTCAGCAGAATGAATTCTAAGTACAGCTGGTTGAAACTGCTTTGTCAAAATTGTTTTTCAACAATAAATTATTACATTGACTAGAAACACTTTTTCCCCCCAGAAATTTCTCTGCTGGAAGATGCTGATTCTTCCCTTTAAAAACAGCCCGTTGACAACGCTACACAGTCAAAATATTTCATCCCAACTTGCTCAGTGTTGCTCAAGGAGAGTCATATATAGCTAGATTTTCACTGGGGAAAAGAGGCAAACTGTTGGCTGGGGCCTGGCTGCCGTAAGCCTCCTTTGTAGCCAAAGCTGACAGCAAAGGTGGTGACCCAGAGGGTGACACAGGGCCAGTGAACTCCCAGCAGGAACCTGAACCTGGTGACTTACCCACGTGTGCTGCACATTACGGTGCCCAAGGAGTTCACCTCCAAGATCACGGCCGATGCTCTTCCTCAGCTCTGTCTTGATGCGTGTTGGTGGGCAGGGGAGGGATGCTTTACTGTCACTGCCTGTTGTACCTGGTGTTTCTGAGCTGTTAGACCTAGGAGAGCTGCTTTGGTACCAGACTGACACGAACTGTACGAAGAAAGCTAGAACAGTATCACAATAGCGAGTGGCTCTATCAGGAACTCTGTTTTCTCCCTTCAGTATAGATCTCATAAACCAGAAAGGAGCTGGTTAGTAACAAATGAGAATTCTTCAGGAGGGAAATCAAATGTCCCAGTACTAATTAGTTGAAATTAAGATCATTCAAATATTTATATAGGGAAGGCAAGTATTCTGGGAACCTGCTGGGATAAATCACATGGCTGGAATATTAATAGCGAGGCAGTAAATCTGCACAGAAAGAACCAAGGTGAAAACATAGGGGAGGGACTGTACTTCTCACAAGGCATTTACACCAGCAGTTAAATACAGGTGGTTAGTGAAAGAAATGTTAACAATGAAATGTTATGAGTTATGATGACAGAGGAAATGTGAAGGAGAATTAAGATGGAACATTTACTGTGAGCCGCGATGTCAGGACAGAGCAGCTCAACCGAACACAGAAGAAACTGCTGGAAACTAGATCCAGCTCCTAGCTGTGCTCTGTTCTGCCCCGTACCTGAATGCACAGTGGTGTGTGCGTGGTTCAGCTGCACGGCCATGGTCAGGCAGAAGCTCTGGGTGACATGCAGAATAAATCTGCACCTGTGTTACCAACGAGCATAGGCCTGAGAAGGCATCTGCACCTTGTCCCGATGTGGCCAGATGAATTTCTTGCCCGTGTGATTTGCAGGCAGCTCCAAGTGCTGCAGCATGTCCTGTGCTGCTCCTGTCTCAGCAGCCACCCCAAGTCTGGGGGAGTCATGGAGCTGGCTGCAGGACAACCTCTGGAGGAGTGGGCAGAGGAGATGGCCCCTTCTGTACAGGCAGCCAGCAGCTTCTGCTGCCGGCAGCACTTCGCTGGTTACCAGTACAAAATATACATATTTTTGCTAATGTTACCTCCTTTCTTACTTCAGGAATCAAAATGTCTAACTTTGGTGCTACTGCCTTAATCTAGTTTCTTGTCCCTTTATTTTTCTCACGTTTCTTTGGTGCCAGAAACAATCTTTTACCTTTCTTTAAAAAAAGAAATAATCAAAAATACCTCGATAATTTTATTGTTACCTTTATTACTAATTATTATTATTAATATTATGTGATATTTCATTTCATTACTGTGCTCAGGTAAAGGGGAGCAAGGACAGGACTGCTGCAGTTGTGGTTACTGCTCTGAAGCATCCGCTGCTCCAACATCAGCACTGACACGTGGTTTTTGTAGGCAGTATATGATTCTGCCACGTAGAGGGAAAAGGTTTCAAACAGTATAGAGCCTGGAAATGTCAAGTGTGGAGGAAATGAACTGGCATGCTATTTGAATGTTCCTTCATTTTTACTAAGCTTTATAGTATCACATAGCCACAAAGTACATACATGAGATAAGGGTGAATGCAATGAGCAACGTGTGCTAGAAACAGCAGGCAGCGTACACTCCTTCTGCAGAATGGCACTGTGCTCCCACTAAGGAGGTCAGCAATTAGAACTCCTTTTGGGGAACCAAAAGAGTGAGACCCTGGGCTGGCTTGGATCACGGAGGCTGTAGCAGGCTCCGGGTTACCTGCCCATGTTGAGCTGATCATCTCCTCTCGCAGCCCAACCAGCTGAGGCTTCTCCCTTGAAATCAGCAGGAGATGTTAGAAATGCCAGGCATGAGGTGCAGTTATGTGTATCTGAGACACTTCCATAGCAGCAGCTGGTGATGTATGCTGAGGATCTTCTCATTTCACCAAGCAGAACTAAATGTTGAGAGAACACCTCCACAGGAAAGGCCTGACTGCAGTTTGTACGTGCGTGCCCAAGCTGGAACAGGGACTGACTGCACAAACCCAGAGCAGACAGAATCCGTAAATCCAAGTCAGTATTCAGGCAGGCAGCGCTGAACTCTGTATTGTTTGAGTCTGTTCATGGCTCAGCTGGGTTGTTTAAAGCTGCTTTGGGAGTGCTGGCATAAGCTGCTCGAAGCCCTTTCCTTCAGACTAGGTATTCATTCAGGACACAGCGCATCATTTTTTCCTTTCTGCATGCCTGTCTCCAGCAAAGGCAAGTGTCTGTGTGATTGTAGTCACGTTTGGCAGCAGCAGATGTGTGCCCTCAGCTCCGACTGTCAGAGCACAGTTTTGGTATCTGGTTCTCTTCCCTTTGTTCCAGGAAAATAAATATGATGTGACTCCATTCACACCAACTAATGGAGAGGTTTGTGAAGTATGAGTAATGCAGGAGTACATACATTTCATGCTGAGTTTTCCTGGTTCATTCTGAAAAAATGTGAAGCATCCTGGCAAGGCCATGCCATGGAAAGCCAGGCTGTGACCTCCATTGCCTCCGTCAAGAATTCGGAGTGAACAGCTAAGGAAGTGGAGAATGAGTCCTGAGGGCTATTCCCTGAGCTTCTGTGCTGCAGTGCAGAGCAGAGTGAGGGGACAAGAACTGCTCTTTTCTTCTGGAATTTCACCCACTCCGGCTCTGCGGTGCCTGGCAAGCTTTGGGCCTCCTCCTCTGGATCAAACTTGGATTCATTTCTTTCTGGAAGGATAACGGGCTCACTGCAGCGCCATGTGGCACATCCTCACTTGGTCTGAACGGCACTGCATAAAATTTATCTACTGCATGAAATCCATTGGAGTCAGTGGCAAAAGTCACCGACTTCAGTGAGGGACCAGGATTCAGCCCGGTGGGCTCAGTGGAAACACACCTCTTACCAATGCCTCCATGGTCTGACACTTCTTCTCAGTCTGGGATTGAGAGAAAATTATAAAGCAAGTTGTAAAATAGTTCCAGCAACCCACAGAGCCGCAGAGCTCCTGGTTCTGGGTCACGGGCACTGCGACAGCAAGGTGTGCACTCAGGACTTGGCTTCTGTGTAGAAATAAACTTCCATACAGAGGCAGTTAGGGATTCTTTTTGTTTGCATCGTTGCTTTGCAGGGCAGCTGTTACCCATATTAAAGCACATTTTCTAATCTCCAATTTTTTCAGGAACTAAAACAAACCCATCTTAATTAGTACAACTATTGGCTGCGTTGTGGGATTTCTGTCACCTTACCCCGTCTGGATGCATCATACAGAAACTGGAACTTTGATTTCAAATACACGGCCAATCCCTCTCCCTTTCAAGTCTGTGAGCAGAAGTTATTTCAATTTGAGCAGGATGGGATGGATGGAACACAAAAAAGCCACATCATCAGCTTAAAATACAAGGCCAATAAAAATGAAGCTGGAACGTTTCCAGCTGTGTACTGATGAAAGTATACGAGGTTTTAAGTAGGAGAAACTGCTCGATATGGACTCGCAAACAAAACAAAACAAAAAATGAGCCAACAGACAAACAAACCAAAAGGAAGAACTGGGAGAAGCCCAGCACAGCCTTCCCAAGCAGAGGTCATTTAAAAAGATAAAGGGATCTTTGAGAGTAATGCACAAATTGATCTGCTCTATTATTCAGAATAATCTTTCCCTTTTTATCCTTAACCTAAAAAAATGAGAAAATCGAACAAGAGCAGCAAAGCAAGCAGGGAGAATACCACGTGCTGCCATATCTGCCCACACCCAGGGTCCACGAAACCCGGGCACTGAGCAGCGCCGGTATTTCTCCGCCATACCCTTCATTTGCGTTCAGAATATGGGGATTAAAAGTCCTAATTGGACCCGCAGCCATAAAGGAGGAGCAAGAATAGTCAAGGATACCCGGGAAAATTCCTTGGCAGAGTACCAGCTTCCCGCAGGAAGCCCTGCATGCAAATGTGGAGGGCCTGATACATGCAGATACTGTGCCAACGTGTGCGCGGCGGCGGAGGCCACGGGCTGGAGAGGACAGCAAGAGCACAGGAAGGGCTGTGAGGATTCCGCAAGGTTAAAGAGTAAAATGATGAAAACAGCATGTGATCCTGATAATGCAGCAGCTGAGTAAATACATACATTATCTGAAAGGAATAAGCGGTATGGCATTTATCCTGGCCATATGGAAACAAATAGAACTTGTTTTTTTCCATAAAGGCCGCTCTTCATTATTTAATTATTTTTAAAAATCTTCTTCTATACTGTATTTATAGTATTCCCGAACGCTTCCAGAGTCTCTCTCTCTCCATTTTGCAGATATCTGAGATAAGATGGTAGGATGGCTTTGCAGCGACTCCTTTTTAGCCTTCCGAGCAAACAGTGCAACTAATTTTCCCCGTGGAACTGCCACTTGGGGCCATTTGTTCTCCGCGCTGCGGTTTCCCCGGGCCGCGGGCACTCTCTCCAGCTGTTGCTCGCGTCCCCGCGCCTCCGGGGCAACTCCCTCGGGGTGCCCGAACTTCGCTCCTCGCGGCTCCCGCTCCCACGTGAATTCCCCGAGCGCGGCCCGGCACCGCCCCGGCCCCCGCCCGCCGCCCCGGGGCAGCCGCGAGCCCCGCGCCCCGGGAGCCCGAAGCGGGCGGAGCGGGGCGGCTCGGAGCCGCGGGGCCGGGCAGGGCGGGCAGTCCCCGCTCCCCTCGGGCCGGCCGCGCCGTGTGGCAGCTCCTCTGTCAATCAGCCTGACTTCACTCCCGCACGCCCTGTGCTTCCAGTATTATACCCCCGCCGCCTCCTGGTGTCTCTGCTTCGCTGCG
Organism: Callipepla californica brunnescens; assembly: GCA_023055505.1. Classification (NCBI taxonomy): domain Eukaryota; kingdom Metazoa; phylum Chordata; class Aves; order Galliformes; family Odontophoridae; genus Callipepla; species Callipepla californica. The sequence goes on from JALIRH010000014.1 coordinate 13,896,957, forward strand.
AGCCGGGAGCGCGGCCGCCACTGCCGCTGCGGCTGCGGCTGGGCGAATGCGCGGGCGGCGGGGCGCGGGGCAGCGCTGAGCGGCGCGGAGAGGAGCGGAGAGGAGCGGAGCGGGGCCGCCTCCCGCCCGCCCGCCCCGGCTGCGGGCAGCCCCGGGGCCGCTCCCCGCCTCGGCCCGGGAGCGCCGCGATGGAGCCTCCCGCGGGGCTCGCCTGCGTCCTGCTCTGCTGCGCGCTCTGCCTGCCCGCCGCTGCCCCGCGGCGTCCCGGGCACGGAGGTAGGTGCGCGCCGGGTCCCGCCGCCTCAGGGCCGCTCGCTTCGCCCCTGCCTCCGCCGGCCGGTGCCGGGCAGCCCGCCCGTCTCAAGTCGCGGCTGCGAGCCCTGCGGTTTTGCTGCTCCGCTTGAACTTCTGCGGGCGCTTTTGCCGGGTTTCCAGCTGCGAGCGGCGGCCGAGGACGGGGACTGGGATGGGGGACGGAGACGGGGACGGAGGCGCGGAGCATCGCCGGCAGCACCGCGCCGTGCCCGCAGCCGCCCCTGCCCGCCCTGCACGGGGCAGGGCTCGGTCCTGGAGTTCCCGGTGCGGAACGAAGCACATGGCAGCTCCTCTGCCCGCTCCTCCTCTCGCTGCCTCGGCCGTCCCAGAGTCCCCGGGCGACCGCTGACACCGTCGCCGGTTGCCGCCCGCGGCGTCCCCGTCCCCAGCCGGCCCATCCCCGCCGCGCCGCGGGGATTTCGAGCGACACGCTGCCCTTACGGGTTTGCATCTCCCGCACGCCGGGTCCTTCCCCCGACCCTCCGAGCGCTCCCGATACGGCTCCGCGCCCTCTGAGCGTCGCCGCCCTGCCGGGAAGCCGCGCTGCTCCCCTGGCTGCGCTGCGGGTGCCGGGACCCCGCTGCGTGGCCGGGAGCGCGGGGTCCCGCGGGCGGACGGGCTCGGGCAGCTGCCCGCTGCTCTGGGGAGCAAAGGCAAGTTTGAATGAACTCTGCACACTCGGTGCCGGTGAACCAAGTGCTTGTACGGGGCAGTGTCCGTTTGCCTTATGTAAGTGTCTGCTCTGCTAATGAATAATGGAATAAAAATCCAGCGGCATCAAGACGTGTTTAGGTCCAGTGTCTCTCTCCTCTCGTCTCTCTCCCTGCAAAGATCCCATTCTGAGGAATATAGAGGAGTACAGCCTCGTCATCCCCACCAGCACCGACTCTGAGGGCAGGTTCCTATCCCACCTGGTGTCCGGACCGCCGAAAGCACGCTTCAGGAGAGCTGCAGACCATTTGCAACACGAAGCAGAAAATGAGCAAATATTTTACAATGTCACTGTTTTTGGAAGAGAGTTTCACTTCAGGTTGCGGCCAAACTCCCGGCTCGTTGCCCCTGGAGCAACAGTTGAATGGCAGGAGGACTCGGACGAGACTCGCATCGAACCTCTCTATGGGAATTGCCTCTATGTTGGGGATATCACTGATCTGCCAAATGCTTCAGTTGCTATCAGCAATTGCGATGGGTTGGTGAGTTACTTTTGTTATTATATCTAAGATAATTACATTAATTTTCTAAGTATAAAATGTGTGGACTGCCATAAACTCACACCTCATATGGTAGCTGTGAATGCAAATTAACTAACGTTCCCTTGTGTGGGAATAGCTGTGCTGCACCAGGCACTGCTGTGCAGACAGTGGCACTGGAAGTTGGAGCACACGCTGTGCGGTAGCTGCTCGGTAACAGAGCAGCTGAAGCCAAGATTTATGTTGATTTGTGGTCAAGTTACTTGAGGCACCTGACACCTTGGCAGCAGGATGAAATGTCATGTTCTGGAAATCCTCTTCCTTCTTTTCACTTCCAGTCTGCAAAGGGAAATTTTAGAAGACTTGATCCTGAATAATGGGCTGGACTGCCCTGTAGACAAATTTGATAGGTAAGATAACGCTTCTGCCCTGGAAAAGTTCAGTTTATTCGGTCTTTTTTCATAGATCGTTCGCTCACTGAGTTTTGCTGCCTAATCGAGTGATTGATGGGAACTCTCAGAAGAGTCTGAGTTCCACAAGTGAAGCAGCTCCCTGTGATTCATTCCGCAAGGCTGTGTGTTTTAAAACTTGCTGCAGCTTTCTGTTCTGGAGTGCTTGTTCAGCAGTCAAATGATAACTGCTTGTACCTGACATCCCAAACCATTACACTATCACTTGACTGGTAATTACTGCACAGAAGTTCGTTAACTGAGAAAAAAAGCTATATTTTGGTAATGAGCCGCCAATATTTTCTTGCCATTTCCTTTAGAGTGTGTAACTTTGAAATTACTGTATTTTAATGCATTCTGTTCTCTGCATTAAAAAAAAAAGCCAGTATGAGTCAGTTGTGTTTCTGTTTATTTAATCATAGAAAGTCGCTCGCTTGCTGTGCCAAGATGATAACATGCATGGGGATAGTATGTTGGCTATCTGAGAATGGAAAGGAGTCAAATGCTTTCGCCTTGACTCTTTCCTTTCCTGTGGTTTCTCCTAGCTGCGTGTGTTCCTGCTTGGAGAAACAGGTTTTAATGTTCTGTTTGCTGTGCGCAGCTGTACAAGGGCAAGAGGAACAGCAGTGTTGTGCAAGAAGAGCAATTTAGAAAGCAGAACGTGAGCCTGGAGGCCTGTCTCTTGTAGGAAGCAGGAGTGCTTTGCTCTCCCTGTACCTAGCAAGCAACACTTTGTATATGGCAAATTCTTCTTGCCTGGGGCATTGCAGGACAGGGTCAGAGCCTCGCTCCGCAGCGTGCATCCACAACCTGCGTGCCTGATTCCAGCAGTCTTGGTTTTGTTGTCCATTAGAAGAAGCAGGAGAAGATTTGGTCTGGTGTGGGAGCGCGTTTGCTATCGCCCATGTCCTTGAGCCATACTGCAGGAAGCATTACCTCAATATCTTTAAGCATCTGGCTTTAATGATTTCCCTGAGATTGTGCACTAAATCTGTTTGGAACAACAAATTGAACTCTGATCCCTTGGGTACTATGTTCCATCCCTACCCATTCTGTCCTAAGTTTCTCTCTTTCTTCTAGGGGGGAGAGTTTAAAACAGATATCATTAGAGTTATTGAAACTCCAAGAAATGATACTAGCGATTCCCCAGCAGTCAGTGGCCCAAGCATTGAAGCTGAGTGCACTTAACTCTCTCAGTTTACCTTTTCATGTTTTGCGTTTGCAAAGAGTATTAAAGAATCTCTGGAACAATGTGTTGCTGACGAGCCATCCTTAAAGACCACTGGGCTGTGTGTTGCTCTCAGATTCATTGGGATTTTGAATGGGAGTGAACTCATCAGGAAGGTTATTCTCACTTGGCTTTGTGTCCCCATTTCGCTTCATATCTTGTTTCGTTACTTCAGTGAAGAAAGTCAACAGACTCCTGCATTTTCCTTCAGCTGCCTACTGGTGTACATCCTGTAGCCAGACTTCTTAACACACCTATTTCCAGCTCCTTTCTAGGGATGGTACTTTCTTACAGCTGGGATGTCAACTGACAAGTGCTGGAGTTGTTTGTTGCAAACTTGTTTCCACCAGTGCCTCCAAATGCCTGCTATTGAAAGTGGTTTGACATCTGCTTGTGATTTCGGTGGGCTTCCAGCTTTTGCAATCGGATATTAAGGTGGAAATAATATTTGAATTAAGTTTCAAAGTTTGATCTTTACATTGCAAAATCTGTTGACTGAATTTAGTTCAAGTAAGTGAATGCATTCGCCATCTTGCCAACTTCTGATGTTATTTCCTCAGAACATCCCCTTTGCACTTAACTGCCAAATGTGTCTTATTTTCCAATTATTGTCTGAGAAGAGTCTGTCTGGTGTTGCTGGTGTTGCCAAAATGAGAGGCTGTTGGAATGGATTTATATGTAAATAGTAGATCTGCGAACAGATTTTTGAACTGTACTATAAATGGCAAAGGTTTTTAATCTGCAGTCGTTTAAAGAAATTAAAAGGTACAGCAAATGCAGAACTATCTGCTGCTCTAACTGAGGAGATAAATATTTAGTTTGGAGCCTCTTAGTTTTCTGTAACAGAAATCAATGATAAAACTGTTTTTGTTGACTTAAAAATCAAATCAGAGACAGATGAAGAGAACTTGTGAAGTATGCAGTCTAGGTGTGTTTTCAGAGTTCAGATGGATCTTTAGAAATCACTGGACAGTTAAAGCTCATCGATAGGGTTGGGTTATTTTTTTAATTATAGATATAAGTTTTGTCATACAAATCTTTTCTGAAAGCTTTCCGCCTTAGAATATAAACATCATGGACAATGGGGTGTCACCTTCAGTGGTGTGACTGAACTCAAACTAATCTTCATCTAACTGGGCAAAGCCACCGTGGTTGGCTGTCTGTAGCCTGTAAGACATCACAGCAGACAGTGTATGGTCTTGGTATGGTCTTGGTCCTTGGCCAGGTCCTTACTGGGGGTGTGTTTGGAGATGAGGGAGCAGGCTGACCTCGGGGCTGTAAAAATGCCATATAATAATAAAGAGTCACAGAATTTGGTTCTGTGTCCTTTCCTTACCCCATCTGATGAGCCTGCTGCTGCGGGCAAACTCTTCATGCACCTGGGTTCCTTATTTTAATAAATACCCATGCAGTGCTTGAAGTAGACGTGTACTCCTTGGTTGTGAAACCTAAGAGGAATAAACTCTCTCCTGATTTCCTCATAACGTTCATGGTTTGTGAGGCAGAACATGTGCTTAAGCACAGGCAAATGCAGGAGGATCACAGTATGAACAACGTACTGGTGTGGGTAATGAGCATATAATTGCCTTAAGCCTCGTAATCAAATTTATTGTCAAATTTATAGGGGCTTCTAAAAGCCTGTGGATCACAGCTTCATGTTGGGGACTCAGTACAGTCTTGCACTCTCTGAAGCAGCTGGAGGAATATCAGCTTCAGTATGGGAATATGATGTCTTAGCTTTGCTTCATTAGTGTGATTTTAATAATTATCTTAATTTTAGTATAAAATAAAAAATAAATCAGCTGTTTGAAGACTCCATTTACATTGCCATTAAAACGTGAAGTTATTAGGAATGGACATACAGCATGTAAGCTACTGAGGACATTTATAGTTGTGAGCCTTCTCATGGAGCTACAAGCATTACATTTCATGCTCTTTGTTTTGGGGTACCAAGCCATAGAAGATTTACTATTGTAACTGACACAAGTATTTCTTCTTATGGGATGAAACAGTCAGGGTTTGCCCTGCAGCATTTCAGTCTCTCCTGGATGCTGTAATAACTGTTTGAGAGAAGCCTGTTCGCTGGCTGCCTGCCCAGATGCTATTTCTTCTAGAAACGCTTGGGCAGCCAGCAGTACTTTTTAGATTGTTGCCCAAAACTAATTGTAGCTGTAGTACTGAGCTGACCTGGGTGGGTTCCTGGCGATGCGTTCCCTTCACTGAACAGCCATGAATCTTCAGGAACTGGCTGGTGCTTTGGCTGTTGTTAACTTCAGTGCGTATCTATCAATTGCCCCGAGACATTATCTGTGTTATTAGTATTTTATTTCCTGTTTTAAAATCAGCTGATTGGAATACATTTATTTTCTGTCCTCTATTTGAAAGGGACTATTCATGTGATCGAACTTTAGACACGTGATGTAAATCGCAAATGTAGGAGCCCAAATTCCAGATTAATTCAGATAGCTTTCCCGAGAGCAATTCACATTACCCATGTGAAATGCACACCTTTTCTGCCCCTAGATGGTACTCCTCTGCCCTTCCTGCTGCGTTCCCTGCATTCCTGACGACATTTAAACACATTGCAAAATCTGCCCTTGTTCAGTGTAATCCTGCTTAACTTTGAGCATGTGCTTGGGCTCTTTGAAGTCAGGGAGCTTTAAGGTTGTATTCTTAAACACCTTCCAGATAGAGATGCCTTCCTGAAACTGGCCACAGGGCTGACGTTGGGTAGAACTCAGCGAGGTCCTGTTAACTCATCTGGGCAAAAGGGTGAAGGATGTGCTCACAATGAATACAACAGGGAAGACAAACATGCTTATATAACTGTTATTTTTCCATTTAGATGTCCATCTCCTGCTTTCATATGGATTTACAATTTAGTTTTGTTTCTGCTTTATCTGGTTTTTGGATTGCACTGGTTTGGGATGGAGCAAAAAAGCAGAACTCAAGGTAGCACAGTATTGTCTTCAAACTCTGCTCAGGTCCAGTACCTGATGGCTAAAACAGATGCCTGCTGCAAATAATTCCAGTAGTTCATTTTGTATTGTAAGTTCTTAGCATTTATATTGTGATTGTGTTGCATACACTTTAATTCATTTGGGAGCTTTCCCTTAAAATAATAATAAAAAAGATGGAACCGAAGTTGCCATCTCTTTCTGTGTGCAGTGGCCAATACCTGTGCACCTTTTGCTTCCTCGATAACTGGGACTGATAGAGTGACAGGAGAAATGCAAATAATTCCTTCCTCTGCAGATGATTGGAGCGAGATCTCTATTAACACATATGGTCTTTCAAATTCATTCGTCTTTCCCACTTGTTTAAGCCAAGCGTGTATGTCAGCTTGGAGCGGAATGAGACTCTGCGCATTGCCGTTCATACGCATTATAAGAAAGATCTGCATCAGCTGACAGAAAGCAGCAGAGCTGTTTTGGTCCCTAATACTCAAGAATGTCCAGATATTTTCACAAGACAAAAACTTTAGTTCATAATCCATCCTCTGGGTTCATGTCCCCAGCTAGCACCAGCCTAATTAGTCAGCCCTTTCTGCTTTGTAAATTGCAGAGACTTTTCCTTCTAAGAGTTATAGCCTGAAACGCTGAGAGTGTAAACACTATGATTCAGCCTCTAACTCGAGTAAATTATCCTCATTTTGCTCTCCTTAGAAGAGGATCTCTCATCAGCAAGTACTATATTTTTTCTTTGCATCTCCTGCATGGAATACCTCACGTACGTTTCTCTGAGAGCAGTGTAATTTCTGACACCATACAGGCGGACACCATCTGGACAGAAAATCCTCGGGCAATCTAACCTGTGTTTCTGTGGTTATAGGCCTGTGGACAAAAGACAGGTATTTCTTTGTGTCTGATCTGATCTTGGATCGTCCTCTCTGTGGGAGTATCTCAGCTGAACTGCTCTCTTTGACGATACAAGAACTAGTTTTCCATTCAGAGTGTTAAACCACGTGCACTAAGAACATCGCCTAATGGCTCCTTCCACTTCCCATCTCCAGAGACTCAAATACAGTAACTAATTTTGATAAGGCCATCATTACTTCCCAGGGTAAACAGAGCGCCTGTTTTGAGAAGTCTGTCCCTGCTCAGCATCCAGAGGCGTGTCCTTCAAAAGGGTGCTAGCTGACCTAGCCACTGCCTCACGGCTTCCTTGTGGCATGGAAAGGTGTTGCAAGACATTCCCACTACTGGAGTGAAATATATGCTATATCTTTTGCTGTAGGAAGCTGGATCAACCCAAAGTGCAGCGGTTGCGTGGAGCAGAACCTCTTCTGCATGAGTCACACGCATCTTTTATTTGACCCATTTCTGAGCACTGCTTATTCACAGTGGCTGTTGCTTTGTAAGCAGGTCATGCCATTACTTAATTGCACATTCAGCCAGGACGTCTCTCATACCAGGTCTGATTAAAACAGAGAATCAGGGAGCAGGTCTTTGGTCTCCTGTAGGAAAGTGCACGAAATTGCATTCTGTTTTTTTCCCCCTGGGAACAGCTCTGCTGTGCACACCCTGTGTTTTCAGATCGCTGTCTCCTTTTATTGCTTTCGTCCCAAAGTTTCAATAAGTTCTTTAACACATCACATCTGGTTTCTTTAGCCCCTTTATCTGTGCGTGTGCTTTAAATTCATCTTTATTTGTAGAGTTTTGTCACAGCGGGTTCCAGTTTTAATAGTCTGCAAAGTGAAAGGCCTTACATTTCACACACTATTTTCAGCATTGTTCCATTAAATGGTAACACTGAAAAGAAAAGCATCCTCCTCAAGTGCTGAAGAGGGTGTTGCCTCCTCATACTTCCTCTGCAGTCTCCACTGTAGATCTTCTGAGTTATTCCCAGACCTCAAAATGTTGGGTTCTTTCCTCAAACCTGGAGTTCTTGGAGTGACAAATGTGAATTTCACCGTTGTTTTTTAAACTTTTTTTTTTGTTTTTGTTTGAGGATCTCTTTTCTATTTAAAACAAGTGCTTTAAGTAAGAGTTTTTCTCAAGGAAAGGACGGAGTAAAGTAAATCGAGTTTCTTGAAGTCTCAAAACCCACCAGGGCAGTGAAAGTCAGCCTGGGCATATTCGCTTTACATCTACATTCTTTCTTCTCCCTTAGCTTACATAAAATTTTACAGGTTTTTATTTTTGTTGCATTTGTCACCTTGATCTTCAAAATAAATAAATAATAACAATTCTTCGCATGTACATCTGTCCATGGACAATTCAAAGGCTGAACCTGCCCAGGGTCAGTGGTACTTTCTGTATCTTACACCTTCCAAGTACGATATTATATATTTTTTCCCCATTATTTAGCTGTTGCTGTAGTTTCACCTCTGTGTTTGAATTTCATTGCATGGCCAGATCATTTTTTTCTGGTATTTAACCTATAGTTTGGTAGACCTCAGGGGAGAGATTACATCTAATTTCTACTGAAATTAAGCATGAAACCTACTCAGTGAGCATCAGTGGTATCCTGTTAGACAGGGCACGCCAGGAGGGGCAGGGGCTCCAGGGTCAGTGCTATTCCTGCACGTTAAACAGATGGGAGGAGTTTCTGCTTCAAGTGGTGGAGGTGAACGTGGGCTTTGTGACATCATGCAGTGCATACTGTCCTCAGTATGGAATGGAGAAAGTCAAAGTAATATGTCAAGTTCAACAGGAAAAATAAGGCCTATTTTCTTGTGAGTCAAAGTATTTCAAGAACTAAACATAACAATAACCCACTGACGTTTTAATAAAACTATGGAAAAATAATGGAATTTAGAATACAGGGGGGAAAGCATAGTCTTGAGCCCAAAGACTTGCTAATCTTGCTACCGCTTCATGCATGTGCAATAGAGCAGAGCTAGCAGCCAGTCCTGCCCAATGCAGACACATGCTGGGTGCCCTGCCAGGACTGGTGTGTGCACATCTGCTGCGAGGAGCAGTGTCTGCGGCCCCTCATCAGCTGAAAGGGAGACCTGCGTGCAGGGCAGAGCCTGGAGCTCTGAGGGAGAAAAAGAGTCTGAAGAAAACGCGGAGATTAACTAAGGATAGGTGGCAGCACAGGCTGTGGTTACTGTTTTAATAGTGGGTTTATTTGTTCTGAAGCGTGACTTTTGGGTAAATCACAGTCAACCAACTCATATACAGGAGAATAAACTTCTTGATTCTCCGGAGTGTTAAACCTGATAGGCTTTTTTTCTTTCCCCAAGCAGAGGAGCTGTGGAAGGAATGTGAAAGATGTTGTTTGGAAAGCATTCTGCAAACCAGAATGTATTTAAAAAACAGTCTCTGAGAAATAAATCACTACCTGATGATGAAGACAGCTGAGCTGGGCCAAGAGCCTTTCATGTGCCAACTCTCTCTCACGTGACACGAGTTATATTGGAAGCTGGCAGCCTGTGCTGCTTGCAAGGCTGAAAATGCTGAAATATTTTCTTACGCAAAGTAAGTAATAGGAAGATAAAAATACGGCCTTGAAACTTTTGAGAACATCTCTCTGTAGTGCACGGTGAATCTAACCAAAGTCACAATCCTGCTGTAAAGTAAAAAAAAAAAAACAAACCCATCCCAAAATACCCAGAAGAGCAAATTTTATGCCACTTTGGTGCAAAATGACTAAGGTGCTTAAGGATGACAAAACTGTAGGGATGAATTTGGATTGTTTTCAGGTTTATAATAAAGCTTGAACTCAGAGTTTCCTAATAGTTTAAGGTTTCACTGTGAAAATGGCAGATCCAGCATTCATCAGTAAACTAAAGAGCTGAATAAATAAGGACTAGTGGTGTCTGTCAGCACTAAACGTTTGCAAGAGTTAAGGCACATTAAGGCTGACATAAGCAGTAAGTGTAAAAATGTGATTAATCAAGGGATGGTTTACCATTCTGAAAGAGAATATGAAACTGAGGCTGAGTAATTAATGGACAAGCAAAGAAAGAAATGAGAACTTGTGTGATGTTTTCCTTCTTTGAGACTCTTTTGTAGGATTTATAAATAAATTACAATAAAATTACTAGGTAGCTCACTGCAGTCCAGTTAAGGCCAACAGTAAGTATATGCATCCTATAGATCATGGTAGAAGTGCCGGACCTATGAAAATACAGGATAATCTTGCATTTCTCGAAGCAGAAAATTGCACTGTAAAAATAGATCCATGTCAATTTTTACGTCACGGTCCATCATTGTACTGCATGAAGGACTGGAAGGTCCCATTGCAAGCAGCTGATATCTGGGCTTGTTCCAAAGCTGCTGAAGTCACTTTGGTTTCACTGGGTTCATTTGGCTCTGCCTGGGCAGATTGATTAGCAAGGGAACATTCACTGTGGGGCAAAATCAGATCATAGCCTTGTCTTTCACTTTGTTCACTGTCCCCTGGTGTGGTGGTGGTGAGGGGGCTGAGGACCTGGTGCTCAAATGCAGCTCTTCCATTGCTGTTTATATCCCACATGCTGAATGGAACAGGGCAGAATTGCATGCTCCTAAAACAGAAATAGCTCTGCTAAAGTTTCTTCCCCTTTTGCCTCACACCGCATCCCTGACACAGAATAGGTGATGCATTAAATGAGGCAGAGGGACCAGGAGAAACCCTACTCTTGCCCATGCCAGGAGGATGAGCCAATTCCAGCTGCCTTGAATTTGCAGACTCATTCTGATGGCTCCTCTGCCTGTTTCTTCTATGAGGATGGAGCCAGGAAGGAGAAAGATTTTCCTGCTTTCTTCATCTGCCCCTCTTTGCTCTGTCACTGCTGGAGGTATGCTGGGGGAAGCCACGTGGAGTGGACCTTCCATGGGTAGGGCTGAAGCCTCTGAGGTGGAGAGCTTCCTGTCCCTGCCTGAGGTCAGCTCTGACCTCATAACACTAGCAGCTCTCATAGGAAACTCCCCAAATACCAAACCCAGCCCCTCAATCAAAAATACCCACATTATGTGAGAAAGCAACATGAGAAAATCTCCAACTGCATATCTGTTCAACAGGCTGATCTGGTAGCTGGGGAATTGCTGGATCCTAAACATGCATCCAGCCAAACAGGAGTTTGCTTTCTTTGATGCAATCTTCTTCCAGCTCCCCGGTGCCCTCTTTGAGATCCTGATGGTCTTGAGGCCAACAATCTGTCAGTAGGAGTGGAAATCAGACATTGGGTCTATTCAATTATAATGAGCCAGACCTTTGCTAATACGTGGCATCGTTTCTCCATGGGCTTCTGGGAGCTCTGTCGCTTTGCATTAGCTGAGGACCTGGCCTTATGTAATTAGATGTTTTCACACTCTCCTGGTGACATGCCCTCCTCCGACAGCCTGAATTACAGGCTATCATGGTTTGTAAAGAGATACACTCCTTCCTGAGAGGCAGAAGGATGCACAGAATCAGACTGCATGTACACTATTAAAATGAGATTTGGTAAAGGAATGCATTTGGGATTTGCTCACATACTTGGAAATAGCAAAAATGCATTTGGGAGAAGAGAGCGGTGATCCTGAGGGCTCTCAGAGTCCTTGGTCACAAAGGGCAGATGGGTTAAAGGCTCAGCTGCACACACTGGGGGTTCTCACACAGATGTTTGGGCTCAGTGAAGGCCTAATGGCTTCCTGGCTCTGCATTACTGCGCTGATGTAATTTTGGTGACATTTTTGTGTTATCGTGCAAGCCTGTAAAAGTTATGGCACCACTGGCAGTGCTGCTGAACAACTGTGGTGGTAATAGTGTAAAATTCATCTGTGGTTGATCCAGTTGGGTCTTTGAAGGGTTTGGCTGCTTCTGGCAGCGTTGTGTTCCTTTGGAAAGAGGTGTCTGCTGAGGTAAGCCTTTTATAGTGTGTTTGCAGAACAGACTCAGTGTCATCTTTAACCCAAGGACGTCATTTAGAAGTAGCGAATCACTGCTTGCAAGTGCTATGGTATGTCCTAGCTATCCCACTATGGGAGACTGTTGTTTTTGTTTTTGTTTTTTCTCTTTTTGTTTTAGATTTGTCTGTATTCAGATAATTTCTCACTAATATTAGAGACCTATCCTCTTTTTAGCAGCTTCCTTAGCATCTGTGTAAGGAGGCTCTGCCCGTGCTTCCCAGTTTCATGAAGTGGTGATAGCGGGGTCAGGGCAGACAGACAGAAGTGGGCAGGCAGCTCCCTTTGGTTCAGACCACTCAGGTACTGATTATAGCTCGAATATCACCAGGAACCCGGCTTAGTCCCCCATAAAGAGTTTTATTTTTCTGTTCCTATTCCTGCTGCATTTGGCCACGGCTGCAGAGGACAGCTCCGCAGAACAATACGGTTCATTCTGGGAGTAGACTCACTCTGTAAGGGTAATCCAATATACTATTTATAATTTTTGGCACTTCTTGAAACGTTAAAGCAGAAGGCAGTGCCAGCGGGCAGCTCTCTGCAGTGGCTCAACTAGCCCTAATTTTTGTATTTCTCTTGGGTGTGGAAGCAGCTTTCTCCTTGAGATGGATTCTCATCCCCTTCACGGAGCCAGGGACCTTCTCAGCATCGTTCCTCTGCAGAGGAATGCACAGCAAATGGACATCTTTGAAACTGCAGCCAAGGGGTAAGCCATGGCAAAAGGGTTGGGATTCCAGAGCTGCACAGATTGTCTGAAAGCCTCGCTCCCCGCCGACCGTGCAGAGCTGGTGCACTATGCTGCTCGTCCTTCTGTGGCTGGAAATATTTCCTTCAATGGAGAAAAAATGCTCTGTGGTTCCTGTGGAGGAGTGTGGCCCTGAGAACAGCAAGGAGGCCATGTCCCTGCGTGTGCCGTGGTGAGGAGGAGTGCTGGGGGACAGCAGAGGCCAAAGGGAGCACAGGCAGAGGCAGCAGGTCAGTGTTAGCAGGGGACATGCTGAGCCTGGCACTGGAGTGCTGAGGTGATGAGAATAACTTATAAGGAGCCCATGCTTCAGGAACAGGCAGAAAAAACTGCTGTTTTTTGTCTATTTAGAACAAAATCCTTGCTCAGCAAATACGCACCTCCAACAAGTCCGTCCAGAAGGGGGATTGAAGCAAGAAGCCTTGTTCCCATTTATCCCAATTGCATTTGCAGGGCAAGGCTGGAACAATTACTACACTTGAGAGCAAATGGAACTTGGTGCATCTCACCATCGGGTGCATGTGAGTTCAGGGAGATGGGAATGGAGCTGTGGAGCCACGTGCTGGGGTCACTGCTGTGCCTGCAGGACTGTCCCCTCCGGGGCTGCACTGATTGATTTCATGGGAAGGGGTCGTGGCCACAGCCAGGAGGGACTGCAGCACCTCTGATCCTCCTCTCTGTTAGCATCCTGCCAAAGCTGCTCTCGGGGAAGTTGTCTCCAGTCTGTTGTGCTGCCAGCCTGGGCTGGTGTGAAATAACACTCCACCCAAACAGACAACAGGAATTTCTTTCTTTTATTTGGGCTTTGGGGAATCTAAAGAAATATTCTGTGACCCTGCAGTGGAGTCCGCACTGGATGGATACGATTTCTGACTCTGATTTCTGTGGTCAAACTTTGCAAACCACTTTAATGTTTAACGTGCCCGTCAATTAAAACAGGCTGCTATGTGAGAAGCGATACAGTGGCATTGTACAGCTCAGCTGGCATTGCCAAAGCGGGCCAAAAGTATCAGAAGAAGGCTTAATGTCCCTGTTTACATAACATAGTTTTGCCTGTCCTGTGGTTCATTAATTCCTGCAGCAACCAGGCTGTGGCCTCATAGCAGGAAACCTCCTCCCTGCTCTGAGTTACAGCAGTCGCTGGTGCTCTCTGTAGCTAATTTGATTGAAGTGGTGGTGGAAAATCACCTCTGTTGTATGTAATGGTGGCTGCTCCACTGCACAGAGAGTCATCTGTCATAATCCCTCTTGGTCAGGTTTGGATGTTTCTTGGCTAAATAGCCTTTCCAAATTAATCCTATGAGTGCAGTTTCCTTCAGCCCAGCCCAACAGATAGCCTTGCTGGCACAACTGAGCTGTGCTGAGCCAGAGGAATAGCAAGTGTCTGGGGGCAGGACCTTCTAAAGGTGTTTGTATTACCAGATTCCTCTTCCAGCAGGGTGGAGGCCTCCCAGACCTGTGCAAGGCAGGAGCAGCTTCAGGAGGACGTAACCTCAGGGTCAGGTGTGCTGCCCTCATCATGAGAAGGTTTTTCATGGGGAAGCGGAGCCTGCATTGAGATTTGTTTTCACACTTTAATCAGACTGGGAAATGAGGTCTGTCCAGCTGCTTTTATGAGTTGGACAATAATGAAATTTTCTTTGAAGCGAGTGAAAACCTTTGGAAAGAAGGTTTTGAGACTGTGCTTTAAAGTGAAAGCTCAGCGCATCTTTTCCTTAAGGGTGTTTTATTTGATTCTGGTTCTAATTCAGGAATTGGTCCAAAGCCCATTAACATAAATGAAAAGAGTTTTATTGACTTTGATGGGATTTGGATCATGCGGCACTAATTGAATAGTAAAGTGTCCATTAGCGGAGAGGAAAACAGAAGAGAGGAGAGCCAAAGACTGTTGTGATGAACCCTGTGAAGCTGAATGAACTGCAGCCAAAGTCTCCATATCTTCATGGCTGAGCTTTTCCATGTTTCTCTGCCTCAGTCATTTGGAAACAGATACAACTGCGGATTTTTAAGGAAAACGAACTGATAAAAATCCACACATTTCTCCTGCTTGTTTACAGGTTTCAGTAGACATATTTATTCAGTGATGGCAATAAGGAGAAAAACATGGGAATTGAGGTGTAATAGAAAAAAGTTAGGCTTTAAGCAATGCCAGAGATAGATACCAGTAGCGCACACTTCCTCTGCTTGAATATCCTTGTCAGGCCTTTAAGGAATGCACTGAGCTCCAAATTCCAAAGAAAAGTTTCTGAAACGAGTTTTCCAGATCTGGTGCTAAAAGTAGAAGGTGGGAGGAGGGTCTGTGCAAAGAGTGGTCTGGATCAATTAAGAAAAGTGAAAAAACAAGCAGTTTTGGAACAAGACACTGAATCGATCTTGTACAGACCGACTGAAATCACAGTAGTAAACAATGAATGCTGAATGGATGCGAAAATGATCTGACAGCAGACAGCTCTGTCTGTCTCTTGCTCCTTTTGCTGTGATCCATTTTGCCTGAGTGGATTCCGTGGCCTACAGCACTGCTGAGACACTGAGGTCAGCACTACACAGAAATCACTTATGGGGTCTCATGTTATGACAGCAAGATGGTCCGAAAAAATATACTTAAGCCAGTTGGATGTGTTGGAATGCACTTGTAACCACGTAAGCTGAAGTTTCTGCCTGTCTGTGTTTCATGTCAGCTAGCTCCATCCACATCTTTGAAAACAGCCCTAAACGAGAGGTTTTCTAAAAGATAGAGGTTTTCTATCTTCTGGCACTGCTGGCCTGCTCAAGCATTTCCAGTGAGCAGCACTTCGATGATCCTTACAGGTCCCTCCAGCTTGGGATTTGCTATGGCTCAGAAGGTTATTTCCATTTCTGATGTTTGTCTTCAGGCTTGCTAGTGCATACTGAGCATCCTCAGCCCATCCCAGCAAAAAGAGATTTCCCTGCTGTGCTGCCCAGTGGTGTTCATGATCAGAATTTATGAAAAAAAATATTGACTGATTATTTTTTTTAAAGATTTTTATTAAAGTTATTCAGCAGAAACACTGATCATGACACCAAGATATCATAATGTAATGTCTGTAAGCACATCCTGGCCTCCTGTTGGCACAAATCATGGATGCCTTATGTCTCCAGGTGCAGAGCAGAGGCAATTAAGTTGAATTGTAGGTCTGTAAATTTGCCACTTTTGGGATAGCCAAGGACCTGGAAGAGGTGCATTCCCTGGTGAAGTCAAGTCCAATAGGAAAGGATGAAAGAAGTGGACTCGTGCCGAGCAATTCCAACTTTCTTCTGTGCTTCCAAAAATGAAACGCTCGAAGCAGAGCCCCACCTCCCTTTTCTAAAATAAATCTTGTCTTTCAAACCCAGTGGTTACTTAATAGAAAGTTTCCAGAAAAATCCTTCCAGCTATACGTTTTATGTGAGAAAGATTAATTGGAAAGAATTCTTTTGAGGAAATAGGAGTGTGTGGGAATTGCGTGTGATGGAGCCCGCAGGGCAAAGCTGCTGCTGGGGAACTTCACACTGTGCTCTCTGAGGGGGAAGGAGAGCAAAGAGGCAGAGATTGTCAGCGCACAGTGATGCCTCAGGGGCACCCATCCTCTTACAGAAGGGATGGATTGTAGAAGGGGGCTGGGCAGTTCTTAGCAGCAACTGAGTCCCACTTGACTCTTCAAGGATGAAATGTTGCACATTTCTGACCAATTTTTTTCCTATAGGAGTTCGTAGCATCATAGAATTGTTTGAGTTGGAAGCGACCATTAAAGGCCATCTGGTCTGACTCCCCTGCCATGAGAAGGGGCACCCTCTGCTCCATCAGTGCTCAGAGCCCCTCCGTTCTGACCTCAGGTGTCTGCAGGGATGGGGCACCGCCTCTCTGGGCAACCTGTGCCAGTGCCTCGCCACCCTTATTGTAAAACCTTTTCTCTTATATCCTATCTAAATCTCTCCTCTTTTAAGTTTGAAACCGCTTCCCCACTTCCCCTTGTCCTATCACAACAGACTCTGCTGAAGAGTCTGTCCCCTTCTTTCTTGTTGCAGAGTTGTGTTGGGCAGTAACCTGTACACAGGTTAAGTAAGGTTACAGAAGAATTACTGGACTAAGTCTTCAGAGAACATGGCTGGCCATTAAAGTAATTTCATTAATTATAAAAGTATAATCAGATGGAGTCACCAGTGCGTGGGAATACAGAGGTGGATGTGCTGTGTATGGACTGCACAATAAGGTCTTTCCATATAATACCATTTCTTCTGAGGAGAGGGAAGCAATCTAAAATGGAATGTAAATCTTTTCATCACTATTAGCTTCATCATTTCTAAATTAAAATGTGTCTGGAGGGACTTGAAGGGGAGGTATTACAGTGGGCAGTAAAGTGGGGTTCGTTTGGTTGGCCAGGATTAACTGTAGAACTTTCTCTTGTAGGTAGGAGGGAGCACTCGTGATTCTGTGAGATGTGCTTTTACTGTCTTCCTTCTCCTGTGACACAGTTTGGCTGCTGAATTGAGCTCCTAAGATATATTTGGAGTTATAGGCAAGCTGCCAAAAACGTGACTAATAGAGCAATGCCTATTGATCTTTTTTAAAAGTCCATCTTAACATTGCTCTTTGGAATCAATTCACCCTTACTGTAGTATTTACTCAGACACCTTTGGAGGAGAACTTGATTTGTTCCAAACAGAAGAGATGTGGGAAAAGAGTACTCGCTCTCCTATTCTGGCTGTCAGTGTGTGTTTGAATTTATCTTTCATGAGATAGGAGAGGGCTGACTTACCCAGAAGTACTTGTCATGGCCTTAAGCCCTCACTCAGATGCTGTATCTCCACATTAAAATAAAAACAGGTTAACCGCTTGTTTTGTTCTGAGCTGTGACTTTATGGCTTGGAGCAGGAGATGCCTTCCAGGAACGGCAGCATGCACAGAGAAAATGTGAGCGTGGGTTCTTTCCTCTGCATTCGCTGAAGCCAGATATTGCAGTGACATGTACTCACCAGGAGCTGCTCTTGGGCCCCCGACCCATCTCTGGAGCATCTCTGCACCCACGTGAATGCACGGCCTCATCAGTACTCTGAGCTCCTGTGCAAGCTGGGCCCCCCCAGCCCCCATCAGAGGTCTGGTACTTCTGGGACTGGGACAGACCCTTCCCCACAGCACGTGGGAAGAGATAAGAGTTACAAATATTGGTGTCTTGTCATATGGGGCTGGGCTTGAACTGCACTCCAGAAGCAGAACAGGACTCTTTGTGCAACAAAACCAGGCACAAAGCTCTCCAGGCAGGTGTATAGCTATACATTGCACAGCCAGCCCTGCCTTCACATTCTTGGGCTGATATCTTTATCAGAAGAGATGAATGTAGGTGCTTGAGTTTCTTCTGGACTTTCTCAACAAGGAAGCTGGTGCCATACGTTCTGGGCCGTGCTTTGATCCAGCTGGGAGGCAGCCAGGGTGAGAATAATTTCATGCTTTTACTTTGCTAATCAGGAAATGAGATAGTTCATATAACAAGACTCCTTTAGGAAAAATAAAAGCCTTCTAGTCACTTTGCAGACATTGCTTTTCAGATAATTAATTTGTGTTTTGCTCCTGAACCAACCAAACATTTAATATAGATAACGCAAAGCTTTATCCTTCCAGTGTTCTGAAATCAAATTGTAGACACGAGGAATGGCTTTTCTTCCTTGCAAAAGACAGCTGGTTCTCTCGAAACCGAGGTGTGTAAATATATACATTGCCCTCTTTTATTGCTTTTCTGCCTCTTTTGCTTACAGCAGTACAACCCAATCACACTTACACAGAGGAGAATTTGTACCAACTCTGAAAATGAGAATTGTTCAATTGCTTGGGCTGATATGATGGAAAAATAATAAATGAAAGCAAATGTAATAATTATGTTTTTTTTTTAATCAAGAATCAGGATCTTGTGTTGATATTTGTGGCTGCCTTGGCTCGCTACTACTTAATTGCTTTTTTGAGCACGCTACAGAATATTCACACATTAAGAGAGTGTAAAATCTGCAACTCAGCCATGCAGAGTATCCCTAAATTGCGGTATTTCCTTCTTTCAGTCCTTTGGATTGCATAGTTACCTTCTCAAGAATGCATTGCTCTTTTCTCTGGAAAAGAAGTCAAAAATTAAAAAAAATGGTCCTCATTTCTGGATTAAGATTTATGGAAACTACTTGAAAAATGAGGTTTCCTGGAGCAGTCTGTGTATACCATTATAGTGCACCATACTTGTAACGTTATATTGTATACTCAGGATATCCCAAATGCCACCTTTTGTAAAAGACAGTTGATCCTTCTTATGGAGCTCACAGAAACAGAAGACAAATACTGATTAAGTGAAATTCGGGTTGGATAGGTGATACTATTGTACATTTTACAATCACTTAAAAAATGGAATAAGTTGGCAAGTGGTGCTAATGCTTCTCTAGAGCATATGGGAGAAATTGGTAAAATAAGTAAATCTCTCTTACTTTCAGTACTTACAGGGAGCTTAATATCATTAGGAAAAGAAAATGTAAAACATGTGATAGCAGATGCCAGACTGACCACAACACTAGAGCTCTCACGAAAGCCCCCTTTTAAGCCGTACGTCGCCGTGGCCAAAGCATTCCTTTTGGACTGACAGTTTTTCATTCCTGGTCTTAGGCCAAAGGTAAATTCTCATGTACGTGGAAACTTCCAACAGAACCCATTCCATCACTTCTCCCGTTCTCTGTCCCCGTAGCGCTCCTTCTGCTTTCGGGCGGTGTGTGGGATCCAGCAGCTGGCAGGGGATGCTGCTCGTCGGCCTCTTCCCGTGCTGGTGGGGGCCAGCTGAAGTTAGTCGAAGCTTAAATTGTCAGCACTGATTATTTTTGCACGCGTTCACAAAGATGTAGCTGTGGTCCCTCGCCCTTTACGTGCAGTATCACCAATAATGTTTGTGACCCTGATGTTTGATCCCTTGTATGACACAAACCACAGTGCCTCTGCCAGGCTCGCCTGTACCCAGCCTGACAAAGTGCTCGAGCCCCACACCAACCTTTCAGTGATACTACGGGCCACTGTGTGTGCATCTGCCCTCTCTGTAATCCAGTCCGAAAAGCAAGTCTTTGTAGAGTAACATAGGGAACCTTGAAAGGTTTGTGGCGCCCGGTGAAAAAGAAATATACGTGTATCCTTTGCAATAGCACCGATGAGCATCAGTGTTGTAGCAAACAGGGAGGTGTGGAACAAAGGGTTGGAAGTGGCCAAAACATCACCACGTGAACAGAGCAGGCAACTGGAAAGCAGCCAAATGACTCTTCTAGTGCTGTTTAGAGGTAATTTTCAGTTTCATTAAGCCTTACCAGGTTGGAACATGCTCCCCTGTGATCTTCCCTGAGGTTAGAGATGCTATAGATCTCAGCCATTCTCAATGCAGTTCTTTCTTTTTGGGGTGACTTGAACAGTCAGCTTCTTGCCCTGCCTTCATTTACTTTCACACTTGGGGCTTATTTTCCCTTTTGTTGGATTCTTTTTTCATTTTTTCCTGAATGTTTTATAAGATATTCACAATATGTTTTGTCAAATGATTTAAATTAACACTTCCTTATTTGAAATGGAAAAATAAAACTACGGGATTTCAAATGAAGACCATAGTCACAGGCATTTTTCCTTCATCTTGCTTACAACATGTAGTAGTGGAAAAACTGATGATAAAACTATATGGTAAAAAGTGCTATCAGGCTTTTAAGGAAGACCAAACCAAATGGAGTTGGTGGGAGACAAATCTGGCCTTTGAAACCAGTCCTATCTCATGGCAAGCCTCTGCTGTAATCTAGGTGTGCATTCATTGAACTGATAACCGCCAAAAGCCAATCGTGTCCTCTTTCATGTAACATCGTGGGATGTGAGAGTCACAGAGCCAGACTTCTCAAGCTTTGAAGAAACAAAAGCTTTATTTCAATTTGGTGGATATTTCAGAGGTCTTCAATTTTTATTTTTACTTTATTTTTTAAAGGAGAACCTTTTACTCTGCAGCAGTAAACGCTGTGCTTCTGCTTGTTGAATACAGAGAGAGAAATTCACTGTTGCTTCTTTTTTGTTTGTTTAGTTTGGGAGATTTTTTTGCCTTTGAAGCTCTTGTCTGCTAAGGGCTGCAGTTGGCTCTGGAGAAGGCCTTCTACTTGTGCTTCCCAGTCATGGATGTCTGCACTTATCTCATTCTTGGCATCCGCCCATTTCAAAGTAAGACGTGGCAGTAAAGTATTCTGAGGCTGTGCCAAAGAGCAGATTGTAGGAAAAAAAGTGTTTCTTATATGTTATGCTGAACTCTTAAGCTTCTCAGGAATTGGACTGACTCGTTTTCCCTATAACATTAAAGGAGCAGGGAGCTACCACCCAAATAACGAGATGCTAAGCAGTGCTGGAGTGCTGCAAATAGGTAGGCTGCTCCGAAATTAATGCCTCCTATTTATTCCCCTGGAAACTACAAGAGTTACAAAGAGCACAGTAACATTTTCTGATAGAGCAAATTCTCAGCTACAATATACTATTTTCCAACATTGTCAACACCATTAACTATGCATTTTTGCCTGCAATGAACAAGAGTCTGCATGCCACAGTTTTGGTCCCATAAACATCTGCCAGACATCAATGAATGTCAATAAATGCAGTTATTTCTGCAGGGAGGAATTCATTTCTGCGCCGTTGCTCCATATGCACTCCCACGTCAGATCCCTTCTGTCAGGCTGCCCCTCTGCTGCCCTCTGTCATACAGCAACAAAATGGAACATGATATTGGTGGGAAGGTTCAGCCCCTGCTGCTGTCCCACCAACATCCACCTTTGATGTCCTGGGCCAACAAAATAACAGAGGAGGCACTACTTTCAGAATGGCCATTGTCTACCTGGGTGAGTGAAGAAGTCAGGGCGGTGCCCAGAAGCTGAACAAGTGTGTGGTATCCCACATAAGTGTTTGGCTACAAGATGTGGCCAGTGTGAGCCATCCCTCGAAGAGTTGTGCCAGGCTTTTTCTTTTATCCTGAATTGTTTTTTTCTTCTGGTGAATATATATATATGAGGTAGAAAGAGGAAAGGCTGCTGGTTTTGAACATGTGGTTAGTGCAGAACAGCCCTCCTTAGCAGCAGGATTTTGCAGGAAAAAAAATGCAGGATGGATCAAGGTGCTGAATAATGAGTTTGGGAGTGACCATTTCTGATACAGTTAACTGCGGCTGAGAATGTGGAGTGTGCTCGCAGAAAAGGTGCAGAAAGGGAGGAACTGAACTTCAGCATCCTGTGCGTTGATTCATAAACCCACATGTGTTAGTCTGTGGGAACTGACTTTGGAAATGGAAAGGACAGAATATTTTGTTAAAGTGTTAAATCTGGGTTGGAAGAGGAGAAAGTGGAGAAAAGCAGCTGGCAAAAGGAGATAGCTTTTGTTCGATGTCACGTGGACTGACAGCAGAGCTGGGTGTTATGTTGCAAGAGGGAAGAGTGGGACCATCGACTCGGAATTAAACCAGGAGATGAAGGAAGAACAGTATTTTTAATCATATTTCATCTGAGGCGTATGTTCATTGTCTCAAGAGAGATTTTGAGATTTTGTCCATATTTGAACTGGAACAGGAAAACAGTTTCTCTGCAGCTTTGGAGCTGACTTGCATCCAGAGCAGATTTGGAAGGGTGCCCCACCTGAATCGTTAGGGCCTTGGAAGCAACGCTCTCATCTTGGCCTATTTCTAGGTATAACACATTCTTCTGCAATGGAGCAAAACTGCTTTAAAAAAAAATCTTGGATAGAAGGAGGTTATAATCTTCAGAGATGAGATTAAGAGATGACTTTGAATGTCCTTTAAGCTGATGCCCCTTGGTAGGCAGGTTGGCAAGGCTTGCTCATGGGGCAGGTTCATTTACACTCACAGCAATGTGTGGTACTGAGAAAACCCAACATCAGGGCAGGAAATGTTTGGGTATGTGCACAGCGTTTGCCTGGCTGGCTTAGCAGATCCGACAGTGCACCCACCAGACAAAATGATTCTCTTTCTTGTCATGCGCTTCTTTTAATTAGGATAGAGCTTCTCTTCCATATTTCATTTCTAGAAGTAATTTCTTAATGAGTCAGCTGAAGATTTTTCAAGGGGAGGAGAAGGGAGGAGAAATGTGGTGAACTGGCTAACGTTGTCCTCTGATGTCTGTTTTGGTATCAATTATGATTCAGCTTCCAGCTAAGCAGGTCAGGGGGTGTTAGTGAGTCTCCAGCTATGGCAAAATACTACATGGAGAGATGGCATGACTAGGTTCAAGTTTCTCCAAAGTAATTAGGACAGAAAATTATTTAGTTTGCATTGCTGGAGATAGTCTGACTTACTGCTGAAATGATGCCAGCCTTCCTTGGGTTCTGCCTGTAGTTCCAGGCAGAAGAAAGCATTTTACAGCAGATTGTAATCTTTAATAAGGTTGCATTATGCAACAGTGTGTACACCATGATGAGGAGAGACTGGAGAAGAACTCCTTGAAATATTATAGGTTTAAAATGCAAAAGAGACAAGCTTGTAATTAAATTGTAATTAATATGTCTAAGTAACGAGTAATCCGTTGGACAATAGGCTCTGACATTGGAGAACAGTGTCCAAAGAGGTGATTTCATGGGACAAAAAGTGATGTGTCCTGTACTGCTGAGTTTACTTCCACTGAGTAACTCATGGCCACATTTTGTAGCATGATTTATAAATATTTCTAAGGACAAACTTAGGCAACATTCATTCTTGTGCTATTGGGCTTTGAGAACAAGGGCAAACAGTATCTTTAAAGCCTCATTAGATCATGTTAGCCTGGCCAGGCTGTGTAGGATGTGCTGGGAATGCAGCAATTTGTAGACTAAGGAAAGATTTATTTATTTATTTTTCTTTCTCAAATAAAGTTACAAAATTTGGCAGCATTTTTTAACAGAAAACGTATGCTGGGTTGGATCTAGAACAAAACCTTTTAATTTGAAAAAATCACTTTGCATTTATCAGAAGGACTTTCTATGTCTGATCAGGAGAAATGATCAAAAAATAATGTCTGAAAAGAAAGTTATGCTGTTGACCTCATGAAGTTTTTATTTCTCATTATCTTTGTGATGAGTGGAATTTAGCAGGAGCGATCACACACATTATTATTGCTCTTTCATTTACCTTTGGCTCACATTCTTCCAGAGTGATGGAGCTCCTGCCCCTCCTCCAGTATGAAAAATTGAACTTAAATCTATGTATCTGAATGTTTGCTGACAGCATGCCTGCCCTTCTTCCTACCGTGGCTCTTCAGACCTTGTGAGGTCAAGTGAGGATGCCCCAGGCTTTGGACCAGCTCCAGGTACACGGCAGTGAGTGCTGTAGGTGTTTCTATAGAGGTTCTGTATCTATAAAGAGCTTTCATATGTGTGATGCCTCTTTTTCAGGACATTTTGGATGATGCCTTTTAAAACCGCGGCCAAGCGTGCCCAATTATATTTTGCCTTAAAAGCTATGGAACTGTCACCCCCACAGCAAATGACTGGATGCTGTTCTCCCAAATGTGTGCGCTCTCATTTCTCCACTTTTGGAGTCTGTGATGAAAAGCTCAGGGCCACAGCTGCCGCTTGGCGCTCTGAAGTACAGCCATCGTTCATTGCAGCTCGTACTCCTGACCTCAGGACCAGCATTCTGAGCCTGCCCTCTCCTTGGCATCAGATTTTGTGCTTTGCTTTGGGTAATAATTCGCTGAACCACTCCTGTGCCTTCCCAAAGCCATTTGCCTTTTGTAATTAAAAAAATAAAGCTTCAGAAGCATTAGCTGCAAGGAGAGCGCAGTAAGCAATAGACCCTGAAGGCTTTTGATGCTTTTCTGAGTTGGAGGTGTTTTTTAAAAACTTTGATTTCCAAGGTTTAAATGACAACAGTATAAGGTAAGATGGAGATTTATGAAAAATTTAGATAACTCATGGGAACCATGTATTTAAAGCAGACTTTGCCCCTACCAAGGGAAGCAGTTCCTATAGGTAGTGTGACTTGGCACTCTGTGTCCATGTTGCTTTTAGTTTTCTTGTTCCTAAGTGATGATGGGTTGGAGCTTTGAGATGTTCTGGGGATCCTCCTTAGATGCACTCGTGCACAGCATGCAGAACTGCTCCTGCTTTGCCAAATGAGATCGGATGGCACTGTTTTACTCAGGGATAACGTGTCCAATGTATTATTAATCTCTTTTTTAATTGTCTTTAATTCCAAGCGCTGCCTCAAACCTGACATCAGGTCTGTAGTGCTCTCCGGCTGACACCAGTAGCTGCAGTAAATCCAATGTCTAAGCCAGTGCTGCCATTTCAATTAAATGAAAGCAAGTTGGCTACTCAGGCAGCTTTAAAACCAGGTCATTTTTAAGTGCTTAAAGAGGGATTTGAAGAGCCTGCTTATACAACGCAGGGTTTCTGTTTTGCTTTAATTAGGGTTGGGTGGTGTTCTGGTTTTCTCTAAGATCTGAGAAGGTTTTGCATAGCTAAGGGTGAGGCACGCCCAGGACAGCAGCGTGCCAGCAGGAGCCTGGGGAGCAGAGAGGTGTAAGGGCAATCCAGTGGGCAGGGTGAGAGTCTGTGCTTTTCTCTAAGGATGAGCCCTCCTGGTCCTTTCTTAATGCAAACCTTTGCTCAGAAATAATGTTATATTTTCTTCTATGTCTATCCCTTTGCAGGGTCTTTGCCGTTGAATTTTTATGGCCTCCTAAGTAAAAGGGGAAATGAAAAAGCATCTATTTGTTTACTTTAGTCCTGTCATCTGGAATAAATGTTCCAATTTATCTCAGGCCCTGCTTACACTAAGAAAGTTCAGCTAGCTGATGGCAAATGAACCTGGGTCATCATTCATTAATCTCTGTAGCTGGACTAAGCTCTCTCTCTACCTTTTTTTTCTTTCTTACTTTGATATTTAAATGCTCTTTACTTTGGTCATGATGGGTGTTTTCACTCTGTCTCCTGAGGGCTCTCATGAAATTGAGATGTTGCATCTTAAAATATCCTGTCAAGCAAAACTTGCTGAACAAAATACAGATCCTTGTTTCATGACAGTAGCTGACTGTGCAGTGGTGGGGAACATGGGTCCCGTAGGACTCACACGCTCCTTTACCTCCTCTTTTGATCACGATGAAACCGATGAAAACATCCTTTTATTCTTAATTACCCTTCTCTTGCTCTGCTGTAGCTGGGAAGTAGGCTTCAGAGAGGCTTTAAATAAATGCTATTAGAGTGACCACAATGATGGGCTGCCAGAGCCATGTCCCTGCCTTGCCTGGAGCCTTGTGAAGCATCCATGCCATGAGCATGAGGAGCAGGACAGCCCTGGCTTGGTGCATGAGGCTCCAGCAGCAGAGCATCACTGGAGAGCCGTGCTGACACTTCTCCTCTCTCCTTTTGGTGTGTTTTACCTTCTGGCTTCCAGAAGCAAGGTTGGCCTTTCTGTGATGGTGGTGCCTCCCATTGTTGATGCCACAAGCAGATGAGAACCATTTGCACCTTGAGTGTATCTGCATGCCCTGCAGATGTGAGCAAAACGGGAGACCTGGGAGCAATGGAGCAGTATGGGAACTGAAAATCTGTTATGTTGGGAGGCTGACTTACGGCTGGGGCAGGCAGTTGTGGTTGTAAGCTTAGGCTTACTGTCCCAGCTAACACATTAGTGCCTGCAGCTGCTCAGGCACATTCTGTTGCTTCCAGCATGCCTACAAACGCACCATTTTGTTTTCACTGCTCTGTCAGTTTACAGCTGGAGAGAAAGTCTGCCTGCAACTCAGAAGAAGATGACGAAAGAGGGAGGGATTCCTATCTCTAGTTACCCATTTATTTCTTGGCTATGCATGGCTTTTTCTTTCTTTTTTTTTTTTTTCCTCCCCTTTCCCGTTGCACTGAGATTTTCAGGCAGTTTCTCATTCTGGTTCCTCCTCCTTTGATCCTTCTCCAATAGCATAAATATAAATAAGTAAGTAAGTACGAGAGCCATGCTTTTAGTCCACTTGTAATAACTTACCTCAATTTGTGATCCTTACCGATAGAGGAATCACCACCTCAAGCATTACCTGCTGAGCTTTTCTCCGTGAGGTATTTTTCCTAGCTTCTGAATTCTGAAATTACTGCGATGAGGGCCAAACACTGCATATCTCAGGGCTGACATCCTGCCCGTGCAGATCACTCACACTGCACAGAATGTACTCTCACATCTGGTGATGTCCTTCCGCATGACGCACGCAGCCCAGCTTGCATGGGAAGTTTGCTTGTAAACTGCATGAACTTCTGGGACTGGATTATCCCATACTGAAGTTGACCCTTAAAGGAAAGAAGCTAAGGACAGTGTTTATCACTTTTTCTACATTTTAAATGATTTGTGTAGTTTACCGAGACGGAACTTTACTGGAAAAATGCTGATGGTCAGAAAAGCTTCTGAATGGCTTGGAGTGGTACCTGCAGTAACAATTGGCTGCGGGTGGAAATGGCTGTTGTAGATCTATTGGTTTCTGTCATTAAATGTCCATTCTGACTGTTGAGGTTACAAATGGAATGGGATTTAATTTTGTCAATAATTTCTCCTTGTGTAAATTTCTCAAGCAAACAGAAAAATTTGGCTGAAAGTCTCTTTGTGATGCATATATTTGCTACAAAGAATTTTAATCTGGAAACACTCTTCAGTATTTCAGGGCAAAGACATTAGAAAGTACATCTCCCTGCCATGCAAAAAATAGGCAGTACCTTTTGTAGTCGAAGAAATTGTTACATGAACATACAGAGCCTGAGGGCACGTTTTATGATCTCGTGTCTGCTTAGAAAGGCTGCTGGATTTGAGGATTGAGTTCTGTCTCGTAGACATGAAGCCACAAGTCATTATGAGCTTCCTGCTCATTCAGTAACTGCAGTAACTGACTGAAACCCACTACTTGCAGCGCTGTTGATTTTGTAGATATTTTGCATTACAAGAGACTAAAAGAAAGAAGATTGAAAGTGGCTTCCATTCTCCTTACAGGTATAGCAGCATTAAGAAAGTAGGAAGGAATGAATATCCAAAGGCAAAGGAGGTGTTGACAAACATCATGGAAAGCAGAGAATGGAAATGAACATGCAGTAATAATTACTGACTGGTGTCCTTTCAAGCTAAGAGATTTACTTCCTAATTAGACAGCTGACTCTCAGTCTGGGAGATAATTACAGAAATTTAGTGCGAAGGAAGGGGGAGCTAAGAGTAATTTTTCGTAATTCATTTGCTCATTTACAAGAGTTTTTTGGAAACCAGTTGAAAGTTACGATAAATCTTAGCAAAGCATTTAGTAAGTCATTTTTCAGAACAGCTTTCCTCTTGCAGCTCATTTACCAGTATGTATGCGCTCTTGAAACAGCAAGCTGTCAAAATTACTGGTAGAACTTGTGAAGGGTTGTTGCCCTGATTTGGGACTTTGAGTGGATTAATCACCTCTCAACACAGCACTTGAGCATGGAACAGGCCAGAGGAATTTCCTTTGTCTCCAAATGTCTGAATGTTGACGTTGGACCTCGTTTTAGGAAGTGTGAAGCACTCTGAAATCCCATGGATGTTAATGGAAAAAACATGGAACAAAATGTCTTCTCTTTCTGAAGACCTTGCTCTGTGGGAGTTTTGTGGAGCTGATGGGAAGTAGGGCCAGCAGGCAGAAGGCAGTGTGTTCCCCAGTGTTGCCATATTAGCAGCAAGATGCCTTTTCAGGTGCCACTGTGACATGCTCCTCTTGCTCTCAGAGTATCAGAGTTGAAGATGTGATGAAAACCATGGCTCTTGAAATCCACTTAGGTAAGATGGAACTGGTACTGAGGAATGAGAGCATTTTGTGTGGCCAAGAGATAGAAGGTAAATGAAGAATTAAAAGCTCTGAAAGGTGTTTGGCCTTTTCTTTGTAGAAGGGCCATGCACCTAATTTCATAGAGAGGTTGGAAACCATTGTGGTTTCATTCATCAGTACTAAAAATGATGAGGGAAAAAAGAGACGAGCTCACTGACCCTTAAGAAAACATAAAAAATGTCTTCCATAGGGCTGATTTAACCCTGCTAAGACAAGTACGCAAGCTCACTAGTGTACCTGATAGTATGTGGCATTTGGATCCAGTAAGCAGACTAATGTCAGGACGTGACTTTGAATCAGGTACACAGCTGAGAAGTGCAGTATCACCTACGGTCAGGGCTCTGGGCTTATGCAGCCTGCTCAGGCTTTAAAGATAATTCTTAGCTATGTTTGTAATGTTGTTGCTTTGGTTTAAGGAGTGAGGACAATGCCATTGGCCATGCCACCATACGGAGGCAGTTTGTTGGTGGCACATGAACCAGAGATGATGTCTGTGATGTCTGTGCATATCCTGTTCTGAGTGTACACCAACATATGCTTTCTGTCAGCTACAAGAGAGTGCAGTGTTCCATGGAAACCTCTTCATTTGAACTCTTTTCCATGATCTGATTTCACTTGCCAATTGTTTTTTATTTCATATGTCCCTCTGGGACACATTGTCCTTTGGAAATCTTTGCTGTATGTTGGGAGTTCCAGCATAGGGTAGCAGCACACAGAATGAACTGTGTGATGATTTATTTCAGACATAAGAAGAGAGTTAGGGGCAGCCTACCTGAGAAGCACAGAGGGTAAAAAAATGGATGTTGTATCAGTAGGGTGTTTACTGAATATAGAAGAGTTTGTTTAGTACCTATATCAGAATTATGACACAAGATTATATATAAACGATAAAGCGTATATTATAATACAGCAAGTAACACTGTAAATCCTAGGGCTAACACCATGAATTGACCCACTGACCTAAATCATTCTCTGTCATAATGTTTTTTTTTTAATTTTATTTTTTCAAATAGTTTGTCATAAATCTGCCATGTGTTTCACTGAGATTTACTCTCCAATCCCCACACTGACTACCTCTAAGGGTTGAAAGCCTGAATTGAAGGTAAGCTGCTGTAACAAAATGTGTGTTCCACTACTAGACAAATGCACTGCTCGTAACACTTACCTTCCTTTATAGGGAAGGATGTGGGAGAAATGATGCTTCGCCACTCAGGCTCCATAAAATTATCTACTTAGTGCTCTAAGCAGGATGTCTGATGTCAGCCCCTCTTACTGCACTTTGCTGTGCTCCTGCAGGTGTATATCTGATGGAGTCCTGTGCTGTAACGCTGTCACCAAACAAGGGTGAAAAATATCTGATCACAACTGAAACAAATGGCTGTTGTGAAATGAGCACATTGTGCTGTCCTGGTATTATTTCACCTTTTATTAAATATTCTTTTAAAGTATGTGGTTTGCATGGGATAACAGGGATCCTAGGCAGGATCTGATTTCAAGGCCATGAAATAGCCCAGTATTTCAAGCAATACATAAAGGAAAAAAATACTTCTAAGCAGTTATTATTTGGTTGCAAAACAAATGGAAAGATTAAGATTTCACTGCTTTTCTGGCACAGTGTGAAATCACTAATCCATTTGAAGAAGTAGAAAAATCTGCCACAGCGTTCCATTAAGAACACATTTCATAGATAACATTACTGTTCAGATATTTGCAGGGAATTTGGGGGAAACCTATTGTAGGTGAGTTCTGCATGTCAGAGTGTGAACACTTCTTGGGCCTTCTGGCATCTCTGATCCAGACACCTGGGCTGAGCACTGAGCCTCTCTGCTCGCTTTGGCTTTGCTTAAATCCTGGAAGCTGTGTTGGAGTAAAAGCCAATTTAAAGCTTTCTGACTCAGTATCACCTCCCAGTTACAGGGTCACATGGAAATAATAATAATAAAAAAAAGAAGTCATTTTTGAGAGTCATTTTTTGTTATTCACATTTGCTTTTTGGCCCTGAATGTACATTTTCTATTTTCAAATTTTTGTCTACTTACTGTGACAACTAAAAGTTTGCTTCTTAACCTATTATTTGTTTAAGAAAAGCCCACTGTATAAAGATGATCACATCTATTTAAAGAGGGACACTGAAGCATCATCTTGAGAGACTTCAGATAAAACCAGGAGAATAAGTGTGTAGTTTCTCACAATTAAAAAGAGAACAGATTCCAAGTACTTCAGTAAAGGGTTGTAGATTGATTTCAGGTCTGGGAAATAGGCTCTTTCTGTGTTGTATATAGGGGACAAGAGGAGCATGTACTCTGGCCCTCAGTTCCTCATAGTCCTGCTGTAAGCACTGCTGCAATTTGAACAATCAGTATTTATTATAGATGTTATGCTGTTTCAATACTTGATGAGGGGGAAGAATTATCTCGTTGTGAATGTAAATGTTTTGTTTTATATAGTGAGCTCAAGGTGAGAATCCAGTCTTCAAGATCTGGGGCTTGGGGATGTGGAGCTCTGATCCATTCTGTAGGAAGCAAAAGATCTTGTAAAACTTGGAGCGCTCAGAAATAGCTATGCATTAAGCACTGAAACCTAAATTAATGATAGGAAAATTGAATGGCTACATGCATGGTTCTACCACACAAAGGAGCCTGTTTTTGTTGTTTTTTCTTTTTTATACTAATAAGTGTTGCCATTATAAAAGCTATTTAGAGTAGATAGAAAGGAGCTGCATGGTAATTAAGAGTTAGACTTTGTGTTTGTGTGGTTTTGTGAATGCACTGGACAAGTCTTTGTGTAGAGCATCATCCATTGGGATCTCTGAACTGCTCGGATGAGGTTTGCGGAGGCACTGGTAGCAGTAAACCTCTGGGTAGGAAGCTTAGTTCTGTGTCATTTGCCCCTCTGTATCCCTGGAAATTTTAGATGCATACATCAGAAATATACTGACAGGAGTGTCAAACAAAAATTAATAACCACCTCAGCCTTCACCAAACACTTAAATAAATATTCTGTGCTTTCTGCAGTCCTTTGCTCGCTGGAATTGATTTTCTGCTGGAGCGTGCCTGCTGCGTAGCATTGGAATGAATTCCTGTAGTTTTACAAATTGGCTGGATTAGGAGGTCCAGCTTTACGTGTCAGGAGTTGTCAGCTCCTCCAGATGAATGGGGTACTGCATGTCTCGTCTTTTTGGCTGATTCTGAAGGCATATTATTATTTTCTTACAGACTCTTCATGTAAATGAATAGAAACTGTCAGGGATCGTAACTCATATCTGTCTGCTCTGGACAGATATCCAGGTTCCTTAGGCTGCAGCTCATGGAACTGCTTGAAGCGTTTAGCTGACAATATGCTGGCACTTACACCCCAGTGCTAACTAACAGGAGTGCTGATGCTTGGGGAGGGTGGGTGACAGAGCTCCTCTTCCTCCTCATGGGTTCAGAAAGTTGCACCAGAACATCTTCAGAAAACTATAAACATGTCTTCATCCTTTCCTGTCCATCAAATCTGTGAACATTACATTCCCCCTCAGAGCAGGCTGTTATGCGGCCAAATTGGAGAACACACCTATCTTTCCAGACACCATTTTCCCCCTTTCTGTCCCACAGAGCACCTCCAGACCCCCTCCTATGGGAGGGGTTACAGAGGACAGCTGTGGTGAGCTGCCCTTTCCTACAGGGAGGCACCCAAACAAAATCTACTGCAGTGAATACTTACCGTACGTCTGTCCTTTTAATCTTTGCAAGACTTGGTGATAGTATGAGTTGGGGCATGCCATGGCCGTGCTGGATGGGGCCCTGTGCAGCCTGATCTGATGGGCGGCAGCCCTGTCCCTGGCTGAGGGTTGGAAATGGATGATGAGCCCTTCCAACCCAAACCATTCTGGGATTCTGTGTCAGGCTGTGAGCTTGCTTTGTGAGCAACCAAATCTGTACAGTTTGTGGAAATTCCATTTATTGTCAACTCTGACTTCTGGCATTCTCATCTCACTTCTTTTAGTGACACTTTGCTGTTCCTTTCTTTTTCCTTTGCCCTGTATAAGTTACAGCCAGCTGCCAACTCAGCCTTTGTTTTGACATCCTATCTTGCACGTACACGTGCCTAAAGAAAACCCTATAATATAAAAATAAAGCACTCTCCATCACACAGCAGACAGGCTTTACAAAGAATTGTTTTTTGTTGTCATTTTGTTTCATCTTTAAATACTGCTTTATTCTGTGGCTTTTTCTGCTGGTCTGGCCAGCAGATGGGATGGAAGCTTCCCCCAGAAGGTGTAGCCTGTTGTGGCTCCAGCACACCGGTCCAGAGTCAGTGAGGGGCACTGCTGTGGGATTTCAAATGAGGAAAAAAAAAGGTGCCTTTGTTTTTGGTGGCACGTGTGGAAGGTGAAAGCCCAGAGAGCAACAGGAGCTGGACAGCCTTCTTCTGCCAAGCCGCAGTGTATCTAGAGGAGGGAGGTGAATAAAATAAACAGTGTGGGAGCGATGTAATGTGATCTAAAAAGCCATCTCATGGCTGGAGTATTTTCCTCAGGCAGCTACCTTGAAACATCGGAGGGAATTTCCCAGTGGTGTTTGTTAATGTGTTTGGATGGGGCTGGAAACTGCTGAGGCCTGACTGCAGCACGGAGGGAAGTGTGTCAGTGTGTGTCAGGGTAAGCAACGGGCTGCGAGTCACAGTCATAAGCCAAGAACAAATCAGGAGAGATGGGTAAGGTCATTCCCAGTGTTGGGTGCAAGAGCTGGTACACGTGCAGCTGATTTTGCTGTGTGCAATCGTGGATTGGTTTTATAACAGGGAATGTTGGAAGCTTTTCCTGTGGAAACCAGTGGAGATTGTCCGGTGAACGCGTGGTTCAGCTCAGCATGAATCTGGATGACTTCTGTGCAAATGAGTGAATGTTGCCATTCCATATTCTCAAATGGAGAAGCTGATTGTCGAAATCTGACTCTAACTTAGTCTGTAATTAAGTTTTCAAGACAGAAAATGTTCGTGTTTTTTGTGAAATGAAGTGTATGTTTTCAGTGTTGTATAAAATCTATTTAAAGATGTAATTCAAAGAAGTTTTTCGAGAAAGTTCTGAAACAAACGTAGATGAATACCAAGTTCCTAGACCAGCTCTTACCACTTCTAGACTCCAGACTAATGCAAAGCCTGTAATTATGAAAAAACTTCATATAAGGAAGCTTGAATATATGGATGTTGCTACAAACCACAGCATGAATTTCCGAATACATGTGAGTTTACTTTTGTAACTTGGTTTGTTGTGCAGAGTCACAACAATCAAAAGATGCTCCCACTTCCCCACGGAAGACAGTGGAAGGAAGCTGAAAGACAGATCCAATCTGATGTCCTCCTGAACTCAATTCAGGTGTATTACCCTCAAGTCAGAGCTCTGATTACAGCTTGTCCAGACACCATGCGCTTGCTTTAATTCTGGTGTCAGTATTGCTGAGGAAGCAAGAGCTTAATGGATAGGCTGCAGCTCCCCAAAAAACAGAGCAAGTATGCTGAGCTTCTCAATGAAATGAATATCCAAGGAATCTATTTTAAACTTGCTCACTCATACCCCACGTGAGCCATAGGCACAACTTTGGGAAGCAGGCAGAGTACAGAGGGAGGTTTTTGCAACAAATCCAATTGCTCAGAAAATGATATTTGGTTAAAAATCCTCAGATTTGTTGTTTCTCATCGTGTTTGAGTTTATATCTGCTCCCTTCTCCGAACTTCTAAGATTGCACTGAAGTTCAAACATTTCTTTGCAACCACAACAGCTAGAGCTGTTTTGTTTCAAATGCAGGGCGAGAATCCTAGGGAGCCATGCTCTTGCCAGGGTAGGCTTTAAAAGAAAGCCCTGCTGGTATCATAACAACAGTGATAAAGTTGTGGAATGAGCTCTTTCCTCTAAGTACAAATTGCTTGATCTTTATAGTGCTAGAAAAAAGGCTTCACTAGGGCAGAAGAGACTGTGGTTGTGTAGGGTAAACCACTAATTTTGTAGTCTGTCGCTTTTCATCAACTGTAGCATCATGTCACCTTGAATATGGACTTGCAAATCTTGTATTCTAACCAGGGCTTAACCTTGAGTTGGGACTACACAAGTGGACGGAATCTTTGCAGTCTGTTTGGATGGAGGAAATACGACTGATAATTACAAATAATACAAAGAAAGGCTGAAATGCAAAATTATTTCATAACTTGACAGTTGGAGAGGAATGGCTATTGAGTTGTGTTAGGTAGCATCCCCACAGCCCTTTTTCTCATCTGAGCCCTTGGAAGGCATGACTTTTTGCAGCAGTGTGGGAACTAAAAGAAATGGTGTTTTTGGACTGCCTGAGACTACCACGTACCTGTCTTCTTGGAGGGCAGTTCATGTGAGAAAAAATGACTGGAGGACAGATAAGTAGCCAGTCATCACCTGCTCTGCTGGAGAGCTCTGGCTAGTGCTTTGAGGTGGGAAGTGTATTCTGAAAAACATTGCTGCTTTCTAGCCTTACACTTATGGAGTTTCTTAAGAAGCAGTTACAGGAAACAGATACTGAGGGTTTTTTTTTCCCCCTCAGTGTCTCAGTGTACTGGAACTATTTGTTATGTTTTCGTGGCTGAGCACCGTTGGAGCTTCACAAGCAATCAGCAGGTTAATGTACACTGCTGCTATGTCTCTCTCTAGCACTCACATCCCTGCAAACTCTGGGTCTGTCTTTGACCCAGTGAGCACAGGCTTGATTTTACTCATCACATAGTATGAAAAACACAGTGTGCTCCTCCCCAGTCGCATTTACACCCCATTATTGCTGTTAGGAGTGTCTCAGATCTCAGTTGTTAATGCCATTCCCAGTAGCTTTCCTGTATTACATTGTCAAAATATCCCATCACTCTCCATGTATTAACCTTTTGTAGCCTCTCATTATGCTGCTTCTCCCATCTTCTTTAAGATTTAAAACTTTTCAGACACTATAGAAAATGTTTTTCTAACTTGCCATTTGCTTTAGCAGAGTGGCTTTTGAGTTCATTGTTATATTTTCAAGATATTTTCTTGGCATATTGACTGATCTGCAAGAAGTCGGGAAGACACAAAAAAGCCCAAGATGGGAAATGCAATTTGATTTAATTTCTTGGCAGTGTGCAGAATCATTTCCCAGGTCTCGCTAGTTAACAATGCTAAATGCATGCTTATTCCCAAGCTATCAACATTCTTCGGTTTTCTTGTGGCTGAAAGTCTGTTTCTCACGATCCATGTCATTGGGACAGGGCAAAAAGTGACCAGGCGGGCTGCTCCATCCCATGCTTTTATTTCTGCTCTGGGTAATGGGTGTTCATAGACCCCTTGCTAATGGGATGTTTCGCTTATTCATAAAATTTAATCAATGCCAATTTCTGAAGAAATTTCTTGGTCTACGTGCAGTGTTGTACCCAGAGACTTGAATTTGGCAGGCCTGATAATAAGTCTGAGGATTGAGGATTGTTATGTCTTCCTCACCAATATGTCTAAATAATGGTTTATAATTAACTCTGGCAATCTCTCTTGTCCAAGCAAAATTCATCATTTTGTAATTCTCTGGGGCTTTTGCCAGCTTTCCTGCAAGGAGTGTTTGGACTGCGTGCGAAGAGGTTGCGAGGCCAACTAACGCAGCCAGCAGAGGATTCCTCCAATTAGCGCTTAGTGAGTGCGATGCCCGTCCTTGCTGGGAGCCTGCCTTTTCCACTCTGGCAAAGGGGCAATCATCAGAGAGTCCCTGTTTATAGTAAATAGTGCTTGGCCTCTGCAAAATGAAGGCATGAGGCCTTTCTAATCAAACTGTTTTTCTTGGTATGCACGAGGCTTGACGTTTCAGCAGACACGGATATGAATATTTTCCTCGAGGAATAAGGATCTTAGATGCAGTTCTCAACGTGCTGAATAGTCTGCTTCCCATCCTTCCCACCATCTCACAACTGTAACAAGCATGGACTATTTACCACTGATGGAGGAGTCCTCCCACTGTTCTTCAACCCCTACGCTGTGAACAGAGTGGATAAGACCATCCACAGTTCTGCAGGAGTAATCAGTGCTATATGGCAAGGTCATTGCCCTCAGACAGATTTGGTATGTTGCCCAGGGTGGTCCGTAAGAACTGTGTGTTTCCATCTGCATTTTCCCAAGCTTACTCCTGCAAAAAAAAGCTGTCAAGGCAGACCGTTCCAGATGAAGACTGGCTTAGAGTTTCTGTTCCCCTTCTCAGAAATGAACATTACATGACAATGCTAGGGTCGAGTTCTGATCTGGGATGGAAAATCCTGTGTTCTTTGGTCATTTGCAAAAGAGTTGTGACTCACATGGTATTTGCACATCACTTACTGAATCCAAACCTTGGAAAAGACAGATCTATTAATTTATGTAAACAGGAAACATTGTGCAGCCATTCAGATGCTCTTAAGCCACACATTCTACCCTCTTATAATGTTAGTTTTCCTTAGGGCATGGGAAAAGTCCTGTCACTATGCCAGTCCTACTTTATATTTCGTACCTGTACACAGACATTGCCTATATGCCTAATTCTCCCAGCTAGGTTTGCATTGTTTTATCTTTGGGCTTGAAAACTACGTACATCTGTAAAAACAGAGGGTAATATGTGGTAGTGGTACGCTGCTGCATTCATCTGAATTAATGTCCCTTAAAGTGCAGAGGCTGCAGATTCCATGTACTGCAAGATGGCAGAGCTGCGTGCCTTTAAAGAAAGCACATCCTGTTTTCATAAAGGTCAATTTATAACTGCGTTCAGGTTCATTTAATCTTGGTGGTGCAAAGAGAGGAAAAGTGGTTCCAAAAACTTAGGTTATCAGTCTGAATACACAGACTGCACAATCTTGTTTTTGTTGCCTCTCTACCAACAGGAATTCTGCGTACTCACATTCTTGATCCTTCTCCTCTTCCTTGAAGAAACACAGCTGTGGAGCGTGAGCCCTTCTTGCAGCGCACCGCTGTGGGTCGCAGGGCTGCACTGTATGGAAATGAGGCGGTGCAGTTACTGCGTGTCGGGAATAAGTGCTTGATCATATCAGCTAACATCTGTTCTCCCATTAGTCAGTCTTTCTGTCCCGAAAATGGCCAAAGCCAAATGTCCCAGTCATAGGTACATGAAAGTTAATAGCAGACATAAAGTAATTCCAACTTGAAACCCTGAACAGATGCTTTTTGCCCTGAGATACGCTGATTAATTTACTTGGCATTGTGACCTTAAGATTTATTTAACAGTGCTTGAGGGCTGCTTATTTGCAGAACCAAAAAGAAGAAGAAGAAAAAAAAAAGATCAAAATTCACTAAAACTGTGATATTACTGAGGCTCAGCAAAAGCAGATCAATCCTTTATTGGAATGGCTTCTTCAGGCAGTGAAGTGGGCAGAGCTGCTGGACGTTCATCTTCGGGTGGGATTAAATTATGACAAACAAATGCCTGTTCCAGACGAGCACATTCCCCAGGACTTAATGAGCTTTAATTTATGTGGATCAACTTTGTGGCACTAGTTAATGCTTTTACCTCTGCCTGCTCTTCTCACTCATCTAGCACTAACTCACACTGTCTTTTTGTGCGGTAGGAGGCCTATTTTTCAGCCAGTTGGAGCAGTGCCCAAGCTGCAGTAGAGTGGTGCAGAAGCACTGGTGGCAGTGGGATTGCCCCTGGCTCCAGGAGGCAGCAGGAGAGCTGAAAGCTTGCAGTGAGGCAGGCAGGCCTGGGGCTATGGCTGGTTGGTGACCCCAGAGGTATTGGTGACTCTGGTACAGAAGTTCACTGATAAGATGATCTGTGCCATTTCTAAGGGTGAACTGTGGCAATGGAGTGTATTGCCCTGAAGTTGTAGGCTACGAGGCAGATGTACCGTGAATAGGAGTATGTGATATACAGATGAGATTTCATATGTTATTTCAATTTATATACTAATTTCCTTGGTTTTATGTATATTTTTCTCTTCTTTTGCTTTCCACCACTATCTTTTATAGTTCTTGGAAGACCGTAAACAAACCATTCTGTTTGGAGCCAGCAGCAATGCTTCTTTTTTTCTTTTTCTGGCAGTCTACTGGTGCTTTGGATTTTGATTTCCTTTACCTACTAGAGATATTTATATATGCAGATATTAAAATAACACAAAGTGCATGTTGTCTGTTTCTGCTCATCCTTAAAACAATGTGCAGCTGTTGAACTGTGTATGAGCTTTGACTTGCTGCAGGCCATTCTAGACGAGCGTGTTGTGTCGCTGCACCAGGCAGTGGAGAATACCTCAGAGCACAGTGCAATGGGCGTGGGTCTGCTCCCCTCTCCTTTAGAATACAGGTGGTATTCTGACTCTGTCTCTACTCCTTTAGAATATTTGTGGTAAAGAAGAAACTCAGAATGAAATTTTGGGCTTTACTCATGAGTTTTACTCACTTTATATTTCCTGTGGTGTACGTTTCCCAATCCCATTGGTGGCAGCTGAATGTCAAACCATTTGTGCCATGCCAGATGAATCCCTGCTCTCCTCTGTGCCACTCTGGTCTTTTCTGCAGGATCTTTTTGCGTCTTCCTCCAGGTTCTGCTCTCCCATTCCACCTTTCCTCCCCTTGTTGCTTATAGTCTTTCCCATCCTATCTTCCCTTCCTGTCTTAGAGCATTTATCCTAAGCAGTTTTCAGCTTCAGGTCTACTGAGATGCCATAGAAAATGTTGCCATGGAAGCAGGGAACAGTCAGCACCTTATGGGGTCAGTTCCCTGTTGCTCCACTGGTTTCCTCTGCTGTCCACCCTTGTTCATGGGGCAAATGCAGTAAGAACTGTGAGGAAGTGTTGTGTACATGACACACCATGCTGCCCTGAGAGGTCAGTGTCTAGAGCTGTGTGTCACCAATGGCTGCCCCAGCATGTGAGTCATGTTTCTTGGCTGTGGTTGGGGCTGTGTGGGACTGGTGGTGGTGATGTGGCAGAGGGAACACAGCTGGAGGACAATTAGTTTTAGCTGGAAGTTCTTGGTCAATTCTCTCTCTGAAAAGAATACTTTTTCTCACAACAAATCCTAAATTTCCTTGGAAAAAAAATTCATGCAAAGCTTATGTTTTCCTTAAAAAGTGATAAACAGCAACTTCATTGAGATTCGTAGAGAACACAGATATGGAAAGTGTGTTTATTTAATTGATGACAAGAATCATCTGTGTATGCTGGCACACTGCTCAGGATGTGGATGGGAACCACTCTGCAGTCTGTGAGGGCCACCCCTCCAACTCGTGGCATTGCTGTGCCACATACGGGGCAAAACACCAGTGTAGCACTGTTGCTTATTCTTCCTCTCAAAAGATACACATCCCTCCTTCCTGGTGGCCTGGGGGGACAGAAGTGGCTCTTTCAGACCTCACAACCTGGGGTTTCCTACCGTGGCTCTCTTGTTCATTCTCAGGTGATACAAAGATGCTCAATGTGAATGCTGCGTCGTGTTTCTTTTCCTGCTGTTGTATACTTTATTTATTAGTTTATTTGATAATCTTGCTGCTAAGATTCCGGGAAAGGATCATAATATGAGATGTTTTTGTATGGGGTCAATCCCTTGCCTGCCCTTCGGGACTCCTGGTATGTCTGGGGCAGCACATGTCTCTGCTGATGCACTGCGTTGTCCTCAGTGACATCCTGCATTTTGTTCTCAGGGCTGGGATTGCAGTGATGCTCTGCAATAGGCTGATTTGCAATTCCCTGACATATGCTAGTTACAGTGATACATTAGGTTTCGAGAAAACAGCCTTCCCAATATGCATGAGAGAGAACACACCAGATGACTGTTACAAGAGAGATGTGAGACATCTTATTTAATTTAATATCAAACCAAATGGAGAAACTTTGCAGAAGTGAGTGCCAGATTATCCTCTGAGGACTACAGCCTGGCTATTTGGCTGCCAATAAAACTACATATTTTCTTATTTACTAATAGGAGAGAAGTGAACTCTCCATGGTGAGTAATACAGATAGCAGCAGCTCCAGTTTCTCTTCATTCATCACTATATTGCTTTACCCAAGCAAAGGTCAGTGAATACTTGGCTTCTTTTCTCTGTAGTGGAGTTTACATTCATGAGTCACTGGAGGGTCTGCAATTGTATCCTGGCAGTGTGGCCCAAGGAGCTGTTTCAGGAGCCTGTTCACCTCTTCCCCGCTCTTCCTGGAGAAAAGAATGAGTTCTGGAGCAAGGGCAGGATCAGGAGGTGGAAGATTTGCTCCATCATGACTGTGACTAACTTTACTTTAGTCACCCTCTTCCACATTGCAAAGGGAAAGCTTTAAGATTGAAAGCCTCATCCTGAGATGTATGTCAGCTGGCCGCTGGTGGAAGAGAGAGGATGTCTTTCCAGGCAACTTGTGGTTGTTCTGAAGCAGGTTGGTAGGTCGTGCTCAGATATCTTTAGTTCCTTTTGAACTATGGCATTCATAATCCAGGTGTTGGTATGTCTTTTGAACTGCAGGAAAGTTCAAAACCACACTCAGCATTTGTGTAAAATGGGGATTTTGGGTGCAGAGCAGTTGGTTATAATGACTGATCCCCGTATGCGTTCTGTCAGGATTGAGTTATATTAAGTTTATTTTTATGAGTGTGGTCTTGAACTTTTCACAGTAGTGCTTAGTGAACAGATTGGAAATTCTGAAGAAGATATTAGAATAGGGTGAATAATTCATAAAAAATACTTATTTTATGAATGTCACCTTCTTCTTTTTGTGACTTCATAGAATCATAGAATCCTTAGAGTCGGAAGGGGCCTCTGACGGCCGTTGGGTGCAACTCCCCTGCAATGAGCAGGGACAGCACAGCTAGATCAGGTTATCCCACCTTACCTCAAACTGACTGGGAATAAGGCATACCTCGTCTGAATTTTTGTCTGAATTTAGTTGTTGATTGAAATTATGTACCAGATAATTTCTGTTGGGAATCCTTGCTTTGTAGCTCATAGAAAAGCAATTTCTTGTGAACAGTTGATAGTCAGAAGCTTAGTCGTGATGCTAGACACAGAAATTCCAGGGATTATTTTTTCCATTTTGTGATTAGAATATCATAACTTGTCTACATTTTTTTTTCATTTGTTGAAAGAATTACTTAAGATTTGAGGGTATTCTAATTCATCAGTCTGTGAGAATACTGCATTATCTGCCAGAATTTCCTGCTCTGGCCAGCTGTTCTGCCTGAGCTGTACTTTGTGTTAGAAGACAAACATAAGCAATAGCTTTTTTTTTTTTTCCTGTATTCCACCTACTCTGAAACATAACTTTGGATTTTCAGAGTAACTGAGATACGAAGGCTGTTTGCACCATGGGGAAATAACTTGTTATTTACTCCTTTCAGGCCTAAGCTTTTAGAATGAATAAAGAGGAGATCTGACTTTTTTTTCCATCCCCCATAATGAGTCAGGAAAAGCTCATGCCACATCTGTCGATCATCAGATTTTATCTCAGTAGATTTCTATTTTGATTTTTGTCTTTTTTTTTTTTTAAACAAAGTCACAGCAGCAAGAATTAACTGCCTCCAAATATGTTTTTGTAATTCTCACAAAACTACTCAGCTAATGAGAGCAATGCATCTTTGTACTTGTTCAAAACTAGAAGCTCATACCATGCTTCTAAGCACACGGATGTGTAGAAATTGCTTCAATCTTTCTTTTGCCTATTATAATGGGCTTTATTAATGTACCAGATTGTGAATAGAAAATGAAAGGCATTAGGCATGTATACTCCTGCTTATTTGATGATATTGCTTACGTGAGGTTTGCTGGCTGTAGGAGCTCTGGTTGTAGACATTACTTTGTGCTGAGGCTGGTGGCTCTGGTAAGCTGGGAAGCGATGCTGACCTTATGAGGCATCCTATGTTGCCCCTCTTCCCAGTCTGATGCAGGGATGAAATTATTATAAATATAAATCCATCAAGAGCTTCAAGACATCTTCGCCAGATACCCCAGCGACACTTTAGGTTGCTAGATCAGCAGTGAAAGTGCAGCTTGAGGAAAAGGCAAACTAGCAGAACACGTTCCCATGCCAGGTCGACTTCTTGAAATAGCACTGCCCACAGGGATCGTTTGTCACGTTTGAAATGATAGCAGGCAGTCTGTTGTGGCCTGTGATGCTTTTCCATCATTGTGTGTGTGTCCACATGCCTCCCACGTGGAGCCATGTCCTGGGGCTCTGTGCCCTGGCTTGTGCCCACGCAACACGCAGCCATTGCAAGGCAGGTGCCTGAGCTGGGCTGTCACAGCAGCTGAGCCATCCCCCTGCACGCACTTGTATGCCTAGACTTTTGGGAGCACAAAGGCTCCAGTTGCTTCTTGTCAGACTGTAATTCTTTCTGATAACCCGATGTTTACCCTACTTGTGTTTCTTTGTATTTAGTCCATGTACTCAGGTTTGTAGCTT
Organism: Callipepla californica brunnescens; assembly: GCA_023055505.1. NCBI lineage: Eukaryota > Metazoa > Chordata > Aves > Galliformes > Odontophoridae > Callipepla > Callipepla californica. The sequence continues at coordinate 13,939,899 of JALIRH010000014.1, forward strand.
GACTGGAAGCTCTTTGTGGGCTGCATACTTATGTAACACCTAACTGGTTAGTCCTGAGCTCCTTCAACAAAAATAAATGGTAATACTATTTATTCAATATTTATTCTCTCTTTTGCTCTGCAGCAGAGTCGGAGCAATTTAATGGGATCTATTTAGCATTTGCTCATTTGCTTTGCAGAACCCTCTTCCTGCTTTTTCTCCATTTATGTAGGTGTCGAGTACTGCTCTTAACTGTAGATCGCAATATGTAGGTTTTGACAGAGTAAACATATTCAAATCTGTACTGAAGATTCTTGGTTAATAAGAGGAGATTAACATAATCTGTTTAATTTATTGTTATACATACTTAAATGAGGTGTGTAGGGGAAGCACACTGTGTCTGAAATGCATGCAAAGACAAAAGTATATTTCTTTAATGCATACCTTCTTGCATGCTTGAAAAGCGAGTTTACATACTTATGCATGCAAATATTAAAAAAAAATTCAGCTCTTTTTAATGAGATGGAACTAAGAGTCCCTGCTTGTTCGTTTTAACCATCTACAAAAGTTGTACACGTACTGAGCAGAAATGTACAAGTGCCTTGTTTCCCTTGGCAGAGCACAAAAAGGAATTGAAAAATAAATGGATGTTTCAGTAGGTTTTCCCCTATGAAAATGAAACACTTAGAGAAGTAGGAAAACCCCCTCTCTGCACGCACCCTTCATTTGTGCTGACTGTCCTGGGTGCTGGAGTCTCAGGGAAGAAAAGAGTCCAAAAGACTGAATGCTGCTACCTGAAGTTTGTACTTCTCGAAGTTTTGCTTTTATAACTGGCTTGGGCACAGGAGCTGAGTCAGCACTGAGCCCTGGCCATACCAGGTGACTTTGCTTTCTGAAACGAACCATTAGGACGATTTTTAAGGTGTGATTTAGTTTCCTCTGTAAGACAGGAACAATAAAAAGGATGGTGCAGAAGCTGAAGAAATGTTTGTCCCTTAATTGATTCCTTTCCAAGGAAATTAAAAAGAAGTGTGAATAGCTGCTGAAAGGAAGGGAAAAGTCTGTTGTCTGCTTGTGTAACCCCTATTTTCCAAGCTTTAAACAGTATTTATACACCTCTCAGATGAGCTGTAATTTTGATACCAAGCATGTGTTTGCTTCAGTAGGTGCTTGCAAGAAAGCTGAAGTTATGTCTGTTCTTTCAAATGCAATTAATTTTAATGCATTGTGCTTATTTTAAAACAATGCTTCAAATTGTGGAAAAAAAGCAACATTTTGTTCACTCTTGAGATGCAAGTTGAGTCTGGAGAGAATCAAATTAAAAATTGGTTTTCAATTTCTAAGAGATGGAGCTACAGTTACTTTTTCCGCTGAAGAACTATAGAATTTCATAGGAAAAACTGTAAGAAAACCTGTAAGAAAGATTTGAATGAAAAAGTTTGATTCACCCTCTTTTTCTCCTTCTCTTTCCCTAAGGTAACTACAGCTCAGAGAGAAACAGTCATGGGGAGCTCAGTTTCATTACCTATACACCAGTGTTAGAGCCAAAACACACTTGGAGATGTAGCATAGTGGATGAACAAGTTGCTTCTTGCTAAAAGCATTTGGTGCCCATGAGCATAATGATGCGTTCATAAGCAAGGATATGTTAATATGTTTAAAATCTTGTCTGTAGTCATGTTGGCTGTTAAAGCAAAGGCATGCCAGAAGCAGTACACTGAGGATCACAAACCTTACTGCAAAACCAATGGCAGCCTGAGCTCTGGTAGCACACAGGTGTTTTTATAATTCCTCTCTTCATAGGCTACTTTCCTCCCTAAGCTGGACCTCAGCGCTAGCTAACCTTCCTTTTACAACGTCTCTTCCTCCTCTGAGGTTATCCCCATGAGTCAAAGAATGACATTTCCTCATGGTAGCTCACAGACTTCTAAACGTGTTTTAGGGCTATTGTAAAATTCTTTAATGAATCAAGGTGTGTTGAAGTACTTTACTGTGGTCCCTCTGAAACGAGCTGGTGACTGTGGAGGAGGGAAGGCTTATACATCAGAGTGGGAGGAAAGCAAGCATCCCATGTGAAGGCTTAAAGGGTTACTATCTACTGTTAAACCTTTTTAGCAAGACCAAGCAGAGTGATCGGAAATGTTCCTGTCGCTTGAACATCTTTCAGACGTGCATCTGCTGCTGCTGTGATCAGCTGCAAACACTGACTCATCATTTTGTGCTCACTTGTGAGGCCCTCTGGTCCAGATTTCCTCTGGGTATCTCACTGAGGAACCTCCCCCAGAGATGCCCCTGTATGTTTGTGCTTCACATCTGAGGAGGGTCCTCTGTGTAAGCATGACGTGGTCTAGTCACACCTGGATTTTCACAGAAAAGGATGATTGTTTCATCATCTGGTCCAAACTTTCAGAGTATACACTGTGTTTGTCTGCCAGCAAGGGAGAGCAGCTGGCAGGCCAGGGGTTAATTCTGGCTGCACTGTGCAAGGAGCTGGCTCTGATCAGTCTGCTGTCACAAGACTAAGTGGCCTCTGGCTTTCCAAGATGAAACAGGTTCCTTCAACATATTATAATTCTGACTGATTGAAGGCTGCTCTAAGTGGTTGAAATACAGCTAAAAATTACAGCACTTGTCCCCAGGCTCTTCCATGTGAGCTTCCATGTGGGCTTTGTGCTCCTCATTCCCCCTACCTCCCCTTGGGCTTTTGTGTTTTCCTAAGGCTTGTTTTTCCTGTAGATCTGCAGAGAAGCTGGGTGTTCCTGTTTGGTTCCTGTGCTGCCTACGGGAGGTGTTTGTGCTCCTGGAGTGAGGACAGCATAATGACCCACACCACTGTGGGTGCCCATGGCTGCATTGCTGTGCCTGGCCCATGGCTACCTGGCTTTGCATCTCTCCTGAGAGCAGATGCAGAAGGAAGAGAACAAAGCGATTGCATTTGTCCATTTGCTAAAGAAAATTGTGCCATCTGTTCTGCAGCTACGTGAAGCCCGACGAGCTCTTTGGAAAAGGCAGAAAATATGTTCAGAATCTGGGGAAAAGATGGATGTGAAAACAAGTTCCTGAAAATTGTCAGGTGCTTGGATAACACCAGAACAAACCAAAAATAGCAAAACAAACCAAAAAAAAAAAAAAAGAAAAAAAAAAGTAAAAAATATGAGAAAGAAAACTGCCTCAACGCAGGGAGTCAAATGCAACACTCAGTAGATCTTGTTTCTCTCATGTCATCCCCGGGTCCTTCCACGTGTTCTCTTCTTCATGCTGATCTTGCTCAGGAGGGCATTTAATAGCTTAGTAGGTGTGGCATGGCCCTGTGTGGCTGCACTGGCGGTGGTGGCCCAGTCCCGCTCACCGAAGCCGGGCCTTGGGGCTCAGCATCCCCGCCTGCTGCCAAGAGCCCCAGCTGTGAGCCAGTGCACAGCTGGGCGTCGTTTTTCAAACGCCAGGAAGGAGAACTGCAGAGTCTGTGAAAAATGATAAAATCTGGTAAAGTTTTTAAAACAACTTTTATAGCTTCGTGAAATTCCTGCTTCCCCGGAGTCCGGATGAGCCCCCGCGGAACTTGAATTGCTTTGAGCTCCTCGTGGCCGTGCTGCCATGGACATGGGCTGATGGCAGGGCTGGCGGTGGGCACAGGGGGCTCCGGGGCAGCAGCAGGATGGAAGGGAAGATTATTCATTGCTGCAATCATTGCAGCAAGGTGATAGAGTATGTAAGGATGTAAGCTGAGAACGGCAGTGTGGTTGGAAGTGAGAGCTGCTTGGAGTACGAGGTTGTGCTGGGAGGAGAGGAAGGGTATCTCATGACTCCTGCTTCGAGATCTCCTGGTTTGGCCCTTGGGAGGCTTGGAGACAACTTTCTATCTCTGCCTCTGAGCTCCTGTTTGTCCCCTGGCAAGTCATCCAGTTTTCCTGCGCCCCAATTATCCTGTAAGGAAGCAGGGATTGCTTTCCTCCAGCACGGTGCTGCGAGGCTCTGTAGGGTTTGCAGTTACCATAGAGATGAGGAACCTAAATAGAATTTCAGACCTGTTGAAGGAGAGCTATGAAACCTGATGGTGTTACCAAAAGAACAGCTTGGCTCTGACCATATTGCGTGGGGCAGCTACAACAGGTTGTAAAACTGTCACAGTAGGTGTAAGCACTGTGAAACCAGGGTCAGTTGGAATACGGACTTGTAAAAACAAAAAAACGTACCAAAATAAACTCAACCTGTAAATATAAAGAAGTATTACTAGTTAAAAAATAAACTAAAAGAGATTTTCTCTTCGGGATCATCTGGGCATTTTAATTTGACAAAGTCTTTTGGTCTGGCAGGAGTTCAAAACCAAGAAGTCCAGACCTGCTTCTGTTCTTCCTGGGGCACCCTGGGGTTTCTGAGGCTCCTCTCTGTTTGTATTAAAGGTCTTTAATTTGCTATGAGATGTCAGCTGGAGAAGGAAAAATATGGAGTTATTCTGCAACCCGTTGTAGGCAGAGGGAGGCGGGGAAAATCATGCTTTAATTCAATTGATACTCCTCTCTTATTTGTCATTATGAAATGAAGAGACAACTTTCAGATGCTCCTTACCACACCGTTGTTTTCCTATGTCTTTCTCATTCATATTGGGACATAAATATTTCATGCCTTCGATCTCTCTGCTGAAATTAGAGTTCTTTCCGAGGTCCTGATCATTCCCACTCAACTTTTATGGGAACATTCCAGTTTGGTTGTACTTGCAGGCATCCTGAATCCAGTGTTTTCAATGCAGCTATGCCACTGACTTGTGTAACAGAATAACAATGCCATCTGTCTTGTCTTTTTTTATCCCATCTTCAAACATCAATCCCCCCCCCAGGTTGTTTTCCTCCAGATGTGCTGGTTTACTTTCTCTGGAGAGGGAGAGGAAATCTTCATTGAACTTGCAGCAGTAGTCATCCTTTCCTCACGTGAGCTGGCAGGAGCTAATTTAAGGCTTTCTAAGATGTGTGGGTTGGTTAAATGCTCCTGCCAAAGCCTTTCAGGCTTTTTTTTCTTTTATTTTTGGTCAGCGTTATCTTCCATTTGACAGTTACCTATGCACTCATTCCATGATCTTCCTGATTTTGTCTCTTGGGCTCCTGATGGTGCTTTCTCTAACCTGTATCATGTAGTCAGCAGCCAATTGAGTGGGAGAAGTCAAGATGCCATTCGTTCCCTTCACAGTTTTTCAGAAGTGTTGGTAGTTGACATCTGTGAACCTCTGTGGCTCTGTAATCACATAGCCATGCTTTTCCTCCATTGTGCTCATCTCCCCGTGCTGCAGTTGGGTTGGGTGCATTAGCGATGTGTCACCAGCAGGTCCTTCATGGACCATGTCACCATGGGCCTCAGCAGCATTTGGATGCCCTCAGGAAACACAGGGCAGCTCCGTTTTGTCTTCTGTTGGGTGTCTGTTGTTGCTCTAGGCAGGACTTAGAGGGAGGATTGCAATCAAGTCTGAGAAGTTTGTTAGCATTCTTGGCTCAAAAGCTGCAAATGTTTTTTCTCTCTGCCTTGTAGTCTAAATTAATGATGTCTGTTTAATTATAAAGCAATCTCATGAGAATTACAGGCAACTTTAGATAACAAAGCCACAGTGCTTTATAGATGACATATAAAGTATGGAAAGCACTTTCTTGAGAGCTTCCCTAATATTTTTTAGTTGTAATAACAATGCCCAAATAATCACAGGGCGTTTGTATACTCATCAGAAAGCGTGGTGGCCCTAACCTAGCTCTGCTGGCACGAATACATTAGTCCAGTGAGATGTGATATACAATTTGATTTCTTCTAGTGCTGAAAGATATTCAGACTGATTTATGCTTCGGTATTTACATTTATTTTCTGTACTCTTGTTATTTTCAGGGACTGCAGCCTACCTTCTGCTTCCACACCCGCTGATTTCTCATGTCTCTGCAGTTAGTATCTAGCTGTGGTCCTTTAGAGTTTTGTCTGTGCATGTGAATATTCTAAGTTCTGCAGCATGAAGTTTGGTGAAGAAGGTAATGGTTACTGGAGCCATAGCTGAAGGGACGGGCAGAGGAGTTGCTCTTGTTCTTCAATTCAGTTGTGTTGCACAAAGCAGTGCCCCACTGTCCGTCAGGATTCATGGGCTTTGTACCCAAGATCGCTCTTAAAGTTCTTCTCAAAAGCTGCTTTTGTATTTCAGTTGCACTCAGCCCCCTGGCTCTAAAGCAGGTTTGAGCAAGCAATGACACCGAGGTAGCTAGCCTGTTTCATCTGTTGTTTTTTTTTTCATCATGGAACCCTATAACCTCTTTAATGTAGATTCTATCTTATAAACTCTTTAGATCTTTCAGTTTGAGATGAATCTCTCAGCACAACCTTAGATGGAGAGAGTTCCTACACAGGGTCCTCCTTCAGGTTCTCCAAGGTGAGCTTGTTTTGAAGAACCTCATTTAATTTGCTGCTGTGGCACTTTCTCTGAGTGCTCCTTTACATCTTCATAATCTGCTGCATTTAGATTCCCTGATGAGTTTTCAGCTCCTGATCTATTTGAGGAAGTTTCTAGGATAAGGTTTTTATGCTTTTGGAAGTTACTCCTCAGATCCTTTTTTACCTTATTGTGTTTTTACATTTAATCTGCCACTTTGACCATTTCAATTTTACTAATTTGGGCTCAGCATCAATTTTTATTTTCACTATTTTAAGGATGCCTGTATGCTTCAAATAACCATCTTGTGTTGTTTAGCAATGCTGACTTTCATTTGCTCTTTCTGAACTCATTTGGTGGATGGATGGTATATATTTGCTCTGAACTTTCAGGACTCTCTTTATATAGTTCATTGGTACCTACAGTGAGCTTTTCTTTTAGATGCCCATTCAATTCTTTAACATGTTTCTTTACTCTTACATAGTAATCCTTTCTGGAAGTGAGAATTTCAGTAGAAATATTGCAGGTTTTGTTGCTCTTGCCTCCTCTCATTGAACACAAGCACGTTGTGGTCAATATTTTCAGTACCAATAGCAGCAGTTCAGCTGCTCTTCTCACACAGTCAAAGAGTTGGTCTCAGAGCTTTGTAAAGCAGTCATTAATGATACTTAAGACCTGTGCTCAGCAGCACTCCCCAGGATGGTATTTGCCCAGTCCCCACGGGGTGCTGGATATCTCATAGCCCTTTTGCTCTCCCTCACTGTTTGCACTCCCTCTGTTGCTGTCCCAATCAAGCAGCTGACAGTATCACCCTATATTGTTATTTTCCTATTTATAGCTAGAACATTAATCCAGGGGGAAGCTGTATGCTTTTTGTTATGGTTACTCTGAGTTAATTCTGGACTCTATTCTCCACTGTTGGGCTGCTATTTCCATGTGCTTCCTATCCAGCTGTTAGTGTCCCCATGCTGTCCTCTTTTCACTGTGTGTTTGGTCTGTTTTTATATCAGTATGCATCAGTGTTTACCCTTCTGCACCTTCCTCTCCTATTATTTAAAACATTATTTACTGCCTTTTCAGTACTTAATATGATGACATGGGAGAAACTGATCTCTCTTGTGCAGACTGCATGTATTCCTGACTCGTCTCAGTGCCTGGTGAATCCAAACTGTTTCCATTCCCCCTGAACCCATGGCTCTTGTTCTCAGCTGTGCATCTTACCTGCCTGTTCATGGGGCTGGGAATGCTTAGAGCAGTGCCATGACAAAACTCCTGTTTTCAGCTTGCAAGGTGACATCCAGAGCATGCCCACAATGACCAGGAGCACCAGGTTTTCCCACTGTTTCCTAAGAGGCCCTCAGCTCTCCATATGGATTCATTGCTCTGTTATGTGAGCGTGCAAATAAACCCTGCCCCTCCACAGGACTTCCACCTGCAGTTATTTCACTTGTAGCAGCCCAGAGCTTGCTTCAGGCTGTCTCTAGGTGGTCTGTCTGGCATCTGTTTTTGTGGCTGGCCCATGAAGGGAGGGATGGAGAGCCTCCAGCTTCCTTCCAGCCACAGCCAGCTGCCCCGAAGCTGCCCTCTGCCTTGCTGGCTGGGGACGAAGCAAAGCCCTAGAAGGAGCTGGGTTCCTTTGGCTCAGAGAATGGGCTCTCAGAAGAGGTCCAGCTCATGTTCATGACTTTGCATTTCCAAGGACATGTGCTACCAGCTGCTGCCCAGCTACCTGAGCCCAGTTTGCTCTCAGCTGACGCTCTTCATTTCTTCCTCTGCATTTCTAGTATTTCTCATCCTACAATGTCTAAACATTGTTCCTTAATCTCTAGGTTCTAATTCAATGTGAAGAATGAGAAATATTAATTTAAAGATTCTTACGGACAAGCTTTTGAGGTGTTTGTTTTTTCTTCTTAAGCTGCATGAGGTTGTCCACAGTATTTCAGACTGAAATTTCTGTTGGAGTTTCTGTTTTGTTTCTTTCCTAATACGTCCAAGTTTTTCCTCTATCAGCAGTCCTTATTCTCTCTGTGCTTTCAAATGCTGGAGAGTTATCATATGCCTCCTTTCCTCTGTCATATGGGCAAATAGCGCACATTAATTTTTTGATTTAATCCTTCTTAATAAGCGTGTTCCTCCAGGGATTAATTATTTTAGTTTCTGTACTGAATCTTGCACTTTGTTGACATCTTGTACTGGAAGCCTAGAACTGAGCACAGGATAAAATTGAAAGCTCGTCTCTCATTAGTTTTCAAGCTCTCATTTGGATAACTGCTTCTCAGGTTCATCTCTTCAATATGGAGAAGAGCAGGAAGGTTAAACAAGCATGTCTGAGGGATGTGGGAAGGAAAACAAGTCCCTGATATAGTAAACTCTAAAGAGTTTTTGTTTTCCTTCACCATCATAGGCATCACTTTAAGAAAAAATGACCTTTAGCAGGTTGAGGCTGCCTGATTCCTGAGCCATGTGGAGGTGCACAGGCCACTTCTATGGCCAGATTTGGGGTTTGAACTGTGGGGCAGAGCAGAGCCAATAGGACATGCAAGTTCTCACCTCAGTGTAGTGTTATACTTGTGAGGGATTAAACTTTCATTGTGTTGGTTGACATCAAAAATCGGGGACCAGGGAGAGCTGGGTCTGTCAAAATGTACATCTTTATAGGATGATGATGTAGGGGTAGATCTTCCTGGTCATGCTTTCTCTGGAGTGAGCAGAGCAGAGATGGAGGAGATTGGGGTGACCCTGACTCAGCAGCTTGTGCTGCCCTGGAGTTGGCTTTCTGCAGCTTGGGGTACTCCTTTGGAATGCAAAACGGTGCTGCAGTGACATCTCCTACAGGAAAGAGTCAAGATTTCTATTATTTAAAAGCATTAAAGTTACCTTATTTTAAATGCGACTCAAATGAATTATATATATAAATTCGAAACTATATATATATACATATATAATAAATAGATATTTAAATGCAGTAAATCCTTACCCTCCAGTGTTTGGTCTTTTATCTTGTTTACCATAGCAAAGACTTAGACTCTGTTTCCCACCCATTAATGGACCCGATCCAGCCCTGCTGCATTCCGGATGGTGTCTGGTTTTGGGAGGCTGCAGTGAGGCTCTGGTGAAAGTCTTTGGCCTGTCTCACACAGAAGGTCAGACTAAACTGCTTGAATATTTATGAACACATTTATGAATCCTGGCCTTGAGATTTATGGATGTGACACCCATTGGCTTCAGTGCACGGTGATTTGTGCCTTAAGGAAATACATTTTTGAAAAGAAACTTGTGTAGCAGCCACCCCATTTCATGAGAATTTGAGTTGAAGAGCTCTCCAGTCAGATTGGTTTTGTTTTCTCGACGAATGGCAATTCATTTTTATTGCCAAGGGTAGAACTCAACTGTGCAGTTTTGTCAGAGTGACCTCAGAAATGCTTTATTTCAAATGGTTCCTTGTGTTGAAGTGGAAAAGTTAATCCGTTTGAATTTTGCTGTTAGCAAATTCGTGGACTCAATATTCACGCTCTTCCCCTCTGAAAGATTAAAATTGAGAAACTCTGTTGCAGGGAACTGCACTTACTATTCCCTGCTTGCAACAACAGCAATCAAGTTTACAATCCCCTGAGTCAGCAAGATCTGCCGCATTTATCATTTTCATTCTTAACAGCTATTTAATAACTCACCTCTTTCCCGTTTGGAAGTACACGTACCTGGGGACCTCAGACCGAGAGACTTTTCCAAAATGCTCTTGCTGGAGCATTATTTTAGCTAAAAAGTGCTCTCTTTTAAAAAATAAATAAATAAGAAAGGAAAAGCTCCAGATTTCTAGCAGGTCTGGCAGCTTAGCTCTCTGGAGATGAGGTTCCTGGGAGCATAAGAAAGGTTGAACCAAACGAGCCAACGGAGCAATGCTGTGTCACCGCGCAGCTGCAGGATCCTGCTGGGCATCTCTCCGCTCCCGAGGCTCTGCTGCATTTTTGCAGGCTGTGTCTGCTTCAGACACTCGCTGTGCAGAAGCCGTGTTTACCTGGGTTAAGCTTTTGGACATGCAGCCACCCTCCCTGGTTGCCAGCATTCAGAGGGCAGCAGCAGGCAGCACAGGGGCAGAGGCTGTGGGGCAGTGTCTGTCTCACTGCTGCGTCTCTTCAAAAACCACAAACCCTCCTTTTAAAAACTCAAATTGAGTTACGCCATTTATGTGCCAGGTTTGAGGCTGGATTCTCATCTACTGTAAACTAACGCGTGGCTGTTAGCATCGGGTTATACTGGCTGCAGATCTGTCTCACTGCTGCTATTAATCACACCTGGAATAGTGTGGGGACTGAGCTGGGCAAAACTTTATTTTCAGTAGCAGTGGAAGCATATAGACACATATTTCTATATTTCTGTATTCTGTATGCCCCTTGCTTCTCCCCTGTGCTACGAGGACTGTAAGAAAGCAGACAGTCATGAAAGCACTCAGTACAAATAGCTGTTATGTGTGCTGCTTTTCATTAGTAGATCCCAAAGTCCATTACAACTGTGACCTTAACTCCATTCTGCAGAGGATGAATAGGGGCACTAAGAAACACGCAGCTTTCATGCAGCTCTGCTTCTCTATCGTGCTATCTATGTAGTTCCCATTTGTATACATAATCATTCAGAGGAAATGTGGAAAATAAAGCAACTTAATCACAAGTTGGAAATAAAAGCTGAAAAATAGTCTTTCAGTAAGAAAAACATGCTCAGTTAAACCTTTTCCTCTTTATGCCCTTCCATGTCCTGACTGGGGCTGAACAAATCAGTGCAGTGTAGGAGAGCAGCAGCACCCAGCACAGCGAGGGCACCATCTTCCAAGGCTCTGGAACAACTCCTTCAGAACCTCTATTCATAACCTCAGAGGGAAGTGGATTAGCTGTGCAGTGCTCCAATAAGTCAAGTCACATTCTCAGAGAATCCAATGTAAATATGACATTGTTTGTTTGTTTGTTTGTGTGTTTAATTACTGTTTATATGAATGAAGCTAATTGGAAATAAAATGCCAAGCATTCCTGCTCCTGAATCAACACACTTCATGATGGAGAGTAAACCAATTTCAGAACTGAAAATGGTGAGAAATCCCACGTGGGCTGAAATGAGTCTGGAAGGTCTATGCTGTGCCCTTGGTCCTACCCAGGCTTCCTTGGTGATCTTGCTGCAGTCATCTGAGATCTTTGTGCATCGGTTCTGTTGTAATGTAATTGAACTAATAACATTTCTGTACTTGCCTTTAGTGATGGGAGGACACATCTGGTACTGTTTGGAAAAAGCCCTTTCCTGCAGCTTTGAGACCTGGAGAAGGATGATAAATAGAAGCAACATATTCAATTTGCTTTCAGATTCTCTGCTGAAAGTGCCATATTAGTTCCAGTTTTAGTCAAATGTAAAGCAATGAAGTATATTTAGAGTACAGGCACATTGATACAGAAGTAGAGTAAATCCCTGTCTGATCTGTTGTCCTGCAAATATAAATATTTTCTCTTTTGAGTCATCTACAGAATGTTTTCTGGCAACTGTACAGTGAAATGCAAATCTCCTGTCCCTGCTTCTCTGCGAATCGATTGCTGGGAGGATACCATACTGCAAATTCCCCTCTGGAGGATTCACTGACATCATAGGGAGTGCAGGCTGCTATCCCAGGCACTCAGCTCAACGGTCAGATAGTCCGGTCCTCCCCTTGGTGTCAGGGAGGATTCCATGAAGTTCAGGGCTCTATTTAGGATTTGGTTCTGCACAGGTGGAACCAAATTCTGCCTTCTGTGGCAGTAACCTTCTTCAGAATCAAATCCTCCAAAAAACCAACCCCAAAAACCCAGAACTCTGTATTTATAGAAACGCTTTTTCTAAGAGTCTACGAAGCACTCTGGATTTGTAGCTAGTGGACTTAATTAAATAAGCAGGCACTTAGATTTTTTAGAATGTATTATTAATTTCAGGTTTGCTCACATTTAATTTTAGCTTCCTATCTGAATCGTGTGCTTGGGAAGTAAATCTGCCTTTATATGGCAATGAGAAACTTTGTAAAGCAGTACTAATGAGGAAGAAAATGAACATTAATTAAACTTGCTGTTACAGGATGGGCTGAAGCTCTGGAGTCCTGAAGCAGCAGCTAGATGGGTTGCTTCATTACAGCCTAGAACAGGAGCTGTGATGGGAATGGGAATGAGGAGACAATTAAGTTGCTCACTGAGTGCACATTTAATTAGCCACAGGAGGTAAAGCTCTAAAACTCAGGGTTTTCTGTAGATCCTAAATATGTCAGGCAGTTTTTCTGTCAAATTAGACTTTTAGAGAATGCCTTTAGAAATGTGAGCGGGGTTGGGGTGTTGAGGAGGTGAGGCAGAGCTGTGTGGGGTGAGCAGCTGGGAGGTCTGGCTGGTTGGGGCATACCCAGCATGGTGATGGGGCTGCAGGTCCCACGGAGAGGTGTGGCCTGATGGTACGTGGCCTCATTCTGTATAGCCAGGCAGACAGGGAAGGGTCTCTGCCATCCTTATGCTTATTGGTCTCTGTAGATCCTGTGCTCCTTGAAAGGCTGGTAGGTATTCAGGAGCACGGGAGCTCTATTGCTCCCGGAAGAGATTAGTGGAGCCATAATCCCAGCCCTGTGACTTGCTATGGACTCATTTGTGGATTATCAATATAATCTTTGTCTTAATTAGACAGGGCAGTTGGTCTCTGCCATCCTTACGATTCTTTTTCCTGAGTGGCTTTCGCTTCTAAATAACTGCCTTGCTAACCTTAGCAGAGGTTTTGATTCTTTGAACTGCAGTTTCCTTTTGATTAAGTGTCTTCTGGCTTTAATGCATATTAATGAGTGCTAAGTAGTGCTTGACTCAAGTAATTTGCTGCTGGGTTCTGGGAACCCTTGGATGGAAGGCCTGGGGATGTCCTGCTTTGGGAAATAGTGGGATATTATAGGCTGTGCTACAGTTCAGTGCGTTCCAAAGACAAATGCATTTTCAATTAACTTGTATTTTTTTTAGTCACAGGGCACAGTCACAGCTGCCATCATTATTTTGCAATATTCTCATATTCACTTCAGTTTGAACTTAGAAGCTCCAGAAGAGGAAGAGGCATCAGCTCCCAGAACTAGGAGGGCTTGGGGGTCCTGCTCCTGGCTGTGTTAACAGCGTGTTTGTGGCTGCGAGGGGACATCGTGTGTGTGTCCCTGAGCCCTGCGTGAACACCGCTGCCAGGATTGGCAGTGGGCAAAATGCAATGGGGCACTGCTGGTAGCAGTTCCTTGTAAGCTCCTAGCTCCTGGGAGCTGCTACAGCTCCTCTGCCAAGAACCTGGAGAGACTCAGAACTGTAAGGCTTAATTCTGCTTGCAGATTGCCTGAAGTAAATAGAGGATAACACAAGATTGTTCTCAAGTCTTCTTAGTCAAACCAGTGTCAAAAGGAAGACACAAATTTGCTCAAACAATACAACACCTGGTGCCTGCAAGCAATCTCAATTTCCTGGTGACTTTTTTTGAGATGTTCCAAGGAGTATCAGAAAAAAATCATGATACAATTCATCCTGAGCTTTTCAAATTCAAAGCACTTGGCAAAAAACACAAGTCAGCCTTTGTAATTATCTTAGAAGACTGTTGTTATGGTGGTTAAGAAGTAGAGAAATTAAGGTAAAGAGATCAAATGTCTTACTTGAACTGGAGAGGAAGTGCATGGTGGAGAAACGAAGGAGTGCCATATATTTCTCAGTGGGTCTTGCATACTTGTGAGCACATTCTTAGGCAGATGGCTTGAACTTCGGATTGCTGTAGGAACTCTGCCTCGCAGCCTCAATGAATTTCCTTCCTGAATTCTTGAAGCAAGACATATCTTCTTATTTAATTTAACTTAAGACATGAGAATAAGTTGGCCAATGGAAAGACTGTGTAGAATATAGAATCTATATGTCATTCTTTTACAATCCAAATTCACAGTTTCTGAGTACTCCTGACCAAAAATAATAGATGTGTTTCTCAGGTCTAAAGGAAAATTTCCAGTATGAGACAGAAAATCCAAAATAAAAATGGGAGGACAAAAAAAAATATATACATGTACATAGGAAGGTTAATATTCTCCCTTTCTACACTCCAATGGGATTAGGGAGAAAACTGTCATGGTGTTATACAGCCTTGAGTTGCGTCTATCCGAGAAGCAGAGTATGAAGTGTGAGCACCTGGTGGATGGGCAGCTATTTGGCAGCATTCAGTTCCACATAAACCCCTGCATACAAATGGCCAGCACCAGCCACAGTCATCTGCACGAAGTGGCAGTGCTTGATGAGTGGTTTTATGTCTTGGGAACCAGCCTTCAGCTTTCTCCTTTGTGAAGTCTTGTAGCCTGTCCTCCCTCTCAGAGGGGAGTCTTCAGTCTGATCAGAATCAAAGTTATTTTTTCCAAAACACACCCGGAATCTAAATTTCAGTTATTAAAGTCGTTCTTCTAAAACCAGCAGCAGAACTGATCTGACAGAAGTTGTCTACCTGGTAATTTTCTTGGAAGGTTTGAACTCCTCCAGGCTCTCCTTGGCATGCCCCTCTGCATGTCCGCATCCCACAGGTACGGGCTGCTTTTTAAACAGCGCATGAACAATTAAGAACCAGCATTAGCTGCTAAGTTAATAGTAGGTTTAATAAGTCCAGAAATATATGTAAACATGTTTGCAACAATGCAGCTTACTTGCCAAAAGCAAAATCCTGTTCTTTCATTGGCAGTCAGGCTGTCTGTGTGTTTCTCCTGGGCGTGTGTATGGCACGTGTGTTGTATCCTGTGCAGCTGAGCATGCAAATGCCTGTTCCTTCCTGATCTTTAGTTGCGTATTTCTCATAAAAAGGCTTTAAAAGTGCTGGGTATAATATCCAATACCAGAAGAAATGTGTGTGCATATACAAGTAAAATAAATTCCAAAAGGAGAATAAAGGAGGATAAAGGGTAACTCAGTTACATGGCATTTGTCATGTATTCCTTAAAACACTCCAGCATATCAGTGGCTGTCTCTCTGGGTTGCTTATCTTAGCTTCCTTGAGCTGCTGAGCCTGTCTCACCATTTCTTTTTGTGCCTGATGTAGAATCTAAATCAGATAAGAAGAAACAGGACAGGATTTCAAATTCAGTTTCCTCTCTATGCACACAGGATGGCATCGGTTTAAATTGCTTCGATATAATTTTGCTTCTTAAATCCTTCCCCTTCAATCTGTTATTGAATTATCATATATATATATTATATATGATAATCTGTATACATTACACACATGAAATCTGGGACTGGAAATCCTGCCTAATATGAGTTAAGATGAAACAAATGAACCCGACGTTTTTCCAAGGAGTGAACTGAAGAACACTGTCTTGATAGTGGTAGAAATGCAGTTTGCTGCTTGTAGAAGGAGAAATATGGGTTGTATGAGTACTTTGCTGCTGGGATATGGTAAGAGTGGTTTAGATGATGCTTGTTTCAAGTGAGGGTGCTGAGTTTGAGGCAGCCAAACTGCTTCTGCTGGAAGAAGCTTGAGGTCAGGCTTCTTCCAGCATGGAGGGGGGTCCCAGAAGCACAGGTCCCAAGAAGTGTCATCATGTCCAGAAGTTCCACCTGCATGAAAATAGTGAAAATACCTCTTAAAAATGTTCAGTCTCTGTGGTGGCTTCCCTGCCTTGTCCAGCACTGTGAGGATCATTCAGGTGATGTTCCTCTGAGGTGCTCTGCAGCACTGTAACCATCTCAGTTTTTCATACCAGAGTGGCTGCTCAGGCTGGAAAAGCTTTCCTCTCTCAGCACTGGCAGCATTCTTAAAATGAGCTGTGGCTAATTCTTGAAAGAGATCCTTTTTTTTTCTTTTTTTGTCAGTGCAACCCTTTGTGTCAAGGGGAAAGTAATCACTGCTCTTATTTGCCTGCACGTAAGCTGTAGTACTTCTGTTCTACTTCTGAACAGAAAGGCTGACTGTACAGTTTTTATCTGTGGAGCTGCCCATCAGGACCAGCTTATGGCACCGACCTGATCCTCTGCTTAGCAGATAGGAGGCACTGGAGCAGTCTGTGGCTGACAGATAGCCAAGGTTGTATTAACTTGCATTGTAGCTGGTTTCTAATTGAGATGGTATTTCCTAGACAGGTTCTCAGACCTGTGCTTTGCTCGTTTGGTTTAAGGAGAAATCCCTTTGGTTCAGGGTTTTACCTTTTGTCCTTTCCTGTCAAGCTGGGGAAATGGTACTTCATTTTGCTCTAATAAAGAATTCACCTGGCTTCCTCTCTGATTCCTAATTGCTCTCTGGAGGACTCTAATGTGTGCTTAAGCATATTGTAACTGTTTACTCACAGTGTCAGCTGTGTGTGCAGTAACACAAAATGTTCTTTGCCCTGCTCCTCCAGGCTGGCATGATTCGCACGGACAAGGACGAGTTCTTCATTGAACCTCTGGAGAAGGGGACACGCGAGGAGGAGGAGGAGGGAGGCAGAACACACGTGGTCTATCGCAGGGCAGCCAAGAAGCAACTTCCTATTGGGGATGCAGATGCCCTGTATAAAGGTAAGGAAGAACTGTGAATGCCAGAGTACTTATAAAGTGTAAAGGCACGTAGCCAGTGTGGCTTGCTGACTGTTTTTGCTATCCTCAAAGTGGTATTCTTCCTTCCAGGTAAAAAAGTAGGAAAGAAGTTGAGATCTTTACCTGGGATAAGCAAGCACTGTAGCAGCCAAAACTATCTCCAGGATGATGGAGCTTAGTATGCTTTAAGGAGCTTTCTTGGCTCTAGATACAGCATGAAGTCATTGTCTCTGTGGCAGAGCAGAGGAAGTGGATGGTGGACGGAGCAGCACTGCATGGGTACTCCATCTTCTCAGCCAGGTAGCAGTGCTGTCTTTGCAAAGGCTGTGTTGGAAGGCTGCAGCAGAGACCCTAACACTGACATGGGCTTCATGTTGTCAGTGTCTTCACTGGGCTAAACTTGTTCCAGTGGTGAAATAACAGCATCTTCTGATATGAACACAAAATTCCTGGTTTTATTTGTGCTTCTGATTGTGGAATTAAACATAGTGTGTATGAAGTAGACAGTGGTAGTGTAGTGGAAATGCTAAGTCCCAGCTTGAAGCAGTGATGGAGCACCTGGTAGGAAGGCAGAGCCAGCACAGGGGAGCTCAGGTGCATGCAGTGTACCTGAGTGACCAGAGGGCTGGAACCAGGATCCACCCCTTCCCAGACCTCATTTAACTGTTGGTAGTAGAAGCAAAGAGGTCTCTCTGGAGGCTGTTGTGTACCTGAGGTCTTCTAAAGGTAAGCAGCTTCTTTCCTTTATTTCTGTGACTTTTGCTGTTATATTTAAGCAGTTCCTTAGTCTTTGTAGTTGAAGAGCTTGCTACTCTGCCATTTTGTTGTTTCCATCGTGTTACAAGTGCAGTAATAAGATCCAAGCATAATCACCCTTTCTATGTAGTATTTTCAATTTCTATTTGGTTAAATTTCCTCTTTTGCAGAATAAATAACGGATGCAAACCTTGTAAGTGGATGTTAAGATAGGTGGCTTTAGTCCTGAGATTAATAGGGTTGTCTGACTGGAAACAAAAAAGCTATCTATGTTTTGATTCCAAATATGTGTACCGAACAGCAGAGTTATTTGCCACTACATCCTAGCATTATCCTCTTGCAGAATGTTTTAGGTGTAATACAGCATGTTAGCTTTTCCTTTGTAGAAATGTGCTGGGTGATTGCTCTCTCTCTTGAATATGGTTTCGAAAGATAGATGTATCTTGATGTCTCTGCCATCGCTCTTGCATGCGTTAATTCCCCAGACCGCATGAAGGAGCAGTCACAGAGATTAGCGGAAGAAATTAGTCATAGAATCGTAGAATTGAGTTGGAAGGGACTCTTAAAGACCAGCTGCCCTGCAGTGAACTGGGACATCTGCATTAGGGCCAATAGTGTAAATTTCTCAGAATACAAGCTGGATTGGAGACAAAAAAAGGAAACAAACGATTGCCGCCATCTGACTTTTTCCAGTTTGGCCCCTGAAATGACCCAAGAATGTTGTGCCCAATGCAGGGCTGTGCTGGGTTCTTCTGCTGGCCCTCGTGCTCACTGTGGAGCAGAGCTGGGGGTGGCAGACCTGAGAGCTGCAGTTCCAGAGTCATATGGTGGAAGTTGCTCCGTTAGGAGGTGTTTATAAAATTATTGCAGTGTTGGAAAATATCAACCAGTCACCGTATTTCCTCTTAAACAAAGGACTCGATGTTATTCACACCTTATGGCAGTATTTTTGTTTTTGGATGGTAAATATTCCTCAGGAGTAGGAGTCTGGTACACAGCGAAGCGTGAATTGTAGATCAGCTCCAGTTATTGGCATGCGAGAGGAAGGCTCTTCTGACAGCCGTGTCTGAAAGCCTCTGCGGAGCACACAGCTCCTCGTGCAGCTGCTGGTGGGGCTGCACATGGACTGCCAGGTGTGACCGACAGCAAAGCTGTGCTGCAGGGCTGTGCACCATGCTGGTGACCTTCTGCTGCTGGGCCTCCTCAGGGCCTCGCTGCACTGTGTGCTTGCGTAGAGACTGAGGCTTGTATGCTCTGGTGCAAAGGCACAAAGTAATAGTAGCTGTCAGCCAGCACCATGGAATTACAGAGCAGAGATGTGACTGAACTCCCTGGAGCAAGGCTGAGCACTGACCATGTCTGGATCAGCAGGTGTCTGTGTTAGGAGAAATCACAACAATTCCTACTTATCTTTTACCTTTAAATTAAGGAAAAAAAATGTAAAAAAAGTACTAACCTTCCTTCCACCTATCCTCTCCTGATTCGTGAAATTGATGAAAGATTAGTTTTTCTGTTTGGGAAAACAGAATGAAACCACAAAATACTGCACATTTATTTCTTTAGTTTTGCCCCCGTGGGATTCTCTCTGCCTTTAACAAAGCAAGAAAATGAACAGCCACTCTGAAACTGGGTTTTTCTCCTGTACGCTTATTAAGACTGGCTTTTCACTCCTGGTTTGCTTTGGGCAATAGTCTTAGAAAGGACGTGTTTTTCAGGAAAAAGAAGAAAGTATCTTTATTTTCTAGTTTCTTTCTGCAGAATGCATGTAGTTCTGTTTAACAAGTGTCAGGATACTTAATATGGGGTATTGATAAGCACAGCGTGCCATGTGTACCCATAACGCTGAATGAATCGATGGGCTCCTTTAAGAAATATTTCACACTTTCAGCATGCTCCTTTTATTTGATAAAGAAATAAGCAAAGATTAAAAACGTTTAACCCATTTAGCCAAGAGCGCTCCTCCTCTTCCATCATCCCTGGAGACATTGACATAGTTGCCAAGTCCCATAAATTTCCATGTGATGAATCCTGATGGTTGGACTATTTTTAAAGTTAAGCCTCCAGGAATCATATAAATAAGGGATGATTATTTTTCCCCACTAAAAAGAGACAGAACCTCCTCAACTGTTGATAAAAACTTGGTGTTCTATGTAAATATTTTAAAATAAAGAACAATATGGTACATAATATTCCATAATTTTGGAGATAACATCTTTCAAAATCTCATGATCTGGGGGAGAGTTGGAAGTTGTGATTTTTGAAGGCTTGTGTTTAGGAAGATATGAGCTGCTTGTAAATGCTTCAATCTCTATTGCTCTTTCTCCCAGAAATGGGACAAGCTGTGAGTATCTCAGTGAGAAATGAGGTAAAGGAACTCCTGTGGACGTGGAGCTGAGTGGGTCAGATGGCTGAGATGTGGGGTGTGCCCTTGTCTATGTGGCAGAGCTGGAGTCTGATTTCAGACAGCATGGGGTTTGTTCTTGTGTTAACATGTTGGAGAAACTCCAGCCTTGTATTTTAGGCAAGTAACTATGGAGTTATACTATAAAAATCCATGTGAGCTCTCTACAGCTGTCTCAGTTGGGCTAATTGTTCTAGAAAAACACGTTGTCTCGTCCTGGTTGGTGTATGGCAGGTATGGTGGAAATAAACCCAACTTTTCCTAGCAAGTATGTTTTTACTGTTTGCATGCATATAATAGTTTATCTTCCTCTAGATAAAAATAGTCAGCATGCTGAAAATATCTAAATATTTCCAGTTGAATTCCTTCTTAAATAGATGAGAAATATTGCTTGACAGCAGAAGGATTTCCTGCGTAGCAGAACTGAAATTAAATAGGCAAACTTGAGGATTGTTATGGTTTCTTGAATCTGCGATTTTTACTTTGAGATGTTCTTTAGGTGTTAAGTGAGAAATAATCAATTAATTGTTACGATGAGATCTTGGTATTTTCTTTTGTCTCTAACGGCAATCTGAGTATCAGCCTTCTAAACCCTATGTCCAGCTAAATCACTGTGTCTATTGTGTTGACAACTAAGAGGAAATGATTATATGAACACATCTGTAAGGTTTGCATTCTCTCTCAAAATCATTGTTTAAATACACTATTTTGAATTTTATTGTATTGCTTGACTGATGAGGAACAGGAACTTGCTTCAGTTGGCAGTTTTATTTACTGTGTAGATGAAAGATGACCTTAGCAAAGAACAGTTTATTACTGAAGAAGACAACAAGGTAACTCTCAAAATGTTCTTGAAGCACGAAGACTGTTCTTTCTTTAAATGCCAATGAAATCCCTCGGAGTGGCCAAGCCCAACCTGACAGAAGTCCCATCAAGAATGTGCTCTGAGCTGACAGGCTGGGCAGGCTTGCACATAGCCTGGTGGATCACAGCTCTTTCCACAGCAGTGCTTGGGTTTGCCTGAGGTCGGATCTTCAGGGAGACAGGACTTGGTGCTGAAAGATGCGATCATTTTGTATGACCCTGTGGAGCACTTCCTGGGGTGGGAATGTCATGCTTTTCTCTGAGTGTCAAGCACTGTTTCCTATATTTAGTTCAGGGTGGCTAGCATCCCACCAGCTTTAAGTGTACGCCAGTCAGGTAAAAGGAAAGAAATAAGTTACTGCTTTTACTTCACTGACACAACCAGCTCATTTCTGAGCCTGTGTCTGTACGTTGTCAGAGCACAGCTTCTCCTTAGCCCTTTTACAACACCTCCTGCCTCTCCTTGGCCTGGAAAGGCTGAATAAAGCTTTTCCTTTTCCTCACGATAATGGGACTTTGGGGAGTCCTGAGAGCTTGGGAGCCAGTCTAGCAGGATAGAAACTCATGTCAGTGTAAGCTGAAATAACCAAATGCTAGAAGCTGTTGGGAGAGAAAAAAAAAAAAAAACAACGATAAAAACATGGTGAAGTTGAAACAGCTCAGTTGTCAGAGCTATGCAGGTTTTAAAGATGATGCTTCAGAGGAAGGCTCCTCCATCACAGTCCATCAAACTGCCAATGCCATTGATTTACTAATGTATTTAAATTACTCTTTAGAAACCAACGTGAGTCTGTTGCACATTTCTGCTGGGTTGCCTGAAGCAGCACTCAGATCAGCTGTGGGCTGGCTGGGTGCCATTCTAATTTGCAGAAACTTTTCTGGTTACCTTTGCAGAGGAACTGTTCCTTCAGCAAACCGAAGTTTCTCCAAATTCAATCGATATTTCCTCTCAGAGTGTACTCCTGCTGATTAATTACTGTTCCTTATTTTGTAGTCAGTAAGGCACTGATGACAGTATTTTTTTTTTCTCCTTCCTACATCATCTTTGCATGATAAATACATCTGTCTCCTCCTGCCTTGGGTCTTCTCTGAATTGCACGTTGCAGATTCATGGGGCTTTTCTGGGAAGAGAAAGATGAAGAATTTAGTTGTGATTCAGGTCTTGAATAAGCAGCGAGGTTATGCACTTATGAAAAAGCAAGTCCCCAGAGGGTTATTAGGCCATTGAATGTCACCCTTCCCTACCCCAGATGTGGCTGATGAAGCCATTTTTTGCTAGGACGGACAAATAAGGCACTAATGTGAAACTCTTGGGTAAATCTGAAGACTTCATTTTTCATAAATGTGCAATAAATCATCTGGGATGATTACTTGAATGCTGATGAGTAATACATTCATATATGCTTGGCAAGGAATATAAGGAGTAGACTTCTTTTTCTGCAGTTGATAGAACTTTCTACTGTAGATGCACAGATTACCCCATAGTGGATTTGCACTGTACCCATCATGTCATCCCAAGCTAATCTATGCAGCTGTTCTATGTAACGGAGATCATTGGACAATAATACTTTTACATCTTACTTTCTGAACACTACTTGAACGCTTGTCAGAGAAGACTGATTCTGTTGTTTTTCTTCTCTGGGGGGTAGAAGGGAAGTGCCCATGCAATGGAAGATGTGTGGTGATGTTGTATGTGAATCAGGGCCACCATAAAACCGTTGGGTACTTTTACAGTGGGCTTTGAGTTTGAGTGCTTTGGAAATTGTGTTGTGGTTTCAAATGATTTTTTGCTGTTAATTAAAACAAAACAATACCAACACTTCTTTTTTAGCATCTGGAAAATCACTTTCCAAATGGTTGATTGTGCTCTGTTATCAAATGCTGTGGTTGCTGCAGCACTGCTTACTTTCACCAGGAATGAAATTCTGTTGTGCAGAGGTGAAATTGGTGGGGCATCACAGCCACGTGCAGAGCTGCTCAGGGATGCTGCATGCAATGGGGGATGCAGAGGGGCCTGAGCCAAGTGCTGCCATGTGTGCTGGCTCCACTGCGGTTTCCTGGCCCCTCTTCAATGCACTCAACCAAACCACAGTTGTTCCTTTAATAAATGGTTTCTAAACATGGAATACAGGAACATAATGATATTATATTAAGGACCTCCGTTTCTATATTCATCGCTCCCCATCCTCATTAGGAGGTTGGAGATGCATGTGGACTTTGAGGAAGCATTTTCCTGCATGCTTAGCTTTAAGCAGGTACCGAAGTAAAACTGACTGCAGTAGCTGTTTGTATACATACATACCTTAGGCCAAACGTTCTGAGTGGAGCTGGGTTCATGCTTTGGTGATGTAACTTGTTGCCAGTGCTTTCTACTTCTGATCAATGATGTGTGAATTAAATGTGATCAACTTGCTTGTTTGTACTTCTTTAAATATCAGTGATTCACTTGTATTGTTTTCCAATTAAACAAATAATATTCAGCTCATTCTCAGCAGACATTCATTTTAGCTTCTCTGCTAAATGGAAACAACATGAGAAGGCTCTGAGTGACTGCTGTAAACAGCTTACAGCTGGAGCTGAATGTTACCAAATGTACTGAGTGTTGCTGAATATAAGGAAATGATAAAAGTGATATTGGTCCACAAAAATAAGCAGTCTTATAGAAATGATTCTAACAAGTTTGTGAGAGCCTGTTGAAAATGTGGGGAAAGTACTTATTTACTTTGCACTTTTCTATTAATTAATTCAGCACAAGGGGTGTGTGAAACTGAGCTTGACTAATCACTTGTTTATATTTATTCTTAGTCAAAACTCATTTGTTTATAGATGTTTATGGAGACAGAACACCTAACAACAGATCTCATTAGTGTCTGCTTTATTCTACTTCTTTTATGCCCATTGATCTCTCGGACGTAATGACTAGCCTCACAACCTCATGGGAGGAAGGAGAGAAGAAAACACTGTCCTTTTGGACGAGGGTAACATCACCCTTGTTTTTACTGAAAGCTGATATTGTTTTTTGCTGGTAATAGACCAGAGTTCATGGGAGCAGCGGTTCGTAAGTCAAACCTCGCCTTCCAGTGCGAGTACTGATGTGTGTGGAGCTTTTGCTTATGGAAATGTATGTGCACACCCACACGCTTCTGCAGTTTCGCATGGATTGTGAGGTTTTTCCACGAAGTGTCATCCTTCTGGGGATTGTTTATTTACCAGCTACATTCATGTTGTCCAACCTGCTGAGGAAGACAGAGCGTGGCAATAATCCAGCGTATTCTGACGCCTCTGCCAGGCATGAAGGGGGAAACTTGTTCACAGAAAGACCTTAATATTCTGTCCTGACAACTGAATGCCTTCTGCAGGCTGCATCTCTGCTTGGGAGATGGATTCTGAAGCTGAGAATTCAAAAGCATGGGAAGCGTGTACTGCTTGGTGTTTTGTATGATGGAGTTATTCAAACTCTGTTTAATAACAATATGCAAAATAGCATCTGGTGTGCGTCACTGAAGTCAGCTCGAGTAGAAAACGCTGATAAACATTTGCTGTAGACTGAAAGTGGCATAAATCTTGTCTGCTGTCCATGATAATGATGATAAAGTGGCTTGATGAGGCAAAAAGCTCCAGGCATCATCAAATGAAAGCAATGGGCAAGCCTGGAGTTGTGAGGGAGATGGATATCCTTCAAATGTTGAAATTTCTGTCATCTCTTGCAACAGAAGAGTTGCATGTGAGGCCTCATGAAGTGGTCCAAGGATGTAGAAAGTATTCCAGCTGGTTCTGACTACTCTCAGCTGTGTGAACTCAGCTGCTTGGTGGCTGGCCACTGAAGGGTGCTGCTGCTGTCTTGCTGCTTGCAGAGGGGAAACTGGAGGGGTCCCTGTGATGATAGCACTGCTAGACCCAATGGGAGAAAGGGAACTATTGTTTTGGCTTTCTGTCTGGTGATTAAATTACGTGGTGGCCACTGTGACTGAAGTTTGTCCCTATAAACAAATGCTTTCTTGCTCCAAAGCTCGCTTCTAGTTAAAGGCAGGGAATTCCAGTGCGTCAAAACTGCAGAGGCCAGGGATGCACCTGCAGTGATCCAATAGTCAGTGTGGTTTGGGTGCCTGCTGTGCAGGGCCGTGCTGATTGCTGGTCTTGGGTAACAACTTTCTCCAGCCATTTTCTAACTTTTATTTATTTGCGTCCTCTGTTTTGAATTCCATAAGCAATGCCTGGGGCTGCTTGGGCTTCTTAGGTAAAAATAACTTCCACTTGAAAAATAAGCACTAGGAGCACAACTTTCATTTCACTTTGTGCAAGTCTCGTTTCCCCAGTGCTTTCCTGAAATTACAAAAGGCGAAAGGATCTCAGCCCAGGAAAAAGCTGGTAAGGCTTCAGATGCAAAACTTCTGAGATGTGTGCTCCAGCACAGTAGCAAACTCATTTCTTCTTGAAAACGTGTGTTTTTCTATAAAGCTATTTTGAAACAATGGAACAAGTTAAAGGCAGTAGAAGCAGCTTACTGCAGACTCTGAGCTCAGGCTGATCCCTCTAAATGATCATATTACAAATGATCTGTGATTATTTTTCAAAGTATTTGCTCCCAAATGGGGAGTGCAGCATGAAGTCCCACGTGAAAATTTGCATATGAATTTCACTGTCTTGGGGCTTTGTGTGAGGGGTTTGTCACCTCTCCTTTGTATTTCAGGGAGCCTTTGCTAAAAGGGATGCACTGCAGCTGGAGGCTGTGATGGGCAGGCAACTGAACGGTTTCATTGCTTCCCTCAATGGCTGTGGGGATCCTGCCCTCCTCTGGCTGTGTGTGCCCAGGGACCCCCCCATCCCATACAAAGGGTATAAACTCTGCTCTTAGAACTGCAGTGCTCGTTAATGGGTTAAATGCTGTGTGCTCTATTGTTTTCTTCCTACAGGTTCTTTGATTAAAAGCCTGGTTTGCATCTCTGCTTCTCCTTTTATCTGTGAGTTTTTTGTGCAGTCACTTACTCGTTCCAGCTCTCTGTGTGTGCACAGACCATCTGGCATGGCTTGCCTGCCCAGCAATGTGCAGTGCTTTCAAGGGGAAGAATTATTAATCACAATCTGGATGGTGAGGGGGTTAGGGATGGGTTTCATGTCAGCCCCAGAGCTGGCAGTTCTGCAGGCAGAAGGCTTCCCAGCAAATCTCTGTGGTGCTGAGGGATGGGTATGCGAGGAGAGTAGGCCAGCAGTGCAGGGGGACCCAGCAGTGGGAGGAGGTGGAAGCAATTGCCCTTGGAGCTCATCCTGTGCAGTGCCTCCTGCTTGCAGAGCCTGGCAGGGTGCGGGCTGCTTGCCCCAGCACTTCTCAGCTTCAGGCAGTTGTCCTTGGAACAAGATGCATTTCCCTGGGCTTTGCTCTGTAGGGCAGGGTTTGGCCACTACAGGTTGTCAAGTTTAACATAAACTTTTACTTTCTGGCAACTGCAGTAGTTTAACATTCCTTCAACAATCATAACTTTGTGAAAATTGAGGTGATGGCTTAAATATTTTAGGAAGGATTCTTTTATCTGAAGTATGAGTCACACGTGAGACTTGCTCAGTCCTAAAAGTAACCTGAGAAGAAACAGCTCATAGCTTCTATTTACTGCCATTTTTAGATTTACAATACTGGGTATCTGTGTACCTTGTGTCCATGTCTGTTTTCGTGTTTTTTTCCTCTGTTGTACGTGAAGGGACACACCAGTTGTTGAGGGTGCTTCAGGTGTCTGCTGTGTCAGTGTGACTCAGAAATGTGGTATGCCCTGAAGCAGCTCCTCTGGAATACACATCCCTGTACCTCCACTACCCTCAGGAAAATCAGGAGAGGTTCACTTGGTGATGTAGGGTTGTTTTTTTTTTTGAAAATAATATGAGCTATTGTCTTCCATCATCTCAATCTTGTTTCCTCTGCCTGATAGAAATCCCTCTGCTGTTGTTTATCTCCTGAAGAATCTCGACAACTGTGCCCTTTAAATTGCCATGGGGTTTTGAACAGGTCTTTGCACGTGGCAGGTGGTCACATTGTGAAAACATCCTTCTCTCATAGGTCAGCACATCCAGGTCGCTTCATATGGAAGCATCTGATGTAACTGGTAGCATCAGTGGCTGAATGGTGACATGAGTGATTGCCCTTGACTCGCTATTAATATGGATGGAGTTAATGGGCACTAGGAGCTGCATTTTGCCTTGCTGAGTGGGCAGCAATCCTGGTTGTCTGATCGAATGTTACTATATTGTGATTCAGAATTCATTCATCCTCTTGGGTTTCTTTATAGGGCTCTCCTTCTGTAGGTGACCGCTGCTATTACAGCAATGGATGTATTGCAGTCAGTTGTTGGCTGGTGCAGTTGGGCAGAGTTTTGGTCCCCACTTCGCAGTTGTCTCAGTCCTCCTGCAGTTACATATTCACTCCTGTCTGCCTCCTGCTGGGCCCTGTCTGAGGATGGCTGCCCCAGACCTCTCCTATCTGGGGCTTGAAGATGCTTGTTAGGTGGATTTTTTTTTAAGCAGGTGTCTTATTTTAAAACTTTATAAAATGAACTGTATGAAGATCGAGGGATCAGTTCTTTCAGGATGTGAGCTTAAAATGCCTTATTACTGAAGGCCATGGGTTTGATCTGGGTTTGAATCCTTGTTCACAGACTGGCCGTTCTTCCTGCCGGGTCACCTAGCCATTACCCAGCCTCTGTTAAGGAGGTGCTGATAAAAAGCAGGCTGAAAATCATTTATTTTAATTTTATATTCTTCTTGAAAGTTTTTGTTTTTCTTTAAGCCCCTGGAGACTTGTTAAGCTCTGAGATAGTTAGAAAAGGGCAGCCCAATGGCTCTGGGGTAGTGAATGACCCGGGCAGCCCTGTAGCACTCCAGTGTAAAGTACAACAAAAGAGGGAAATCTGATTTCTAGTCACTGCAAGGTGAATAATTTCTAAATATCCAGGTATTTTTCTTGGATATCACAATCACGTGTGTGGAGAAACTGATTGTATTGACATTTCCATGACAACCCATTGTAGCATTTCAGATATTGACCTGGAGGTCACAAATTGCTGAAGTGGAATATTTTTGGAACGCTGCTGAAATCTGTCTTTGCTGCTGAACTTAAGGATTACAGCACAGTTACAAAATGCAGATGAGAAAATGCAGGATAAAGTCCGTGCTGAAAAGTAACAGGGGATTTTATAAGCCCTTAAGGGTTAATTCTGACTTTTTTTAAGCTGTTGATTGTTACTGTCTGTGTGGTACAGGTAGGATGGTTGGAAAAATGTCGTAGCAACTCCTATTCCACTTTGCTTAGAGGTGCTGATAGATTTCAAGAGGGTGGTGATGGTGATGGGGCGTGTGGAAGGGTACACTGTCTGTATGCATAGAGCCTTTGATTTGGTTTGTAGTAACCAATTGACACTGCTCCATCTGGGATCCTCTTATCTGACTGCCTGAGGAGGAATAGGCGGTATTTGATGCTGCTGAAATCCTGCTGGAAAGGACTGGCAAGGGGCAGAGTTTCTTTCGAGAAAACCAGCACGTCTGAACCTTGAAGATTTGCAGCGGATAAGATTGATTGTGCTGGTAGGATTTACTGTCCTCGTGGGTCTCAGGTCAGACAACTGGAAAGCCTGATTATCTCTGAAGTGATGGGCGGGCACTTCCAAGAGTCTCTGAGAGGAAGGATCCCTGAGATAAAAGGCCATGCTTCTTCCTTAAGAATGTTTTTTGATTTTCCTTTAAAGGAGAACTCAGACACTTTGCAGTGTGAGGTGGAACCATATTCCCACCAAATAAATTAGTGTCTCTTTCAAACTTGCTATATGCAATGCTTGTCATTTGACAGCTACCTCTCCCAGACCTTAAATCAATGTATTTTCTGGAAACTGCCTTTGTAATAATAAATTATTGGTCACTCAATGTGTAGCATTCAGCTGAACCATGCACTTGAGCCTGTTTGCTCTGATTTTATTTTGTTTAATGGGGAGTTTCCCAGTGAGAGCTGACCCAGTGCAGTGCCATGGAAAATGTGTTGACTAAAGGCTGGAGAATTGCAAGATGTGTTTGTCTGCTTCTGTTGGTTGCCACAGTCTGTACCAGTGGAGATTCATGATTTACTTAGAGATTCACTTGTGCACAACAGAACTGATACATAACCTGAAGTTGCGTTGATAATTGAGCATCAAACAGAGGACCTGGCAGTGTGCATTCCCAAAACCACCATGTGCAGTTCCTCTTTCTGAGACTGCTTTTATGTCCATTGGGAGGCAGACACATTGTTCATGGCTTATGAAAGATGATTGCAGCCTGTTGGAAGACACTGTTACTGTGAGTAGTTTTACCCCTCTTTTCCATTCACATCATGTGCCTTCATGTACTTTTCTGCAAACCTTACAGTCACAACAGATGTGCTTTCCTCACATAGCACATGGGCTTGTGGCTGTCGTATGCTTTGCAGTCCTGTTCTGCCTTCTTGCAGTGTGGACTCCATGAGATGTTTCTTATCCGTTTGCCAGTACTCTTTCTCATCTCAAGAAACATGTATTTAGTGTTAAGGAGATTGACCAGTTCATTGTGAATTTGATAGAAGGCTTTGGGTCTTCAGTGCAGGCTATTCCTCGCTCCTTTTCATGTGTGCTGCCTTTCTTTTCATCACCTGGGCAGGTGTGCCTTCCTCCAGCCTTTGGTAAGGATGCATTTGGAGCTGAAATGTCACTTTAAGCTTTATCAGTAATAATCATGCCTCCATTCCTTCCTGATGCTCCCTAATTAAGTTATTTTCTAAGTTTCTCTTGTCCAGCCTTATTTTGAGAGATGAACTTCACTGTCCTTGATCTCATTATTTGTTCATACTTTGTTTTTAATCCAATTTGTGGGACATACACAGTGTCTTCCTTTCCCACAGTACTTTCCAAAACTCACTGCTATGTTCATGTAGCAGTGTTTTCTTCTCATCCCTCTGCTTCACTTCTCTGAAAATCTGCTCAACTGATTTCAATAATTATATGCTGTATGTTTCTTTAATTGACAAAACCTACTTCAGCTTTTTTAGTGTAACTTAATAGTGTAACTTAAAGTAGTCCAAATTTCTTACTTCTCATCTCTTTTGTTACCATTTTGTGCTTTCATTTCCTCTCCTCTGCCTTATTCAGTTTATCTATTTTCTTTTTTTAACAACCAAGACTTGGAATTACATCTCCAAGAGATATCTTGGGGACTTCCATCTTTGCCAGAAATCTGAGGTCTCTCATCCACAGTTAGCGCAGAACCAGTCATGACTCCTCAATCTTTTGACCACTGTGTGCCAAGTGTCTGTGTTTCATGAGGCCTTTGTTGCTCTCATTTTATTTTTCTTCATATTTATAATCATCTTACCACAAAATTGCTGTGAGAATATTCCTGTTTTGTTAGCAGGTTTGAGTATTTCACATCCATGGACTGGTTTGCCTTGAAACATGAGAACAAAAGGCCTTGCTCCACCAATTCTAAAATACCTGTTAAACCCAGGTGAAGAACCTAAGAGTTCTCTTAGTGCTGAAAAGAAGCACGCTCACTTGTGTGCCAATGCCCAAAGCATCTGTCTCTCTTCCTGTTCTTCCAGAAATCAATGCTGTATGTTAAAATGCTTTTTGCTTCCTTTGAAATGAGTGTAAAATACTCAAGTTTTTCAAAGCAAGCTTCAAGTTCTGGGGGTGCCAAGGAGACAGCAGTGTTTTTTTTATCTCTATGGATAGTATCTCAGGAAGGTGATTTTATAGGTTTCAAGGATCTGAGGGGGGAACCAATAAGGCACTTGAATGCGTGAGAGCTCCCAGGCTGACCCCTGTGTGCCCATGGTTGCTGTCCTCTCTTGTTTCTCCCCTCTCTGTTGCCTTAATGGTAAAGTCAGGGAAAGCCCCTTGGCTTC
Organism: Callipepla californica brunnescens; assembly: GCA_023055505.1. NCBI lineage: Eukaryota > Metazoa > Chordata > Aves > Galliformes > Odontophoridae > Callipepla > Callipepla californica. The sequence goes on from JALIRH010000014.1 coordinate 13,970,720, forward strand.
GTTTCATTTCATGTTTTACTCTTTAAAACCACCAACTGATTAACAGGGTGTTTCTGAAATCCTTCCAATTGCTTGGGGTCAATTTACTCCCTTTGGAAGCACTGAGCTGGGCTGGGAGTGCCATGCAAACCCATACCAAGGTTTGTTCTTCCTAGGCAGAGCAGAGGCAAGACACTTGACTTCCATTGCTAGGTGCTCCACAAAGCCTTTGCCAAGAGAAGATTTTCCTGCTTAGTTCAGGGATGTGTGGTGCCCTGTCCTTGGGGCTGTCCTGCGCCATTGGGGTCCTATGGGCTGGGTGGGATGGAGCCCAACTCACCTCTGAGCTGAGGAGAAGCAGCTCCAGGGATCAGGGCATGCTGACTTCTTGCTGGGGAGGTTGATAGGCAGGGTGGAATGCAGGAAGCAGAGAGAGGCAGCAAGGAAGGAGTGCCATTTAGTGTCTGCTTGTAGAGAGAACTGCATGCACACAATATGTTTTGCCTTCTGCTGGCAGTCCTGGTGTGAAAAGCAGCATAGCTTAATTAAGCAGTGTCAAAAAACTCGATTCTTTCAATCTGCCTTCCAATCTGAAGTGTTGTTCTCTGCTGATTTAGCTATATCTTGTAAGAGGTCTATATCTTCATGGCAAAATGATCAAGTTTCATGAAGATTTTCAGTATTGTCTGGATCTTCTTAATGCATTTTAATGGGACTTGGACAAATCTGCCAGTGGGAGTCATTCTGTCTGGAATTTTCCAAACAAAGATCTCTGTGTGGGTTTTGATAGGAGGGAATCTGCAGTGTCCAAGCAGTGCAGGCCATAGTGTGCTGGGTATGTGGAACTCTGTGCATTGCACCACTCACCTGCCTGCACACTGCAGCCCCACCATCTTCTGCTTACAGAGTGCACTCAGAGGAGCCTATGGCATGCTGTGGGATGGCACTGAAGGATATCATGGCAGGCTATGTTGTTCCAGTACATGGCAATTGCTGTGCATTTATTCTGCTTATTGTGCTGGCTACGTTATGACCAGTGTCCTTCCATGAAGGAGTGGTCCAAAACACCAGTGGCTTGTTGGCTGTCTAGAAATGCAAAACAAGCAGGCAGTGTTATCAAATTCTGCCTGGTCAAAACTGGAAGAACAGAAGCAGGAGGAAGCCTGGCTGAACAAAAAAAAACTGTCTCAAGGATGTACTGTTCTCAAGAGCTTTGTTAGGATTGTGTTTGATAAGAGTCAAGTTTCAGTGGTTTTTGGATTGTGTTGTTGAACAAGATAAAGCTTTCTGTTCAAAACTTAAAACAAAGAATACAAAAGGATCTTGTTATTGGGTAAGGGAATTTTTTCTCACTAGAGCTATCTTCTCCTGAAATATGAAAGATCCTTTCCAAACGCAAAAGTTATGCAAACAGGACTGAATATAGACATGTAACTGGAAAGGAGAGTGTTTTTATTTTTTGCTGGTTTTGCAGGAGGCCACCCACTAAGGTATATCTTCTTGGCTGCTTCTGCTTTTATTTTTATTTTTTTTTAATCTGGAAAAGTACAATACATTTTGGCCAAAATCGGAGCCTATTCTGACTTTATAACTATTCTTATCAAAACAGAAGTGAAATATAGTTTGAGGTTTTCCAAATAAAATGACCTACAGTTAACTGAAGTGGGGGAAAAAGAACAAAACCAAACCAATTGAAAATACAATGTCAAGTGCTGGGTGCAAACGTGTTATTGTAAAGGCTCTGAGTTCCTGGTCAGGGAGACAGGCATGCTGGCCTTGCTCTCTGTGAGCGTTGAGAAGCCTTCAGTTTGGGTGAAGGCATTTTCCCTGCTATTAGTTGGTTTTGGCCATACTTGTTCCTAGCTTTGAGACAGTGGCTTGCTGAATCAAGAGACAAGTCCAGTTTTCACTTGGCGTTCCCAATCTATTTCATGATGGTTGGTATTTTCAACTTTTACTCATCTTGAGAGCCTGTTTCTTTCTGCTCTGCAAGTTCACTTCTTTTACCAAATAGGCAGGAAATGTACTTAATAATTCCTGTGTAACCAAGAGAAACACAGGATTCCCTGTAGAGGCATGCTTTGTGATGGTTACAAATGATTCCTCTTTACTCTGATTCCTCTTTACTCTCTGCCCTGTGTTGCTCTGCATACTGTCTGAACTGTGATTTCTTCTGCAAGTAAAACCTTACAAATGCAGTTAGAATGTGAGATGTTTATTGTCTCTTACAATTCAGAAGCCAAATCTTCAGATCTCTGAGGTCATTGGTTAGCACTGTTAGTATCATTTATCTACTATGGAAATAATCTCTCATGTCCTTGAGCGTGCCCCATGTACCACAAGTTCCCTTTTTACGTTGCTCAGACTTACATAAAAATTCCAGAGAGAAAGAAATTCAGCAGTTTGCACTCGGAGCCTACATTGTAGCCTAAATGATCTCACTGCTGAAAAATGTTTTCTTGGGTCTAGGTTTAATAATTTTTCACAATCTATCCTTTGTAGCCCTCCTCCACTTTCTTCTTATAAAAAAAAATTCCTTCCCTTCCATGTGCCAATGTTTTCTAGACACATACGCTGTTATCAGATTGTCTTAGCCATCCTTCAATCAAGATGTACTTTTTTGTTCCCGTGGATGATTATTTTTTCCTTCGTCTTCATCTTTATGTAAATACAAAAATCGTACTAATGTAACCTCCTGCAGTTAAAATGATGCAACCTCACTTGTGTGGTTGTGTAACTAATCTCTATGGCAAGGCGAAGTCTGTTCAGGAGAAGGCTCCTGTATCCCCATGCCCATGCTATTGCCTTTACTGATAACCATCAGCCAGAAGGTGAGTGATCTGGGGCAGGACACCAGAAGTGTGGCTTGAAGTGAACAAACAAGATGATTCCACACCCTTTAAAAAAAAGAAAAACAAAACAAATGGGTAGGCAGCTTAGCAACATAGTGATCAGCTGAGCAAATGTGTGTCCTCGAGCAGAGTTCATGTTCTGTGGTTTGGTGGTGTTTGGAAGGAGGAATGACTCTTATTCATACATTCATATTCCCAAATAACTCTTAGTGATTAAAAAGTCCTGTCTGAGCGAGGATTTTTATTTTTTTATTAGACTCAGTGTTGGAGCAAAGTAATATTCAGATGTAGGCTACATAGGTAGTTCTGCGGTGCTGTTCTTAGGCTTGCAGTTCTTTTACTTACAGAACACTTCTTCAGATGTGTTGTGACTGTTTGATTTTTGGAGTGACGTCACATCCCAATTCTGAATTAAATGTCTCAAATACAGTCAAATGTAGTCACAAATAAAACATAAGTAGTACAGGTGTTGAATTCCAAGTTCTGTGTCATACAGAGGATATTTAATGGTTCCTGGGTCAATAATTTCTCTCAACTATACTAGTGATGGTCCAAAACTCTCCAGAGCCATTAGCTTCATTGAGATCATGCTAAACGTTTACCAGCACAACTGTGAGCTGACTCTTGTCCCACCTCTTTATTTAACATGTGCTAGCTATGTTCCAGAAACGGGGAGAATGTTGTGCTCTGCAAAGGGGAAAAGAGATCAGTGAATGTCTGTGCTGTGCTATGTACTAACCAAAACATAGAAATGGGTGCCAGAAAATTCCTAGCTAATATATCCAACCTATTTTTTTAAATGGATTGCTCAGCAGTTCCCCACAGTGCTTGCCAGTTAAATCATGAATGTCAGCAGGAACTGGTGGGAATTTAACTCAATAAAAATATAAGTCTGGTGCTTAAGGTAATGAAAAATCCAGAAGTGAGTGACACTTACTAACATCCACACGTGTTCGCCCTCATCCAGCACTGCAGCGTTGCAGCAGTTTGGCAATAGGGATAAGAATGAATCTATGTGAAGTTCAAAACATGAGTATTACTTACATGCTTTGGAAAACTATGTTTTGCTCAATAAAATCATTTGAAAGTCCAAAATTGGTGATCAAGGGTAGAAGCACAACAGCACTTAACAGATAATATGGAATTCAGGATGATCAAACCTGAGCAGAACTGTGGCTGCTGTGGGCTTCACCCAGGGGCTCCCATTTGGTAGACTGTTACGCATTGTTTCTAGCATGGGAAAAACATCTCCTGAATTTTGTTAAGCTTTTCCCTTATGTGCTGCTCTTTGTTGGTACTGAGGTGGTGGTGGCTCTCAATAAGGCACAGGGCTGCCCAGGAACTGGGGGACTGTCCAGCAAAACTGAGAAGCAAACAGAAGGCTGGGAGATGATGCTCATTCTTGTGGCTAAGGCACTAAGGGCAGACAGTAATGAAGGAGTTGTGTCTACTGAGTATTTAACATTGCCAAAATTCTGTCATTTGTATCTGTCTGTGGTTTGTCATTAGCAGTGCCAAGTGTTCTTGAGGTTGGCATGGGATCATTGTGCCCGAAAGATCCAGGTCTGCATCTCAACAATAATTCTACTGTCCTCAGCCACTCCCAGAATAGATTAGTGGGGTCTCCAGAAAGAGAGAAAACAGCAATATGCTTCTAATGACAGGGAGTATTGAAAAATAATCTTGAGTGGTAAATTCATTCTCGTTTCCAAAAACAGACCAGTAAAAATCTTGGTGCTTGGTACTAATCATCTATTAAGTTTGATATGTTTTGATGTAAGTACCTTCTGTTCTTCTTGGACTACTGAATAAGATGGCTCTATTGCACTGACGTTGAGAACCAGCTGTCCATTTGCTTGGTGCCTCTGGCCTCAAGTTGATTCATCTGAGGGTATAAGCAGTGATAATTATCAATAAGAACTGTTTAACAACACTGATATTTCTACATCTGTCCTTTGTCCCCATTAACCATGTGCACCAAGAAGTTCCTACAGCAGTTCTGACCAGGGCCATCTCAGGGGTGCTGGCTTGGACAGCTGCCTTCCATGTAATCCTGGAGAAATCTGCCTGAATCTCTGAAATCAGGATTTCATGCTCTCTGTTTGAGGCTGAGTGTGAAATTTTAGTTTGCACTTGTCAGTCTGAAGTAAGGGGGAAAGGAAAAGCACAAAAAAAAAAAAAAAAAGGCATATGATAAACTTCACACTTTGCACTGAACAAAACAACGTGGCACTTTCCTTCTGGCTTCTCAATGAATCTCCGTGTGGGCAGCTTGGAGCTGGCAGTTCAGCTCTGGAGATGGCTGAATTGGAAGCGGAGTGGGTAGTATCACCTACTGTTGAGTTTACATGATGTTTCCTCTGATTAAACTGTTTTTATTTCGCTAAAATGTTCCCAAACTTCACTGCTTTGGGCTGCTGTTCTTGGAGTCAGCTCTCTGACCATGTTACCGTGTCAGTAACGTTCAGTTCTTACTTGATGAGTCCAGTAAACAAGCCTTCCAATGATGCATCTGCTTGGTGTTTTGGTTGCTTTTTGCTGTCTGGGGTATCCCTTCATGCCTTTGTTCCTGATCCTCCCCTGTGGCTGTATTTCCCCTGGAGTGTTTCCCTGACACTGAGCACTGCTCTGTCTGAAAATCTCCAGCCATTAACGCATTTATTTTCATAGCCCTCTGCAAGAAGATGATGTTTTTTCCACCTCTAACAGAGGAGGGAACTGAGTGACCAGTGGTTAGAGCTTAAAGCTTCCTTCCATTCTGCCTGGCCCACTGGAGGCACCTCTGGTTTCTTTTCAGTGATTCAAACATTCAGAGCGTGTCTCCTGTAGTGCTGAGTTGAAGATGGAAATGTTTGAGACTTTTGGAAATGGAAGGCTGCTGTTTCAAGCCTGATGGCTACTAAACGAAGAGCACATACTTAGTAGCATCTGCAGAGCAAAGTCTTTGTGGTGTCTGTGATAGAAGGGAGTTCAGTTCTCCTTCATATCCACAAACATTCCTTCTCGTGATGTTTCTGAACACACTTTTAATCTTCTACAACATGTACTAAAGGAACTTCCGTAGACAATTATTCACTAGGTCCTTCTGATTCATCCCTGCACATGTTTGCAGTTTACACCATCAAGGATTTCATTGCAAAAAAAAAAAAAAAAATTGCAAGTGAGCATCTCGTTAAGATCCGTATGATAATGCATGTGCATGGGGGTGTGGGGTTAAGGTAGTGCAGCCATTAATTATGCTGTTTCCCAGTAAGCAGCCTTCACAGCTAAGGCAACCTTTAACACTTGCCTGCTTCAGAAATGCTATTTAAAGGTGAGATTCTGTATGAGAGCTGAAGGACAGCCTGTGCTGTTACCTACTGGACTTGACACATTCCAAAGTATTTTCTGATGGATAATTGGGTGGTGATTGATTCCTGAAGTGCTTCCAATGGGAGCTAATCCAAAGCTTAGGGAAGTCATTGGGGTTCTTTAGCATCAGACTGCTGGCAAAGGCCTAGCTCATCTGCAGATAAGTGGTATGTACGTTATAAATGCTAGTCTAAGATTCTTTACATTTCTTGGAATAAGAAAGGCAACATCAAGAGACTGTGTAGAAATATATTTAGTCATTGAGATTTTTTCTTTACTCTGAGAAGTTTCTAGATATCTGGTTGGTGACTACTGATGCAGTGCTATGGTATGGCAGGTATTTATGTATTTATCTTCTGGGACTTTGAATTCAGTCTGTTTCTATAAAGCTGCCACAGTTTTACTGGAATTTAGAATGTGCTGTAAGTCAGCACTTTCTCTGTATGGCCTCTACGTTGAGTAGTGTGGTGAGAACGGACTGAAAGAAATGAACAGTGTGTGTTGTGCTGGACAGAGCAAGGCACGGTAACATTGCACTCAGGTGATGACTGCGTGCTGTTGCTGAAGCAGTGGTTTGTTGTAGCTGAGATTGTGGAACCACTAAAAGCAGGAATCCAGGTCCTGCCTGAAAAGCAGGGATATTTGAATCTCACTGAGTGTTCTGTTTTTTGGAAATGTTTTAGAATGCCTTGGCTTGCTGAAAGGGACAAATTTTGCTTTCAGAATACAGCACACGGTAACTAAAGAATTGAGATAAGGCATTGCATTGGAATGTGGCCTCGTATGATACAGGTTTTTCCTTTCTCATTCTTTCTAGCCAAATTCTGCAGTTTTCAATTGGATAAAACCTCTGTTGAAATTGCTAGAAGGTTTACTTGATCAAGGACTGTCAAAATTGGCCCTCAGTCACACTTATGAATAAAAACAATTGCAAAGTACTAACACCTATCCAGTGCAAGCAAACGTGGGCTGGACAGAGATCATCCATTCCCCTTTGTTCCCTTTTGCATCCTGTCTTTTTGCTTATAAAAACTGGGCATCCTTTAGGTTTCGGAGCTCTTGAGCTTTGAGTTTTGCCTTCGTTCCTGGAGAAAACAAGGGCAGTAAGTGAGAGTGAGGGGTCTGTGAGGAACTTGTCCTGTTCAGAGGTGGCTGCTGTGGCCACGGGAGCACGTTCTGCACAGAGTGGTGTGTGAGCATCTGGCAGTGGCACTGGCCTAAGTGAAGTACCACCCTCTGAGTTCTGTTTCGTAGCAAAGTAGCCACAGCTTTAAATGGGGGTTAACACCAGGTTTTGGTATTACAGTAAGTGCTCAGCTATGACACAGCCACCCACGCCACATCTCCCATGCAGTCATCAGGCACAGGGAATTTCTTCTGGAAAAGGACACAGGGCATTTAGGTTGGTGTCTTTTTCTGAATCACTGTCTGGAGATGCTTTTTTCTCTATTTATAGGGTGTAAGGTGAGCAGATTCCTAAACAGCTCGCTGCATCGGATGCTATAGTTAGATGGTGACTCACTGCCACAGATAGTGACCTAGTTTGAGCTGTCTGTAGGAGATGGTGTGTGAGCTGTACGGTGTGTTGTAAGAGTAACAGCAGCAGTGCCTCAGGGAAATTCTACTATATCTACATAGTATTTTTCTAGGACACACCTTGAGTGTGATGGGTTCCAGGATGGAAAGTAGTCTGTAAAACCCAAGGTTTCGCGAACTGTGTGTGACTGATGTGGTATTCCTACTGGAGGTACTGAGTGGGTGATCCCAAAATGTGGATTGTGCAACAAATCTGTGGGTGCAGAGATACTTAAAGGGTTTCCCCTTAGGATGGGTGTGTTTGTGCAGGGCTGAGGTCTGGAGCTGCTGAGTGGAGATTGTTGATTACTGGAAAGAGAGAAGTTGAGCAGAAATTACTCGTCTTCAGAAAGGAATAGAGACCAACCATCCCGTCTCATTTTCTGAGTTAAAGAAACAACTCCTCTTCTTATTTCACGCAGCTAATACTCCTGAATTATTAAAAATTACATAGCCAAGGAGGTAGCTCTCTAAATGCCTGTCATATTTACCTGTAAAGAGCTATTAAAGCGCTGACTGCTGAGTGTCTTTTTGTGTATCTAGTAACTAAATGTGCAACCATTAGTTGAAGATGAATGAAAGTGAAGAGGCTCCTTAGCCTGGCACCAGCTTGCTTTTAAAGACCTGCTCAAAGCATAGCTCACCTGCCATGCTGTCCAATTAATTTCACAGCTCTGTTCTCCGGAGTGCCTCCTGGTGAAACAGCCAGTTGACAAATGGCAGGAGCCAGCTAAGCCCTTACCTTCCCTTTCATTTTGCAAGAAATTCATTTCATTGGCGTTACTTTTCTCTCTACTTGCACTGCAGTTTCCTAAGCAGAAGTTATTTCTGAGGCCATCAGACCACCAGTTTGGAAAATGGAGAGTATGATTGCTGTATCCCCACATCTTTCCCTGTGTGCATGAACTTAATGAGACAATAATGTAAATTCATGCAGGGCTCCAAGTAAGCGGGTAGTGTTTGGCTTAATGGTTTTACTTTGAATTCAGTTAAGTTTGAGTGATTGTTGTATGTGTGGCAAGAGGACATGTAACTATATTGCCTTCCGCAACTTCCACTCTTCCTATGGGTGTGTGAAAACAAATTTTGATTTATTTATTTATTTATTTGCTTCATTGCTAGAAGTGCTATTTTTAATAAAGGTCTCATCTGTATTCCATTGTATAAATTAGCCCATCTGTTTTCGTGGTCTTTTTCCTGAAGTTAATCTAGTTTTTCAAATAAAACACATTTTTGTCAAATAAAGCAACATGTGTCTAAGAAGTGAAAAGGCAGTTGAAATGCCTCTTATTTATCTACAGTTTAATTAGTGAAAATAGTGTATGTTACATGCAGGGAAAAGGGATATGTTGGTTTTCATAAGCGTTAGTATGCTTCAAGATTTGACAGCTTGAATGTAGGTTACAGTTTCAGCTCATTAGTGATACCAAGAAAGCAATTATAGTTTCTGAGAGACAGGTAAAGTCTCCAGTGGCAGAATTTTAGGTTATTGGCATTGGAAGGATGAAAGACCCTTCCCTGGACACATGCACAGAATAAAGTGAACCTTTTCAGAGAGAGGTAAACGCAAAAATGGACTACCAGAAGAGATAAATGACTACTTTGGCTCCTCTCATTATGGCCATTTGTGGCTGCTCTGTTCTTAGTGTGGTAGCTGCCATTCAAGGACAAAATCTGAACTCTTTTTCTAGTCTTTCCCCACCCTGCCCACTATAGAGTATGAATAAGATTCTTTTTTTTTTTTTCCTCCTGTTCTGCGTTAGAATCTCCTTAGAATGTGATCCATGGGAATGGAAACTTTCAGGTGCTGAGGAGCTCCAGGATTTTTTGGCTGCATACATCACTTTTACTTTGCCATCCCACATCTTTTGTACATAAGGCACAAGCCAAGCTGCAAGCATGGCTTCCATGACAGCCAGTATTCCTCCTGTGCTCTGTGGGAGAGCTGGGAGGACAGCACTCCCAAATCTTACTTGGACTGCACACCATAAGCTAGACAACCATCATTTAAGAGTGATGCGATCAAGATTTCATTACAGTATTTCAAAGCTTTATCAGTGTATATACTGATTCTGTGTTTTCTGTTTCATCTGCTGCTACAAAATGTCACACTGCTTCACTTAAGCTTCTTTCCTCCTTCTTCTACCTCTGAAATAACATTGAACGCCTCTGTAGATCTGAGTTCAAGCAAAGCAACTTTACAATGTACCTAGCTCTTTCCCAAAGCTGAGATGTCTTGGGATGCTCTTGTGGTCGAGTTCCTTTCAACTATTCTTAGCTCACAGCCTTTCTCCACAGGAACAGCTTCAACACTGAGCATTTCTTACACCAGTAAGTTGACTTTGACACTCTGTGGAGGGTAAATGGTATTGTATGGCCAGTTGGGCTGGCCTGAAGATCTGGGAACAAACATCCTGATTATTTTCCCACTGAATGCAAACAGGTGGCCTAAATGTTTGAAGGTAGCTGTTAAGCTACAATTTTTCATACTTTATCAAGGCTTCAGTTTTTTTGAAAACTGCTGAGCAATGCTTCTGCAGAAGCCAGGCTTCCTGCAGCAATTCAGTTGGGCACCAGGATGCGGTGATTTGTCTGCAGAGATATCTGCTGATGCTTTGTTTGCATTTTGATAGATAAAAACTATTTTCCCAGACACGGTGTAAGACACCAGCAAGACTATAAATATAATTGGTTTAAGACTAAATTATAGTATCATAATGATTAAGCCAACGATTCTTCATCACGAGAGGGCGAGTTTTCATTTCAGTTACTAATCACACTTAAATCTGTCTTGGGTCACTGGAAGATCATTAGTTTTTCCATTTAGATGTTTCATAAATGAGTTTTATAGTACTGTAACTTTATGCTATTCATAACTCCCTAATTTAAAAGGAGGCATAAATCAGGCTGCAATGGGCAGCAAATACACACTAAAAATAGTCTTGGATGCGTCTAACCTCTTCACAGTGCGCGGAGATCTGCCTGGTGCAAGTTATTTGCTTATCATAAAGATAGTGGGCTTCTAGCAAAAGATAGCATGGTGCTGGTGAGGAGTCCTAACTGCATTCAGGATGTAAGCCTGTTAAACCATTACATGGCAGGACACTGGAAAAATAAGTGTGATGATTTGGGATGATAACTTTTTTGTTCCTTGAAGATAATGATAAGATTTTTGCTTGCTGTCACTCCAGGTGCAGGTGCTAAATCTGGGCTGAGCTCTTCACTTACACTGATGTTGGGTGATCCCAACCAGCCAGGAGAAGCTACCCCTCCTACATGGTGTCCTGTATCAGCTGGCATCTGACACCTTTTGGCCTTTTGATGGTATAAGTATTCTACGTTTGTAGAAAAACCTGCTTTTTTAGGCACATATTTAAAGCCTGACCTCTTTCCCAGTGGAATCAATGGAGTTTTCTGCTGGCTTTAGTAGGAACCCTGCTGACTTCTAAAACTTTATATATAGGCACACAGTTTTATTAACTGGGTGTTCCATTTTAAAAAGGAGTGGTTTTTTCTGTTTAACAAACAATAGCATTGTTCGTTATTGTTGATGAAACGGTGATGTTGATGGAATGATGATGATGATGAAAACTGATGTGGAAATGAGATGAACTGCATTTGATGTTTTCCATAATGCCTTGCCTTTCAGAAATTTTATTTACTCGTGAATAATTACATCCAAGCCTCTGACCGTGTAAACCTTTACATATAAAAGCATCCCAGCAAGTTCTGTGGAACTCCATATGTGCCTGCAGATAAGGAAGTTAGTGAGCACTGTGCAGTCATAGTCTGTAATATGGCAAGAAATCCACTTTAGGATTAATTTTTTCCTTGGTGCAGGAAATTCTGTGCTCTGCAGTGCACCGTTTTAGGCTTTTGAGGTCTGAGATGGGGGTTGGTGTAGATCCCATCAGAAATATGAGTGAAATATGAAATGCATTTATGCGCATTAGAGGAAATATTGTACAAGTACGTGGGAGTTCAGCCCCATTTATATCACCAGGTATGGGGGATTTCAGCCCCATTCATAGCCAGTGGAGTACTCTAAAATTATCTCATGGAAAGAACTTGCAAATTTGGGGAAGTGTGCTCATTTAATGGAATCAATGCTACTGGAATTTTATTGTAGATCAGCTTTATATAAGCAGATTGAGATTTCTGAAGTGAGGAAGAATAAAGCTGAGTTCAGTTTGCTGGAAATGTGGCTGCTGGTAGCACCGTGTGCTGAAGCTGGGTAAATGTCTTGTCTTAGAATTGACTTCAGAGTAAACAAAATGTTTGTTCCTCTGGAAAAGTTTATTGGCGTAAGGTATAGTTCACCTTATTTCAACTCATGCTCAAAATAATCTCGTGGGCCTGTTGTTTTTCTTGGAAGCTAATAGGGAAGAACATATGCTAAGCATTGGTAATGTCAGTTAAGCCCTTAATTAGTGATGAATGAGCCTTATTTTTTTCCTGTGGTTCATTTCGGATACTGCTCAAAGCTCAGCTATTCTCTAGGTTTTAGCCAAGTTTTCTGAATCTCAAGTTTTGCAAAACAGTGTTTGTAATTTTAATAAAGATGAACTTTTCTGGGATTTCTAGGTCAGCACCAAGCTACAAATTCTTCAACCAATCTTTGGGACTGTGGTATGAGGTATAGAATCATGAAATCGTTAAAGTTGGAAAAGATCTCTAAGATCCCTAGCCCACCCCCACCACGTCCACTGATCAAGTCCCTCAGTGCCACATCTTCATGTTCTGAACACCTCCAGGGACGGTGACCCCACCACCTCCCTGGGCAACCTGTGCTGTGCCACTGCATCACTGCTCTTTCTGAGAAGGAATTGTTCCTACTATTCAGTCTGAAACAGGGTAGAAATATATGTTTTCAAAGATGCTGGTGGAACACCTGGGCAGATTTGTACCTGTTCTGTAGCAAGGAACAGTTTGAAGACTTCCAGTTAAAAGGCAATCTACTAATTGCTTATTTTCTGAGGATGGGAGCAGTGGCCAGCCAAGGCTGGGACAGTCCTGGTGAATATTTGGAGCGTGGTGAGGAATTGCTTCCAAGTGTCTCGCCTGGAGAGCAGGAGGAACAGGGTGCTGGGTGTTAAGCAGGACTTTTGTCTTTTGTCCCTCTGTTGTGTCAGCCAATTAAAAGGAGTGCCATAAATAGACTTGTGGAGGCAGGCTGTGCCACGATCCATATCTATAAGAAGAGTGAAAATGCACATTCAGAGTGGTGAATATGTCTGAAGAGTAAAAAAAAACTGCTAAAGTTCTAAGACTATCTTCCTGCTTTGTTGCAGAGATTTTCTGTGCTGTGTTTTTAGCAGAGCACTCCTTTAAGTAGGACAACCCCTCAGGTTTCCATTGACATAAGCATGGCTCCCAATGCACGACGAGACCCCTGTCCATGTTACCTTGGCTGGCCTTTGCTGCAGCGTTCTTTCCACATCCTCTTATAGGCACAGAATTAAAGGTTATTTCCGTTCCTGTTTCTTATCACTTTGATCTTTTTTCAGCTCTTAACATCTTCAGCAGATTTGCTCTGGATCTGTTATTCCCATACCTACCCTCTGCCTGCAACATTCTCTGACATTTCGATTTCTGCATCACCCCTGAGTTTCTCTCTCTTACCATTTATTCTTTTTTGTTTTTTTTAATAATCATTTATATATTATTTTCCTCGTTGGAACAACTGTATAAAATAATTGATGTTCACATATACAATTGCTACTGAATTCCTAAATCACACATCGTGAATCCCATGGCCCTTGGACTTCACAGAGTGTCTTTGTGTTTTCTTGCTTACCCTGAAAAAAAAAACCAAAAACAAACCCCAGCCCTGGCTTTCTTTAATCCCTTCTGCTGTACATCTTCCAGGTGGCTTTCCTCTGTGCTTTAATTGTTTATTAGCTCTGGGATCTTTACTGTAATCAAACTAAGGGCTGGCAAAGAGTACAGCTCAGTCATAATGGGATGACTTCTTTCTGTCTCTACCCAGGAACAAAAAAGGATATGCTTTGAGGGAGGAAAGGGAGGTAAAGCAAGTTGCTGCATGTCTTTATCTGCTAAATTTATTTTTTCATGGATTAAACAAAAGCTTGTCTAAACCTTATGTAGCATAACACATTAGCTTTGTTTAATGATCAGGAGCTAGAAGGTGGTGTTCCCACAGGATTAGTTGTACTGTCATCTCTTCCCTGTGTGTTCTTAGGCCGGGCATTAATGGCATTTATCACTCCTTCCCTGCATCCCATTCCTCACACTGAATGAGCCCTGATGGATTGTGTTTGAGGAACACATCACCCAAAATGGTACCATGAACAGATTTTACTCTCTGTTGTATAAAAATTCAGCATGGTTTTATATTTAAGGTTTTGAATCTGTAGAGCCAGTGCAATTAGAAATTGCTAAAGTGAGTTTCTCTTTCTTTTCTGTAGAGGAAAACAGACACTAAACTTTTGATGATGTTGAGTTAGTGCTTTCAGAGCATACTTGAAACTAATAAGAGCTGGAAGTGCTGTTGGTATTAAAAGTGGAGAATAGCTAGTGGAAGTGCTTGAAGGGCAAACACTGGAGGGCCAAGGAAGGTTCAGGTTGGATATTAAGAACAATTTCTTCTCCAAATGAGTGCTGACACACTGGCACAGACTGCCTGGGCAGGTGGAGGGTTCCTTGTCCCTGGAGGTGTTCCAGAACTGTGGAGATGTGGCACTAAGGGATGTGGTCAATGGGCACAGGGGGGTGGGCTGAGGTTGGACTTAGGGATTTCAGGGGTCTTTTCCTACCTTGGTGATCCTATGGATGTGCAGAGGTGGGGATGTGGCACAGAGCTGGGCAGTATGCTCTCAGGTGAGATCCCTCTCTACCCTGTGCCTCACTCTCCTTTGCAGTACTGTTGTGTAACAGTATGAGTTGTTTTTGTGTTCGGAGATCTGTCGTTTGAAAGCATAAAGGTTGGCTGCTGCTTTTTCTTTTGCTGCTGCTGCAGATGTACTTGTTAAATCCACCTGAAAGCTCAGGCAGAATGTTACTGACACCTTTAAAAAAATGAAAGAGACACTGCTGCTGGTGTGGAGCATCTCTGCTCGAAGTGGGACCGGCTGTCAGACAACCTGTCCCCGGGGCACTGCCCTAGGTGCTCAGATTTAATCTTCATGGCGGTGTTTGGGGACTCCTCGTCTGAGCCTTGTCTGGCACCCAGCATGACGGCATGGCAGGGACAGTGTAACTGCAGCTCAGCTGATTTAGGAGTGAGATTTAAGGCTTGCTGTCTAGACATTCTCTGTGGTGGATTTTCAGCTTCAGACTTAACGTGTTCCCTTTTTCCACAGTCACTGAAATCCACTGACCTTCAGGCCCATAGAAAAACAACCTATTGTATCTAGGAGTTGTAGTGATATTTCTTCTGTGTATTTGTAATAAATTACTTTAGCCTTCTCTTCTGTCTTGTTCACTCCTTAGCTTAATTCAATCTCTTAAACTTATGTTATCTCCTACTGTAAAGGCAGGATCTTGTTGGATATTATGACAAATATAAAGGTTGGTTGCTTTGGAGTCCCCTTCCTAACTAATATGTGACTGTCTAGATCACAGAAGGATGGGATTCACACCAACTGAATTTATCCCCGGGCAAAATAAAGAGAGGCCTGTGCGTGGGCACAGATATTCATATGTATGGTTTCCCATTCAGGTATCTTTCTCGAGAAACCATGCAGAGTATGATTTGCTATTGGCCTTTGGGTAAATGCAAGTTCTGTTAATGTGGTCGTTAAACAGACTGAGGTCTTCCAGAGCTCTGCTGGCGAGTCAGCCTCACTGCATGGGTTTGGCAGGATGAACCTGTGGCTTTATGAAACATGTTTTAATGGAAAGATCTCATAGAAGAGATTAACAAACTGTAGTGCAGACAGTTTTGCTTTATGGAGATGACTGTGCACATACCTCTCTCAGGGCTCGTTACCCTCTCTGCAAAATACAATCTCTGTTACTGCACTTAACTGTAGGCTGCTCACACTGTAAACAAAACAAAATGCCCATGCTATTACTGAGCCAACTTTTAGTTAATGTTTGAGGTTGGCTCAGCACATGGTATAATTCTGCTTTTAAATAGCATCTCCTTAACCATGCAGACAGCATCTTTCTGAGTTTCAGGTTAGAGAAGTTTAACCTTGTTCTTCCCTAACACTAGTTTAACTGACTTCTGTTACTCCCAACTCTGGTGCAAATGAATCGGAGTACTTTTTTGAATGCTAATGACACACTGACAAAAGTAACCATGTGTATTTGAAATTACTACGAGGAGTAGCCTAAGACAGTAATATATTTTAGGGGAAACACAGTTATTCTTAAATTAGAAATAACAAAAATGAGGTAAATATTCAATATTTCAAAGAAATACAAGCAAATGAAGATGCAGGAATGTAAAGGAAAACTAAAGCATCCTTTTTCCCTGAAATACTTGGAAGCACAGAACAGAGTGCAGTAGCAGGAGGTGGGATGGACCACTTTGCATCTAGGGATGTGTCAGGAATTTCTATGCCATAGAGGAACACGGAGTTTTCAAAGGATGTAAGTTTGCCCTGGAACTGTGGCGGCTGTACTGAAAATAATCCTAGCTCTGCGGAACAGTGCATGTCAAACTTTATGTGGGAGTGTGATCAGAAGTGCTTGCTTTTGTTCTTCTTTGGAGAGACTTTTGTCTTTGAGGAGTAATGGATGATGTCAATTCATACTGATTAGACAAAATAATAGGAAATGGCACGTGATGAGTGTTGTATAAATGGGAAGCTGAAGAGAACAGTTCCATTGTTTGGTCATGAAGTGCAGATGTCCAGGGTGATACACAGTGCCCAAGGCTCTCAGAGGGCCCACGTTCTTGAAAAATACAAAATTTCAAGTTAAAAAATGTATTTACTTCTACATTCTCAGGACAGGATGCTATTCTTAGAGATGAAATTCTGTAACTTTAGGTGTGGCATACTGCATCCTTCATAGGAAGATGGCCAGAACTTTGCTTTGAGCACAAGGCTTGGCTCAGCCTCTGCTTTGCCTCCCTGTGCCATCCCTCAGGCTGTTCAGGTAGGCACTGAGTGCAGAAACCATTAGTTCATTCACCCTTTGCCAAGCCTTGGAAGGTTTGTTATTATATGGGAATAAAGCACATGTATTACCTGGCTTTCAGAATTTTTCTGAAAATTCCTTCTAACAGTTAAAGAGGAGAGAAGCTTCCCTTGTTTCATTTGCTGACTTGAGTTCCAGGATTGTGAATATCCTCCAGTGATTAAATAGCAGTGCTGGTGTCTGGACAGAGCCACGGGGCCTGGCTGTGCTTTTATGGGCACAAAGTTCTTTCCTACAATGTGCTCTAATAAATAATCATTATGTTGCTCACTTGTTTCTCATTACCAGAAGTTTCACAATAACATTACTCTGCAGTGAGCTGGAATCAAGCTTTGAAATAATCTGCACTCAGCCTTGAAATGGTATTTAGAAGATAGTGGGGCATTGGTTGTGAGCTCTCAACTTCTTCCAGCAAGTTAGAAGAAAAGATTACAGTTGGAGTTCTTGAGCTGAGACCAATGAAATATCAGTTGAGCTCATGATATACCCAAGTGCACTAACAAATCTTGGTGATCTGGGAAAGCCAAGATATGGGATAAATGCCTCGCACTCGTATCGGTGACAGGGTTATCTTTGGCACATATGATGCCTGCTTAGTAATGCTTGTGTTCCTAGTTCTGGTTATTTTGCAACTAGTAGAATGAAACTGTGGCTAAATTAATGGGAAGAGTCTCTATTGTATCAGGAGTTGGACATGTGCTTGCAAAGTCTGGAGCTGAGGAGGTTCTGTTTAAGGATGAGCATCAAACAGATCTCAAGGGCAGTGCTTTGACAAGAGGAAGGAGGAGAAACACAAAGTGCCTTATGGACCAGGAGAGCCCATGAGCATCTCTGTAATGTTGTCCCAGTATACTTCTCACTACAGCAAATGCATCAGAAATATGGTACTTGTACATAATCAGGTATTGGGCCTTTCTTTTTCTCTCTTGTGCTGCTTTATCCTGCACAAATATTGCTCCAGAATTGCAGCCTGTTTAATGTTTATGATGCTGGATGATAGCTTGGATCTCTGCATGAAGAATACTCGGCTGCGCCTGCCTGCAAACAATCAGGTTACATCTTTATTAGCTTGTAAAAGAAAAGGATGGGTAATAGAATTGTGGGTGTTTTCCTCTGACATACAGTTTCACAGTGCGACTGCAACTCGCACTTTATGATGTTTGGAATGGCTTTGCTGTGTTTTCCTGTGTCTTCTGCTCCGTTGCACACATACCCGCTCCTCAGAATTATTGACAAGGTTACTTCAACTCACCCACGTGTTTTGATTAGCTTTTCACCAGTCTCCATGGTAAATAACAGAACTAGGAGCCTTGGAGGAAGGGAGGCTGGAAGAACAATGTGAGAACATCTGCGCTCCTTGCACACATTATTTGAAAATTTCTTCTGTCCAGGTATCAAAAATCTGTGACAGCTGTGAAGTTCCTTCAATTCCTCCAGCGCTGCTAAAAGATGAAAAACCCCGATGGGCAGGAATTGCATTTACAGCAATCGCATCCAAGAGAATTTCTGGAGGCGGCTGCTGTGGAAATGTTTAAATACTTTTTATGGTATTTTGTGGAACAGAACTGGAAGGAAATTAGTTAAATCCCCTTAGACTGGCACTTTGAAAAATTAAATCTCCCTTGATTGCAATGGGGGTTGTCATCCCAACACCTGCCTGTCCCTTTAATGATGCTACTGCAGAAGATATTGCGCTATGGGAAGAACAGCCAGCAGAGCTGACAGGGGTCAAAATCCACATTGGTGCATATGGGTGCATGGTCAATTTGTTGGCTTCGGTCTCTGTCCCAAAGAGATGAGATGTGGAGTGCAGCTGAACCCAGTGCTCGTTACATGCAGAGCTCTTCTCTCCTTGAAGGGAGGTCTGTCCCCTCATTCTGAGGCACTGTGACCCACGTGGGGTGCAGAGCCCGCCAGGCTCTGTGCCTCCTTGCTGTGGCAGGCCTCGAGTGGGCAGCTGGGACAGCTTTGGGTGGGAGGCATCATGGCCAGTGGGCACCTGAATGGTGACTTGTGTGGTTTCTGTTCCTTGTATTGAAGATAGAAATCAGGTGAGAAAACCGTGTATTGAATGGGGCTGCTTCAGTGTGGCACTGTATCTCACCCATTTGTAATACGTTGTGTGCAGGTATGCTGTCGATTTAAAAAAAAACAAAAAAAAAAAAAAAAAAAAAACCAATGAAACCTGTGTGATTCATATATTTCGAGCATGTGGCTCATCCCAAGCATCACAAAACTGGAACAAGGGGGCCTCCCTCCCCAGGATCATGCATCCCTGAGGGATTCATCACCACGCTTTGCTTCCAGCATCCTTGTGCTTCTGCCTGATTCATGGCTGCCCCAGGGCTGGGTGAGGGCAAGGCTGGGGCACATCCCCTGGTGCTGGGGTTGGGCTGGGAAGAGCTGTCCTGCTCCTGGGTGCCTTGTGTTGCTCTCCAGGCCCGAGGTCCTGCTGACCCACATGGGGCAGTGTGGGGCTCTGGGGCATTCCCCTTTGTGGTGCAGCCTGTTGCTCTGAAAGGCCAGCTGATTAATGGGAAATTTGCTGTTATTTGATACACGGCATTTTCCAACAAAGTCGAAAGTTGTGATGAAAGGTTTATATCCCAGTGATTATAATGCTGCGGTAGTCAGTGAAGGCAGAAATTAATATATGGGGTGAAAATGTCAAAATAAAAGGTCAAGGAAGTGAATTACAAAGAAAGTTGAACATTAGCTAAGAGGCAGTGTTTGTTGGCAGAAGCTCCCTGCAGTATAACAAAGGTTAGGAAGGGGGCTTATGAAGACTGAATATTTCACACACAATTAAAATTCTCTATCTGTTGAAGAGTCATGTTCTATAGTCAAACTAGGACAATTAATATAATGAAAAATTCATGTTCATAGCTTCTGGCTTTTGCGCCTGGATAGTTTATAAGCTGAAAGTGACCTTTCCCTTAGAGGTAATTCCAAGAGTTCAACGTGACATAGGTGGGGCAAGGGAAATCTGTTCAAAGAAAACAGTTCTTAAAATAATAGCCACCAAATATAAACATAGCTGAGAAATGCTTAATAATAATGTTGTTCATAAGAAGCCAAGCTATCCCTCTATGTAGGGAAGTCAGGCACGCAATATTAAATCATGATTTAGTAGGACTGATAATGGTGGAATCACCCTTTTTATTTCAGCAGAAAGTAGTAATAATAAATTCTATAGGAGGATGCTCCTAATGAAGTGTTGGAGGAAATGCACAATGATCGATTTTTCAGAATAAAACTGTAGAGATGTATTGAATCAATGAGCTCTTTGTGCTTAGAGCTTCACCTACTCTAACTGCTGAAAATAGGAATATATGTTGTCAAAAAAAAATCTAATAGCTATAAATTGTCACGCTGGCATCTCTTAAAGTTACTCCATTTGCTTCCAGTGTGAAATTAGTTTTGTTTTCTAAGGTTGCCTTGTAGATGGGCTGAGTAGTCTGAATTGCTGATTTTCATTTCAGCAAAGCCCTTCTATTAAAGCTGTTGTCCTACTGTACAGAGATCTCAAGGATTATCCATTCATTTACTTAACATATTGTCTCACTTTACTTTTTGCAACGTAATGCAATTTCATGGTGGAATTATTGATCATTTTTGCTTTTGTAAATGTGCTTTAAGAAGGCAGATTAAATGAACCTTAACAAAATTCAAGTTAAACACTTAAGGGATTTCTGTTTTGGTGTATTTCTATAGGAAGTGTACTTCAAAGCTTGCATAATTTGCATGGATTGATGGCATCTGATGGTGCACTGACTTTCTGGGGTTCTGCACTAATGAAGTAATTATGTATGATATTCTGCTTTGAATTCTGAAAGTGATTCTTTTCCTCAGGTGCACATAGTATTCATTTCTGCCCGTCCTTATTGATAGCTGTACTTTCATTAATTTTTAATATAGATGCACTGTGTGCAATGTAAGAAAATGATGTCTTCTAACTTGATGGTCTCAGTAGGTCCCTGGCTACAGTGAGTCTGTATCCTGCCCATGTACTGCAAGCGCTGCCCACAAACCACAGATGTCAATGCTGAGTCCTGTTGGTGGTTTCACACCAGCTGCACATAGAAGGTCCAAATCCAAAATGGATGTACCCATGCATTTAGTGGTGTAATTCATAGAGCTTCCTGTTCTCTAGGCCACTGGGAATGACTGCAGCTCCCCTTTTAGTAGATGTATTGTTTCATAAGAAAGCATCCTCTGATATTTTTTTTTTTTCTGTTTTAAGGAGGCAAATTTTGGCCACGTGCAGAAGGCCCTTCTTTCCATTTTCCCATATTTTTTCTCTTTCCACCCAAAACACCTCAACTCTCTGCCCCACATTAGTGTGCTCACTGACCAACCATCGGCTGCAGGGATAAGAGCAGATAGTGTATGGTGATTGGCCTCCTGAATTATTAAAACATTAATAAAAAGCATATTTTTTTCTCCCCACAGCTGCTCCAGGGATGGGATATCTGTGGTGTGACAAGTTGTTTGCCTGGCGTTCCCTGGGTCAGGTTGTAGGGAAGGGATTTTTTGATGGCACAGTTCGATTGTAGATGTGAGAAACTTCTCTTGTGAAAATGACTTTGCAGAGATGACATTGTGGCCTTCAATATGCTTTGCTGTGGAATTGCTACCAGATGTCATTGTGCTGTTGCAAGTGTGTACAGCTCAGCACACAAAGAAGTACTAAAGTTGAGCTTGGATCACAAAATCAAGCTGATTTTTCTCTTGCTCACTTGTATGCTGAAGTGGTGAGGCACTGGCACAGGTTGCCCAGAGAAGCTGTGGATGCCCTGCAGTCCGGGCAACCTGATCTGGAGCAGCAGTTGTACCAGAGGGGCTTTCAGGTCCCATCCAGCCCACGCCATTCCTGATTCTGTGATATACAGCAGTCTTGTAGTCAGCATTTAAATAACAACCTTGTTGCATCAGTCCAAATACAACTCAGATCATTTTTCTGTGGCTATCCTGATCCTGGAGTAAAACTAAACCCCGATGTTAATTAAGAACAGAAATAGGTCAGCTACAAAATACAAGGAGAAACAAAGGCAGGACTTAAAATATCTTTCTAAATCAAGGGATAAAAGCAAATCCTAAATCTCCTTAAATTATTTTTTGACAGGATTATTAAACCTGTGCCTTCCATTGCCACGTTCCCCTTGCCTGGATGTTGTGTGCTATGGAGCAGGCTCCTGTTCTGTTCCAGTCTTGGTGGTGCGCCTGCAAGATGTACTGGGCCATAGGGGCTGCTGGGGAGCTCCTGCCTGGCTCAGACTATAGAGATGTAGCATTGATTTCTGAGGGGAGGGAACCAATGGGAGAAGTGGAGTGAGCTCACAGGAGGTTGTGCTTCTTAGAGCTTTTTATGGAGTCTGGAACTTCTGAATCTAAAACTGTAACATAAAAAATGAGCTATCAAATAGCAATGCCTTTGGTATGAGTTTCTTAGTTATGAAAGCTGGAAGTGATTCCATGTACACGCTCCTATTAGTGAAATCATGAGCTGAATCAGTGCTTGTGGGCATACTCTTCTAGCAATTTAGGTAATCCCATCGTAACCCTGTTCTGAACAAAGCTTTGGCTTTTTATTCAGGTGTTCATCAGCACGATGCATGAGACCTTCCACTTCCACTCAGCAGCTGTAGGCAGTGCTCAGAGCTCGGGATCCCACTGTGGGGTGGTCGGACCTGATAACCGATTTCTGGTTATTTATTTTGTGTGCTATTTTTGTGCAGATACAAAATTATCCTTGTCTTTTCCATTTTGCTTATCATTATTGCTGTTTAATGAAAGATGATCCAAGGGAATACACAAAATGAGGGAATCTTGGAAACTTCTCCTCAGGGTGTTGTGGAGAGTGTGGATGGGAATGCACAGTTTAATTAAGACTACCTGGCAGACATTCAGACAAGGGAGGTCATGCTGAAGTAATTTGCTGGAGTTGTTTGAGGATATAACTGCCACAAGAGATAAGGGGAAGTCAGTGAATGTGGTATATTTAAGTTTGGAAGGTTTCTGAATCCAGAAGGAGCATCCACACTGTGGGGCTGGCAGGAGAAGCGTGGGGTTGGGGCAGGGACAGTGTGGAGGAGGAGGTCTGCTGGGAGTCAGTGTGCGAATGGAAGCGAACCTGGGTATTTAAAAGCAGAGCAGAGCCCCCTGGGGAAGGGCATGGGGCAATTCCACCGCACCTGTGGCACGTGCAGGTGGCCTTCCTCAGGCCCTGCCTGCAGCTGGATGGAGATGTGCGTTGGGAATTGCCCATACTGTAGTTGGGCACCCTGGCTCATATCTGTGCTCTGACCTGCTGAGTATGGGTAGCTGAGCAGGGACATGCAAGGATTCCCCTGCCCAGAGCCAGCGGTCACTCCAGGTCAGCCCCAGAGTGCTTAACGCAGATGGATTCAATGGGGGCAGCTGGGAAAATCCCTTCCTGCTGCCAAAGAACAAATGAACTAGGCAGGGAGCGTAGGTACAACAGTATATATAAACTTGTCCAGGTGCTCATGTTACATACGTATATATTTATATATAGAAGGCTTAATCACACATAACGGGGAATTGTGTAAAACTGTGCAGCAGGATTAAGTGTGATTTAATAGGAGCAGTGTATTTTATTGCTTTTAAACAAATTGTCAGGCTAGCACTGGCTCCTTAGTCGTGGCAGCACTCCATGCTAAATCTGAGTGGCAGAAGGTTTCAGGAGTTTCAGCATTAAAACATCAGGAGAGGAGTGCCCTGGAGCCAGTTGGCACAATGATAGAGACCCCCAACATCCCAAATCTCAGAAGGGCTGCAGAGTTAAGCATGGTGCTCCTCAGCTCTGAGTTTAAACTTTTATTCCAAAGGTCTCCTGAATCTGAGTTACTTCAAGCATAATGGTGTTATTAGATGAAACTTTCCTCAGCTGTGTCAGGCAGGAAAGACCAAGTATAAATACCGTGTTTAAAAGTTGCATCAAACTACTGTCTGTAAAACAATGTGTTGCTCTGAAATTGTCAATTAGAGCTCCTATTCGTTTTGTGGTGGAAGAAAGACGTGCTCTGACAGCCTCTCTTTTTTCAGATCAGGAAATAGAAAATCCTGGTTGTTTCTCACATTTCTAATTGACATTCTAAAGGGGCACATTCAGTGCGGAGATGTGCATGAGGCAGTGAGTTTTACTGGGCTTTAGTTCTGGCTAATAAAACCCATTTTCTGCACAGTTATTTAATTTGCATCTGTAATTGCTGCAGTTGTACATAAATTAGACATGCGATCGGAAGCTTAATTCAGCTTGTCTGCTCCTTATGCTACATCCATAATTATACATCTCTCTTCGCATTAGGAAGCAGGCGTGTACAGAAGTTAGAGAATACAGTTGTCTCCAGGAGGAGATGGTTTTGTTGCTTCCAGCTGCTTCCATTGCGGAAGGGCAGCCAGGCCCAGAACATGGCAGCAGACTGAATATCTCTTCCCACAGCCCTCCGGATGCATCACCTTATTCTAAGTATATCTGCTGAACAGCAGCTCTCCTTCCCAAGCCCATACCACTGAAGGGTGCACGCTTTGCCTTGATCAATGCACCTGCCCCAGAGAAGCAGCTGGAATTCGACCATGCTTGTATTTGGGGAAGAGTGTTGGTTTTCTGGGCCTTATTCTGGGTCACAAGGGGAAGGTGCTCTGCTGAGTTGAGCTGCTGGAGTCAGTGAGGCAGAACACTAACCATGGCTCGTGGGCACATCTTTGGTTTGGCTGGGAGAGCTCCTGGTTATAGCTGAGCTGGGTCCAGGCTGTTACGACCAGGAGATTAAGGATGTAGAGCTGTGTGTGCAGCAGGGTGAGAATGTGCATTTGTCCCCTCTCTCTGCCTTGTCTAACACAGAGGGTTTCTACGACAAGCATCGGTCTTGCTGGCTGAATTCAGGACATTTCTGCAAGACCCCATGCTGTACTCTATAGGATTTTTTTTTTCCCAGCCTTTTCACAAGGAAGTTCAATCAGTTGCCTTAGTTTCTCTGTTGTGGGACTTCAAATAGATCAGAAATTTGTGGCGGTTAGAAAAAATCATGGCAGGTTCATGATTCAGACATTTTGTTCCTCACTTACTTTCTTCTTACTTCAGATGATCCAAATACTGATGTTCTCTTTTGTCTCCCTTGGGTTTCCAGTAAGTTTTTAAACATAATTTTAGAGTATTTATCTGAAATTATTCATCCACGAACATAAAAAAATCTAATCCTTCATCAGAGATTTTCTTTCTTTACTTGTTTCTGTGGTAGCATGAATTTGTTGTTGCAGGGAGGGAGGAAGGTATGAAACGAGGAGACCCTAAATTCATTTCAGGTCTGTGTTTTTGTGGAATAAAAGGCAGTTTTTATCTGTATCTCAAGTACTGTCTGCAATCTTCTGTCTGAAATTCAGGTCTTCCCTGTAGGACAGACATTACCCACATCTCCCTCCTAAGGTCCAGCCTTCCTTTGCACTCTGCCCTTTGGCTCTTCCTGTGAATCAACCCCTTTAAATGCACGTTATGCTGAAGAGAATGAAGACACAGACTTTGGACATTTGCAGCCTTACAAGCTAGGGCTAGCTTCTGCCATTTGAACATTAGCATCCAGGGCCTTGCATGCTTGTGTTGCCTCCTCCTGCTGTAGCCTGAGCTGGTGGGGCACTCCTGTTGCTGAAATACATGTGATGAAATGAAGCCTGAGTCTCTGCTCCTCTGTATTTATCTACTTATCTCTCAAAAAGTTAGGTTTGAAAGTCGTTCCAAAGCAATCAAAGCTTGTTTTTTGGAGAGCCAGTTATTCAGGAAGAGATAGGAGTTGCTCAGCTGCACTGTGGCATTTCAGAGTAAGACAGCTTGGACCAAAACCAGAATGCAAGAAAGCTCCAGAAAATTTAGAGAGGATTAGCTAGAAATAGATTGGGAAGAGTGAAAAAGTGATAAATTAAAATTCTCCTGTGTTATGAGAAATATAGCAAAGGTCAGAAGTAGAACTTTGCACTAAAGGCAGCCCAGAGCTGAGATGGAAACACGCGGGAGGAGCAGGCAGTGAGATGCCAGCAGAGCTTTGCTTTCTTTTGAAGCTCTGTGGGACAGTGGCAGCTGCTGATATCATTTTTTTCTAATAAAGCTGAAGCCAGTGAGAAAGAGACGGGTATTGATTAGTGTCAGCTTCAATGCTTGCATGTCCAGCTCCCTCACTGCAGAAGATCATGCAGAGTTCTGAAGGTCCACAATAATTGTTTGGGACTTGCGGGGGCTTTGGGGGCATCAAAGCCAAGCAGCCTTTATTGACTGTGGTTCTTCAGTGTCTTTTTGTTGTCATGTAATTCAGTGGCACTATCGTTGGTCAAATAAATGCTATTTTGTCCAACTTTTAAAAGTATTACTTTTCAGCACTGTTTGTGGTCTCAGGTCTGTGTGAACAAAGACTATAGGTGGACTAAGGAGACAGTATTTGTGGCACTGGTTTTGCAGAAGAGATATATAGAAAAGTATGCTTAGGATGCAGTAATCTATTGAAGAAGCCTTGATGCACAAAATGTGCCTTTTTCAGCTACCAAAAGATGTTTGTTTTCCCTCCAGTTGCTTCCTCTAAGATATCCCTTTATCTCTCTAAAGTATATTCTGTTACTGCTTCAGTTTGTTTAGCTGAGCAGGTTTAGCTGCATAGTCTTCTCTTCTCTATTGAGGTAATGGGAAAATGTAAATTTCTTTCTTGAACAACTGAAGAAATATTTTTTACTCAGAGAGAACCGAGATACATTCTGTTCTGACTTAAGGGGGAACACATTACTATTTCTGTTAGCACTGTATGCATTAATAATTTATATTTCCAGTGTTTGTATGATCAGTGCTTTTATTTATTTATTTATTTTTAGAGCATTTGGCTTTCTGTAAGAGTAAAGAAGATGGTTGTACTTGCAAATAACATTTTTACCTTTTGGTGCCTGAAGTTAAACATAAACGATGGTGTTAGGGCTGATGATTTGTGGAAAGTTGTTGTGTTTGCCTTTGATTTGATGTTCATTGTTTAACTGATCACAGATTGTTTTGGCATCAAGTAAACCAAGAGCAGCTTGGTTGACAACTCCTTTCACTGGACAGAAACAGATGACCGAGTTCTGCTAAGTATTAGTATTTGGAGTGTTTGGATAAGCCCCACAGCTTGCTGCAGAAGCACAGGATCTTGAGCAACTCAGTTTTTACCAGTCTCAGATGGAAAGTGTTAATTACTGGGGCTTTTACTACTTGTGCCAGCAGAGCTCTCTGCTAGCTTCTTGAGTGCTCCTCCAACTGCTTTCTAAGGTGCTTTGAAGTGTGTTTGTTGTTGTTGGCTTTGACATTTCCACTTTACTGTGCAAAAGTAGCAGGTTAGGGGCTAAGCAGTTATGCAAGGTTGTAGTTCAGCAGGCAGAATCTATCTGAAACTTTGGAGCAGCTGTATCTTATCATTTTTAACAGCTTCTACCGGTTCTCCAGGAGCTGTTGAGTTTTTTACCTTTCAAACATGAACGTGAATTAACAAAGATATACTTAGTTTAATGAATATCTGTGAATTGAATATCCCAATTTGCCATCGTTTCTGATAGTTTTCCAATCTATTTCTCCTATGAGAACAGTTTGAATAGAATTGTTAGCTGAAAAGAATTGCCCACCAGCCTTGCCACCGCACTGATGCCTTGTGAAAATACAGAATTCTTTCCTTTTGGCTATCACTGTGTGTGTAAGAGGCTCTCCAGCCCTTCTCCTAGGGTATTGTCCATTCACTTTCCAAAGTCTGATTTCATTTTCTGCAGTAAGAGTAGAATCATCATTAATACTAAAGCAATTTTGTAACACTTTGCAAAGTGGATACAAATGCAATTTCTGACCATTCTAAGCCTTATTTATGCTGGCAAAGATGATACTGTCTTAATGTAGGAGATAAATTCCTTGCTATGTAATTCTTGATAGCCTTTCATTTTGAGGTGCAGTGGATCTTATTTGTCCCTATTGGAGAAGCTCTGCAGAGCCTGCCAAGGAGCATTACATCCTGCCAGCTACATCTTATTCGACAGGCAAATGTCCTCATTTTGATGGGCTGCAGGCCAATCTGAAGGACAAATGAGACTGCACTGAGTGCAACTGCTTATCAAGTTAAATATCCTGGTGAAGATATGGAGGTCCTGTAATGATGATCAGTCCTTTGGGAGAGGGGTAATAGATAGCAGAAAGGGGCAAATGGAACCCCCTGTAGGTCTGGCACTTAAAATTGAGTTGGGTGATTTTTATGGTTTTTTTTAGTGATAAAAATTGTTGAATTTTCCTCAAACTTCATAAAGATTGTTGACAGATTTCATGGTAGTGAGTTTAAAACAAGCTGTTCTCTTTCTCTCCCTTGAAATATTTTATATTTTTTATGATTCTCTGAAGCGAGGCTTGAAATGAGCTGCTTGATTTTTATATCAAATGAGTAAAAACATCATTTCAGATCAACTGAATTGTTTCCTTTTCTTTTTAAAAGTTTTGGTATTCAAGTCCATTTACCTGTGAATAAATTAAAAATAACTTGGAACTGCCAGAAAACTAAACAACAATGTTGATCTGGCTCTAATCCCTCCAAAGCCCATAGATATTAATGCTAAATTTATCTCAAAAAGCAATGTTTGTGCCCTCCTCACGCACAGCAGGGTACTGCCTTCTGCCTCCCTTCCTGCTGGAGCTCAGCACGCGGAGCAGGAGAGCAGTGAGCCCTAATCCAACCCTGGAGCCAATGGGGAACAGCAGCAGGACAACTGGCCACAGTTTCTTTTCACTTTCCTCTTTTGCAGCGGTGTTATTCCAGCTTATGCCTTGATTTGCCTTCTCCCCATGCATATGTGCATCTTCTTTCCTTCCTCACTTTTTCCTTTCCTCCCTTCCTTCCCCACACCTGCCCCCATTCCCAACACATCCTCCAGGGAAGGGCTGCATTTGAAAGTCTCTTTTCTCATCTGTTGCCTTTGGACCCCATCTCACACCCACACACTGCAATAGGAAGAGGCAGTGTTTAGCAGTTTGCCTTTGGTAGGACCTGACAGATCCAGAGCTCTGTGTACGAATGACAAAAGAAGCCTTTGCCCTTCATTTTGAAATGTCTTGGGAATGAAGCTCTTGTGCTTTCACTAGGACAGAGACCGATTCTGTCTCTCAGGGCTTTTACTGTCATTTTTAAGCTTAAAAATGCCTGCTTCCTCCGTGTAAGTTTTGTCTTTCTTACAACCTTTAATCAATTGCAGCTGGTATTGTTATTACGGAAAGCCCCAGCAGATTTAGCAACAAGAGTATTTTCAAAACATACGTAAAATTATAACTCCTCCTCACTCCGATTCAAGTCCTGCCAGTGTCGTTAGCCAAGGCACCATACATCCCAGTGCCTTTGCTCAAACTGCCCGAGTGATGTTTTCTTCTCATTAAATTATCATTTTTCTTTCTTGACTGGCTCATGGTTTTTGGTATAATATTCTCAGAAATAGAAGAAGGTGGTAGGACTTAAAGGTAGTTCCAGTTATGTGTGCTTTTCACCCTTGAATTTGGAAAACTTTGTTCTGCTTTTCTCCACAAGGAGAGCACTGCAGACCGTTTGCTTTGTCTAATTAAAAGATCATTATGATTATGTAGAAGAACAGGGGCCTGTTTGCGTTCTTTGTGTGATTCATTATTTGCACTGATGAGATTTGTACTGTGTTTGTTATACTTGACATTGAAAACGTTTGGTTGGATCACTTACAGCTTTGTGAGACTTCATGCCTCACCCAGGAGCTTCCTTTTGAAAGGATGGTGGAGTCCTACTTGGAGACCTTACCAGAAGGCAAAGTTTGTTGGTCAGTGGTTATGGCCAAAAATGCTGAGAAGATGTATATTGGCTTCAGGTGTTATGTCCAATAATGTTTGTATTTCATATTATACGTATTTCTTCATTTCCCCCCCTCCCCCCCCCCCTTCTTCTCACCCCACCCTGGGTAGGAATTTGAGTTTTAACCTGTTTTTTTCATGTTCGTTCGTTAAACTGTAATCAAACTTAATTTCCCCATCTTGCCGAACAGTTGGCTTGTGGAAAGACAGCTGCCACCTCCTGTAACCTGTTGTTATTCAAGTCCTTCACCGTGCTTTGGCATTTCTTTCTGTTAAAAATGCAAGTGGGATTGTTAGATGTGTCACCTGCGAAGCCAGAGGTCAGCGAGGCAGCTCATTTAATGTGCTAATTTGCTGTAATTTAGTCATGCTTGGAATAAGGATCATACATGTCATATCTTGGTGGCAGGTTGGACTCCAGTAGCCCACAAATGCTGCATTACTGTTTGGGAGGATGTGAGGAGCCCATGGAAACCCTTCTCACTTATCTGAATTTTGCGTTCTGGCTAATTATGCGTTAGCTGGAAACGAGATTGAGAGCTCTCAGCTTCTTTCTGTAGCTCAGTGGGATTTGTTTACAGCAAAGCCCGCTTTGTGCATCTGCATGCCCTGGGATGCTCAGGAGGGACGGGGCTGTGCAAACCAGTGGGAGGTGGGAGGTCAGTCACCATGTGCTCTGCAAGTCACGGGCTCTCCAGGTCCAGCCAGTTTGCAATGCCTTGCCAAAATTCTTACAAGATAAGCATTTTCCAGGTGCAGTCAAGTCAGTGAAACTTAAAGGTTGGCCCACCAATTAATCTTCTACAGAGTATCTTTTTTGCCCTTTTTGATCTTAATTTTAAGCACCAAGTTACAAACATTTTGCTTATTCATTGCTTGGTGCTGCATTGTGAAGCAACCTGTATTTGCTGTCGTTAGGCTGACAGCTGAAAATGTTCTGAAGGATGAGTCTTACTGCTGGGAAAACTTTATGTTCAGTTCTCAAAACGTTCCACTTCAACAAGGTCACGCTGTTTTGTTTGCCTGGTTGATTTGCAGTTCTTTTCATTTCACATTCTTGGCTATTATGTTGTAATATGAAAGTTGAAATTATAACACAAGATGTTGCACCACTTTGCAAAACATATTTTAGGCCACGATATTACACTACCCAGCTTTGACTTAATCTTTTAGCAGAGCAATTATCTCTCCTCTTTGCGTTATTCATTGTGTGACTGGCCCTGATGAGATCAATTTATTTTCAACTTTTCTTTTTAGCATTGTAATACCTTTTCTCTTTGTTGTGACATGCCAAAAAAAGTCTCCCTGGCAACAACTCGCTGTGGTTATTCTTAGCGACTCTCGCCTGGCCATTTGCCACCATGTCCACCTGGCCATTGTCACTGTGCTAATTGGTTTATCCTTTGCAAAAGACTTTTTCTTTCCCAGTTTTAAAAGTTCTCCTGCATTATGCCACTTCGGTAGGCTTCAACTTCGTTATTCTTTGTAACTCTGATTCAGGCAGACTCTTGAGCATGTCCCAGATTTGAAGTTGCTGCACTGTTGTATAGGTGAAAAAGGAAGAAAGAGGACGGAGAGTTTGGCTCTGCATGCCTGTTTGCAGTCCACCTGTGTGCAGTATGCTGTACAACACTGCTAACATGCATTCATTTTGCAAATATGAGTTGGTCGTCCTAACCCAGGAGGTATACAGAAGCATTTGATAAAGGCTCACATACACCGTATTTTAAATATGTAGAACTTGGACTGATTTCCCATGATGGGAGCAGGTCACTGCAGGTGGACTTTAGCTGCCATACCCTCTGCCCTCCTTGTAGCTGGGACCTGCTTTGAGCCCAGTGAGGAAGTTCATGCCAATGGGTGGAGGGTGGGGCAGTGTCTGTGCTAAAATGTGGTCCAACCAGAAATGGCATTGCTGTAGATGAAGAGGCAAGGAGCTCCTAATGAGATCATATGGTTAGCAGGGCATGCAGCCCAAAACTTTCCATGTGAATTACTGTTCTTCATGGATAAAGGCAGTACTGGGACTCATAACCTCTGTGAGGATGCCTGGTCTCCATACTACTCGTGTGGTCTTGCTTTGCGTTTATGTAAAGAAGTGGAAGAGAAGGAATCTGAACATGCACCCAATGAGTTCTGCTGTGATAATTGCTCTTGGGTAAGGATGTGCCAGGATGCAGCCACAGTGTTGGCCTGTGATTCAAGGAATCTCACGAATCCTCTGGAAATTGAGTTCCAAATTAAAGTTGTGTTGAGGCAATATTCTCTTGGGGCTTCTCTTCTAAACAGGACCAGCTTTGTGTCTTGTGCTCAGCATGCTGTGCTCGATTCACTTCTTGTTTAGACCATTTTCAATTTGCTTTCACCTCACAGGAGCTCTCATCCATTTTAATTCACCTTGTTGGATTTACCCTGGGTTTGTATGAATGACATATAGCAGAAAGGTCCAAATGCAGACAGTAGTATGAAAAAGGGATTTATAAATTATGGAAGGCAAATGTAGCTGAGCAGGATGGCAAGGGAGAGAAGAAAGACAAATAGAGGACATTTGGAAAACAAAGTAAAAAGAGAAGATGAGCAGAGCTGTATAAATAGAGGAAATAAGTGAAAAAAAATAATTCAGAGAAGCTATTGATTAACAGATGAGCAAGACACATCACAAATGCATACAATGGCAAGGAATAGCAAAAACACATGCTGAGAAACTTAAAAATGGGAGAAAAAAGTGCAAGGAATAAGAAGTAAGATTTGTTGGCCGTTCTTTGCCTCTGACCTTTGTGGTTCAAGCTTCAATTTAGCATGGAAGACAAATGAGGATTATGTTAGTATACATGAAGGGGCTTAGGGGGGCTAGCAGGGGAGTGAGCTGATCACGGGGGACAGACACGACAGAAGCCCGCAGCGTGCGGGTGGCAGGGAGTGCTGCAGGGAGATGACTTGTGATTTAACGTGCTATTCCCCAAAGAGCAATTCTTTGTTGAGCTGTCGAGGGGTTTGGTACTTTTCCAGAGGTGCAGATGTATTTGAGCAGTAGGAAGCTGAGATCCAGAGCAAGCCCATCCTGCCTGCTTATGCTTCCCTGCCACGAAGCCTGCTTTGTTTGTGCTCACAGTACCAAGCGGTGATGCGTTAGCACAGGCTGCACAAGGAGCTGGTGGGGCCACTGTCCCTGGAGGTGTCCAAGAACTGTGGAGGTGTGGCACAGAGGGACGTAGTCAGTATTGGTGGTCGAGATGATCTTAGAAGTCTTCTCCTGCCTTAATGATTCTGCCATTGTAGGTGATGGATGGCCTCCTGCCCACATGGTGAGGGCAGGTCCCAGGCTTGGCATCACGTTGTCACTGGCTGTGCGTGGCGTGGGGCCCTGGGTGGCCATTGTGGCCCTGCCTACCCCACAGCGGCGTGGGCTCCAGCTGGACTTCAGGCTGAGTCATTGTGGTTAAAGAGAAAGGGTAAAAAAATATATATATATAAAAAAAGAGATGATTTGCAGCAACACGCATGAAGGAATGGGAAGCTGGGAGGCCATTCAGAAGTGTGTCTTGGGAATGGAGCTCAGCAGCACGTCAGCATGTCAACATCAAGCAGAGGATGTGGCGCTCAGCATTCGGCTCAGGTGTTTGCCTGCTCTGCAGTGACAGATGAAGTGTCCGCAGAGCAAACAAGCTGCATCGAATACGGTTGTGCTGGCCTGCCTGCACACTGTATGCTTGTATTTAAAGAGAAATTCCAGTGGGCTGCTCTGCTGACAAACCACAGATGATGGCTGTGAACAAGTCATGCAGTTCAGTCACCCATCTGCCTGCCCTGCTCTCTATACTGGGCTTTCCAGAAGGTCCCCCTCCCCCTGCCAGAAAGAGAAGGTAAAAAGTGAGAACGTGTTTTATTAGGGCAGTATCACTGCTATGAAACTGGTGAACCTTAAAGCTGATACTATTTTTAAAGTGCAACAACTTCATAAGAACTGTAGGTACAACTGTATTTCCCTGAGCCTTCTTGAAAGTCGTCATGAAATAACAAAGCAAGATTGCAAGCCAGCAACTGTACTTCTGGTACATGTCCTAAAGGAAAGAAACGTAAGGAGAGGCAGTTTCATGGCAGCAGCATGTTCATGCTTCAGTAACTCACAGCATCTGTTAGTTTGACTGCCACAATGGGTAAGGCAGAATCTGAAGATGTCATCTAATTAGGTTTCTGTAAAGCACATGATATCAAAGATTAATGAGCAAGGCAGAAGTTCCCACAAATAAGTTGTTTGTGGAAATTCTGAATGGTCACTGCTGGGAAATTCTTGTATGGGACAAGCGTGCTGTTTTGGGGCTTCCAGCATTGGGGCTGTGATGCTGTGGCTGGTAGTGGTGGTAGTCACTGTCACTGCAGGGAGGGCTCTGTCAGAGGCAGGAGCACGGCCCAGGCTGCAGGGCTTATGCCAGAAGCACAGTTTTCCTTCTATCAACAGCTTTTACAAGGAAATAGAAGAAGGTCTTCAGGATTAGGAAAAAAAAATTCGCTGGATGATCAATGATTTTTTTTGTTGGCTTAAAAAAGAAAAGAGTTTTATTTATTTATTTATTTATTTATTTATTTATTTTGAGAGATTTGTGGGTGAACTGTCAGAGTGGTGCTGTCCTTCGGTTTAGTCTGGATGATTAGCACAAGAGGAAAAATAAAACCCTGTCTCTCAACGTTTAATTTTCGGAAATGTGAATTTTTCCTGGTGGGAACACAGAAGGTTTCAACAGAGGCTATTGTTAGCCCTGCAAATGCCAAGTGTCTGCTCTTGTGAGATGGAGAACAAAGTTGGCACCAATAATTAGCAGCTGAAGCACTGATTTGGCAAAAGTTGCTGAAAACGAACCAATGATGGAGGGGTCTTGGGATGACTTAGTAAAATACAGGGCAGTTGAGATGACTCTCGGAGCATTACTGTGCAAAGCACAGGGGGAAAGGTAACGTGGAAAATACAAATGCTCTTCTCAGGAGCTAGAAGGGCTGCCAGGGCTGCAGCAGGGCAGGGAGGGAGCAGGCAGCCTACCCTGCAGGATGGTGAGTGTAGGATGCCAGGATCACACTGTGCCTCTGGCGCAGTAGGGATGAAGACACCGCACTGCTGGTTTGCAGCATCACCTCTGATAGCTCTAGCCTTGCTGCTTATTGCTGTGTTTTTCTGTGAGTGATGGGGAGAGGACGTGACCTGCAGCCCCTGCCAGCTCAGTCTTACTTTTCTAGAGAGCTTATAACAGTTACTCTCAAATTTATACATTTGCCTTACAGATCATGAATATATGATTTGCAGCATGATCCTGTAGCAGATCTCCTGAGCCTGCTGTGATAGTTCCATAATTACTTCTGGGCACCAACAAGGATTAACACTGAGGCTTTCCCAATGAGCAAAACAGGAGATAGGGCTGGTGCTGGCTGCTGGTGGGTTTTGAGCCCTGACAGGCCTAGGGAGAAGATCGTGGCTCCATGGGGACACAGGAACACTGTATGGGGTGTCCTTTGTTTATCTGAGTCTCGTGTCCTTGAAGTTCCATGGAGAAATGGCAAAAAGCTCTCCAGACATTCCTGCAATGAGCCCAGTAGCCTCATGCATCTCATCCCCAGCAGCCAGTTTTGATGTGAAAATTTCAGTGAATGAAGATGGAGAATTCATATTCTTTAGTAACATTTCCAAGAGTTGTTTCATATTTCACCTTTGAAGGTGATGACTTTAGCCTCCTCCCTCTGCTTCCTATAAAGCTGCTCTGAGCTGAGTGCTAGAAGGCTTTAATCAACCCACTGTTGTTGTGCCTGTCCAAGTCATTCTTCTGACATTTTATGAAATCAAGAGATTCTTGGAGGGGGACTACTAAGGCTCACAAAATACAAATGATAGTAATGATAATAACATGAATTATTATTTTCTGTAGGGTGAAATGTCAATATTCCATAGTTTCATGTTAACTTTTAGTGTGTATATTCCACATGAAGTGTATCCCATCCTGCTAAAATACAAGCTTTTCATATCATAGGCACTGTTTGAAATGGTTCATAATGTTGGCTGCTATTGTGCCTGATGGAGTGGTCTTTGACATGCAATAATGCAAAGTGACATGACAAATTAGGAACAAAAAATGAAAAGCTGTTAAATAATCTTGAACGTAGCTAAAAATGAATTAATCTCATATCAAAAGTGTGTTCCTGATTTGTAACGGTAAAGAGAATCTGTGTCACTACTGCAAAATGATATGAATATACTGAGGAAAGGAGCTAATGCATTGAGGGAGGATGCTGAGTTGTTACTACACGCTGAGTACAAACAGGTTTTGCTGGCAACTGCACTTGCCTGGAAAAATGACTGTGGGCAGTAAGACCAGATTCAAAGCGTGGTGTTGGCCTTCGGTTCTGAATTCAAGGATGCCCTTAGTGGATCCTGGAATGGTGCATTGCTTAGATGTGGCAGTGAGAGATGCCTAAACCGTGGTAGGGATGGGTTGGACTGCACGATCTTAGTGGTGTTTTCTAACTTTAATTATTCCATGATTCTAAGTACTTTTAAGCAACAATCATTTTACTGCAGACAGCTCTATTCTCCTTGTCAAGGCCTTGGTATCCATCATTTTGGCCTTGCCATTATACCACAGGATTACTTTTTAGAAAGTACTGTTTTTACTCTGCAAAGAAGTCTTTTAGGTCAGGTTCCTCTCTCATTTAGGTCACCTTTAATTGACACTGAAGGAAAGTTACGCTATTACATAACATACAGAACGTAACCAAAGCTGCTGCTTCAAATTTATCCCAGCTTAGCCGAGACCTGAGCCTGAACAACTTGTTTGTTTGTCTGATTGCAGCACCTAACCTCACTAATTTGGACGGTCTCGATGGTGCACTGAGCCTGATTGAAGATCGGGTGCGCGGATCAAGGCAGCGCCACCGGAGGCATGCGACGGATGACGACTACAACATCGAAGTCCTTCTGGGGGTCGATGACTCAGTTGTTCAGTTCCATGGGAAAGAACACGTTCAGAAGTACCTGCTGACCCTGATGAACATTGTGAGTACAGCCCCGCTAGCAGCACGGTGAGATGGCAGTGAGAGGAGGGCGGATGGATGTTGGTTTTGCCGTTTAATACATCATAGATTTTTCTCATAGCAGGAGGTGAAATAATTCTAGGAGCAAAATCCAGGCCGCTTGTAGGAAAGGCAAAAGAAAAAGGGGCCAAGGAAGAAGCTGACAGTGGGACCATTAAAACACACAAAGTTCTGCTTATGTGCTTTGATGGATGGGGGCGTAGGGTCGGGGCCTCGGGTTCTTGGAAGTCATTATGTTTTAGATGTATATTCCCTTAGCCTAAGCTCCCTGCTGAATAACATGGTTTGGAGAACTGTCTTCAAATAAGGTTGTATTAGAAACTTCGATTGGCTTATACATTTTTAAAGCTGCTCAGTTAAACTCTTTGATTCCTTAGGAATCACTTGAAGTCCCAGGCCACCTGCCTACTCCTCGTTCACACTGCAGTGAAATGCTGTGCAGTCAATCACTGAACTTTCTTAGATTGATTTAGTATTTAGTTCATAGATGACACCTTTAGGTTTCCTTCGTTAAATATTGAGTCTTTCAAACCATTGTGCAGCAGACTATATAATGTGGTAGTGAGGAAAGCAGACACTAGAGAATGTTTGAAGGAATTGTCTTTTCTTTCTAAATATCAGAGCAGTAGGTCAATAGTTAAAAATCTGTACTGACATTAGAGTTATTGGGTACTTGGAATATGCTCTGATGGCTGTAAATATGTACATTTTAACAGAAATGACATAGTGGATTTCATTTGTTTGTGTGGTTTGTTTCCTCTGAGGCTTAAAACAAAGTCTACAGTGAAACAGATGGTTTTATATATCTCTAAATTAACAAGCCAAAGAGGCCAAACCAGGAATGTGGCAAATGGGCTGAAATAGATTAAGCAGGACTCTACTTATCATGTCACTTAAAACTATTTTTAAGAATTAAAATATACAGTAATGGTAAAGGAGCCATAAATGTTCCAACTCTGAAATACACTTGCTCCTAATTTTAGCAAACCATCCAACACACAAATTGTAAGAAATAACAGTTCTTAAACATGCTGTCTCTGCAAGTGGTTTAGAAAGTGCAGTCTGTGTAACCATATCCTGGGGCTGTAACAGCTCCTGGCACGGGCAGCAGCTGTTCTGTTGGGAGGTCTGAGGCAGAAACATGTCCTCTGGGGCTGGAGGATGTGTCCCTTCCCTTTGTGTCCAGGCTGTGAGGAGCCACTCGAGTTGGTGCTGAGATATCTTTAGCAGCCACAGCATTGTCCTGATCTTTCTTTCACCAAAACTCAGCCAGTTTCTGTAGTCTGTGTTTTAGACAAGGGATGGGATGTGGTGACCTGTCCTCTGCATCTTTCTCTCCGAGACTTGCTCTGCTGAGGAGAGGCAGATACCAGCTGGTAGGGAAAGCATGTTTACAGTCTGGGCATGGTGAGGTACGTAGGCCCAAGGGGAGCTGGAAGAGGAGGGATGGCTGTGAAAAAAGTCTGCTGGAAGATCCCACTGAAACCATCACATTGTGTGTACCCTGCTGGTTTTATGGGAGCGATCAATTAGCTTTGTACTTTAACAAGGCATTAAAGCATAAAATCAATTAGCTTCGTACAGTAAGAAGGCATTCAGGATAGAACCAAAGTGTGCATAGTAAGTAAATAAACAAAAATAATAATGGAAGTCTTTACTGGAGATAAAAGGGTGATTGAGAGGGCTGAGCTTCTCTGGTTCCAGAGCTAAAATAAATTCCAGG
Organism: Callipepla californica brunnescens; assembly: GCA_023055505.1. Lineage (NCBI taxonomy): Eukaryota > Metazoa > Chordata > Aves > Galliformes > Odontophoridae > Callipepla > Callipepla californica. The sequence goes on from JALIRH010000014.1 coordinate 14,009,253, forward strand.
TGAAGTGTCCCTCGTGCCCAGACTCCCGGAGCTGTAATGGCTTTCCCAGAAGCAGCGCCCAGCTCGCAGCGTGGCTGCTCTCCCCACTTTGCCTGGTTTCGTTGTGCGTGATGGTGTCAGCAGTTGTCCTTAATTAACTTTTCCCAGGGATCTTGGGTGGAACCCTACCACCAACCCAATCAAAACAATATATTTTTTTTCAAGCCCAGTGCGATGACTTATTCAGGCAATCTGTTTTGTGCTGCTTAAGTGATGTGTTACAGTCCACACCTAAAAGCCATAAAGTGAGGAAAAACAGAGACCGTGTGTCCTGGCTATCTTGAATAGCAGTGCTAATATTTATCCCAACATTTGGAAATGAACTCATGGCCCTGAACGAATGGTGAGAGATGCACCAGAGGGTTCTTAATGCTTTGGGCTGCAGCCACGCATCCCTGTCTGTCTGCCAGCCATGTCACCACCACGAGCCAGGCCTCCTGTCACCCGTCTTTACCCTCCCATCATTCCTCATACAGAAACTTGGGTTTCTCTTGACATCCCTTCCTCTCTGCTCTGCACTGTGGGGACATTTCTTCTGTCTTTGAAGAGAAATGCTGTTGTTTTCACTGTGGAGTCCCTCAGCTGCCTCTCACTTACACCTTTTTCTTTTATGCATCATGGTGTGTTTCTTGCTGGGAAATATAGTAGCTTGCACAGTCCTCTGTATTTCCAAGTATAAAACCACCCATTGCACAGATTATCTTTGTATTTTAGCATGCAGGGCTATTGCAAGAGGGGGGAGAGATTTGGGAGCTATCTTGCAGCCTTATTGTTTAGTCAAGAACGTGGAAGGTAATTCAATTTCTGCAAGAAAGTGACGAAGGAGTCAGAGATTTTATCTGCTCCTACATGTGTATGGGAAATATTAAAAAAGACTTGGCCAGAAGTGGCATTGGAGAATTATCTTGTTCTTGGGAAAACAAAAGAATTTCTCACAGCAGGATGCTGTGGGAGGAGGAGCAGGGTGCTGAGCTGCAGTGGGTATTGGTGCTAGCCAGCCCGGGGCTGAAATTCTCAGATTGTTTCATAACCCTTTTAAAATAGTTCTCAGTATTAATCAGACCTTCTGCTGCCTGCTGCTGCGGAAAAGAAGCAGAGCTGGCAGTGACCATTCATGTGTCTGGGCAGGGCTAGTGGTCAGGGTGAGGATTTTGGCCTCCAGAACCCCTCATTAAGAGTCACATCCAGGATGGGAATATGGATGACAGGACTTCCTAAGAGGTGGAGTTGGAGTGTATTCGCTTAAAGTACTTCTGCTTTTTGAAACAGCAGAGTCTCGTCATAAGCTCACTTCCAGATAGCACTCAACATTTTGGCTCCATCTGTCTTCAAGTCTTTAGCTTTCACACCCCTCTTTGCATTGTTTTCTTTTTTCCCCAGTAAGGCCCCATGCCTTAACCTTTTCTTTCTTATTTTGTCTTTCTTCCCCTATTACCGTATCAGTATTTTTGGGCCTTATTTCAGGTACCTCATCTTTTAATGCTGGCGATTGTCATCCTTACGTATGTTCTGAAAGAAGTTGCCTAAGAGATGCTTATTGTTTGAATTTTGGAATATTTGGGGAGGAAGAAAATCTTTAAATATGCTTTCTATTCCTTTACTGCAAAAGATGTGGCAGTGCAACATGTAGTGGTTAGCCTATGTAACATCCATGTAATGGATATGTGGTCAAAATGCTTGTGATGCTGAAAAGCAGCTCCTCAAAGTGCAGTTCCTGCCATTATTTCAAGGATGTACAGGCTCTAAATAGGATTAATGCCTCTCTTATAGCAAGATTTATCTGAATATTTAGTTATTTGTATGCCTTTGAAGTCCATGAGAGTCAGTTTTAAAAGTTATCTCATAGGATTATGTCTCTTCCAAACTTCAAGTGAACATTCCACTCCAGAACATATAATTTTAACAATTTTCATTTGAGTAACCAAAATCAATGGGAGTTCTGCAGCTGGGGCTTCGGAAAGTCCTGGGAGTCTTTCACCTGTGTCTTTCTGCACTACACATCCCTTTGAAATTGCAGCCCTGAGGCACTCCTGAATATGTTATCCATCCTCTTTAATAGGGTGTCCATGATACTACTATTATATGTGAGATTTCTGCTTTCGTGTCTTTGGCTGATGAGGGATGAAGATTTCCAGGTACAGAACAGTCCCTAATGAGAGGAAAGGGCAGAAGTGCTGCTGGTTTCTAACTGGCAGTTGGATGAAACCTGAAAGCATGTCTAATTCAAGCTGTTAAACAGAAAGTGATGATTGAATGCTTTGAAATAATGGTGCAATCTGTATTCGGGATCATGCTTTTTAAACTAGAAAGCATTTTCTAGACAGGAAGGGTGTCTTATTAATATAGACTTTACTGGATTTGTAAAAAGGAATGCAGTTTAATTAAGCTCCAATACTCATTATTTCTAATCAGTTTACTTCAACGTATGGACTTCAAATCTGAACTGACTCTATTTCTCCAAATGACAAATGTAGGTCCAGATCTATTCATCTGAAGGACTTCAGTTGTCGGCGGCTGATTGGCAGCTCAATTGAAAATTGAAACGTGTGAGAGTTAACTCCACGTTCAGACTGTTCATTACAAAGCAGTAGCTGCAACTTGCAAGGAAGAAAGTTTCTGATGAAACCTCAGAAGATTATTTTTATTCATTATCTTGATTGCTGCAGTACAGCGGGAGTTGTAGATGTGAGTGGGCACTGGGAGGCCCTGTACCAAGCAGTCCTTCTGAACCCCTTCAGAATGTATTCATTTCCATAGGGGATTATTTCCAGTGTCAATTAGGTGAGCATTTCTCATCAAGATTAAGTGGACTAAACCTTGCTGTTTTGGTGTTCAGTGCTACATCCAACACTCAGATTTTGGTAGTATTCTTGTGGTAGAGAATAATTACTGTTTAAAGATATATTTTCCTGTAGTCCAAAAACCAACATAAGCTTTAGATATAAAGGTTGCAGCCAAGGACTTGGGAGATGTGACAGTGTGGTTTGTGTGACGGAGCATGGATAATTAGGATCAGCTTTCGAATGTTGGGTGCTTTCCTTAACCATACTACTTAAATGGTTCACAGCACTTACTGCGTTGACACCACACCCTCATGCCTTGTAGTAAAATAATACATTAATCTGCTTAATTATTTTATGGTACTAGATTTGATTTTATTAGAGCGATCTTGAGACAGTAACTCAAACAAATTCTGTATCTTTTGGCTTAAATGTAATTTACGGTGTTTGGACTTCCCAGAGCAGTGGTTTGTGGGCAAAAAATGAGGAGTTCCAAGAGCCTGAGGGAGGAACTGAGAAAAATAAATTAGTTGTACAGTCAGAAAACAAAGTCTATGACCTTTCTAAAGCCAATCTTACAGTTAAAGACGAGATAGAGACCCGTAACACAAAGCTACTTTGAGTCTTGCCAACACATCTGCTCTGGGGAGTGTTTTTCATTTTGATCAGATGCAGTGAACTTGGACTCGGTACCATCTCCCAACCCTCACACCAGTGAAGGTAAATCAGGACTCGGACACAGATTCAGATACCAAACATCAGATGCTTATCTCTGTTTCACAGTGCACATTGTCAGGCACTCCTCAAACTCCCTGTTGCCTATGTTTTTGAGCAGAACTGTATTTTTCCAAATTTGAGGTCACAGTTTGACCTTTAAGTTGCATATGTGTTGTCTGCTTTCATTATTTCTTTTTCCTTGTGATGCTCAACAACGATTCGCAGGAGAAAAAATAAAAAGAAGAGTTCCTCTCTGAGGAATTGAGGAAATGCCTAAAAAGGGAGACTGAGAGCCATGGATTTTGCCTGATGACTTTCTATGTGACCATAGTTTATCCACCAGAAAAGTCAGTGTAGTGTTATTCCTGTGGGATTAAGATGAAGCTTTGGGAATGTTAGAAATGTTACTTTGGGAACTTCAAAAGCGTAAAGGAGGTGATGAAAACCAAAGAGGATAGTGGTGTTTGAAGTGAGAACACACAAAAATAAAGCAGGAGGAGAGTGCTTTTGGGAGGGGTCAGATTACAAACATTTGTGCTCGGTATCCACTATGACATTTCTGGTTCCTCGCCTGTAATTCAAACCAGCCATCTCTTACAGAGACAGACAATCGCTGGATGCCCACCAGGCACCAAGGCTTTACTGCAGATAATTAAGATCTGATGAATGAGCTGCAACTCGGGCTGGGCTCGAGCGATGGCTTGCCAGGAGCTGTGCTGTCCCACACGCATGGTCCTGCTCTGCCCCGTGGCACGTAGCCATGGGATATTTCTGCAACAGTGCCCATGCAAGGATGTAAGGGCCATCCAATGGCCGTCTAATTGGGTTGGATGGGTCAACAGTTTGTGGTGGCTGGAAAGCTAGATGAGCGAGCTGCATCTCGTATGGTGCCCTCTGCCAATGGTTGGATGCGGCTCCGTTGGCTGCTGAAGCAGGGTCACATCTCTCAGAGGCTGATGGCAGTGAGAGGCTGAAGCAATTTAGTTTCTGCTGGGGCTGTGTGCTTGTGAGCCCAAGGCCGCAGTGCTCACCCGAGCGAGCGATGCAGCGTGGGGCTGCAGGGACGTGCCTGGGGATGAGCTCGTCCGAGATGGTTCATGGTTCAGTGGGACTGAGATCCCTGATAAACTCTGCAGAGCAGAGAACTCCTTCAAACTGCATGAATGAGTTTGCTGATGACTTGCCAAAATATGCAGATTGTTGTTCTCTTACTGCACGTCAGTTTAATTGGAGACTGGGGGAGCCTCTGGATTTCCCCTGCAAATCCTGCCAGCTGCGGGTATCCTGTGCTGCATCAAGCCCAGCAGAGCAGCAGCTGCTTGGTACTGTTTGCATTACAGCAGTTTTCAAATTCCCTTACAGAACTGGGCCCCGTTTTGCTGAATAATAAAAACTTGCAGAGATTCTTTAACGAAGCTTGATGCAGCTCACAAAAGCTTAGCTTTACTTGTGTAGGGTTTTGTGGGGTTTTTTTGTGGGGTTTTTTTTCACGTTTTTTTGTTTTATCGTGTTCTACTTACTAACTCTGCTGGCTTCAATCTTGCTTAGGGCAGAAGTCTTATAAAAAGAGCAGAGAAGTACAGAAGGAAAAATAATAAATCAAGTGCTTGTTTTCTTAAGCAACACCAATCTGTGCCAACCTGGTTTCTAAACAGGAACAGAAATAGAAATGCATACTTTGCTTTGATTGAGATATCCCACAAAAATAAACCACGATAGTTATCCCAAAATAGCTTGTGAACTACAATAGTTTTGTGAAAGTCTCTTTACAGTGTTTCACTGTGCTTTGAATTCCTTCAGATTTACCCAGCCTTCTTCATCTCTCTCTGTAAACGCTGAATCACTGTGGACATCTAACGAGATTTAGTGCAAAAATCTTTGTTGCCTTCGGTCCAGGGGCTGTCATTTCGAGATGAGCTTTGTGCACTCTCTTTTTCCTATGCAGCAGCACAGTTTTAGCCTGCGACCCTTACTGATCTAAGGGCAAGAGATCTGTTCTGATTTTTGCTCGATATAAATCAGGATGCCCTGCAGAAATACATGAGAATAAAGTAAAAGAGCTGCAGAAGTACTGTGCAACCACTTTCACATCTGTCTGTGTTTATTATATAGGCATCCAAACCTATTCTGTGTCTGTTGTCTGATGATCTGTGCTCAGAACAAGCACTTCAGCACCTGCAGCAGCCGTGTGGGACAGGGACTCAGGGCCCGTGGGGTGCGGGGTCGCTTTGTGCCCCAAGAGATGAGCTGTGTTTGCTTCCCACTGCTCTCCTGTGGGGTTGGCAGGTGGAAGCCTAGTGAAGCTGAGCGTGGGTTTGTGGAGGACCCTGTCAGTGCGTGAGAGCACAGCGTTCTGTCACTTGGATCTCATTTCTTTAATAACTTCCTGAAACAAATAGGTGCAATTTAGGTCAGATTGAGGAAAAGGTGAAGCATCTGTTTCAGTGCATTATCTGTGCGCAGCAAGGCACTGATGGGAAAGGCACGGTGCAGCTTCGCCAAAGGAGCAGAGGGTTCCATTCAGCTCTGGGTGAGGAGGGGTTGGATTTGTCCTTTTTCATGAAACCAAGACCTGGAGTTTTGAATTGACCCACTGTCCTGCAGAAAATCCACTATCCCAGGAGAACCGAGCAGCTCTTTTTTTACGGTGCTTGTGCTTTTCTGTTCATTCACAGTTTGTTTGTTAGATGTCATTTGCATGAACAGTCAAACAGTGTTTCAATTCTGTTCCATCAATGTTTTCATGCCAAGTTTCATTTTGGCACGCAACAGTGATACGGTTGTTCTGTTACTCAGCCATTGTTAGAAGAGGCTTAGGTTAAATTCTGGGAGTTAATGAGAGAGTGGTGTGCAGCAATTTGGATTATGCGTTATGAACTAATTAAATTCTTATTTACATGCTGTGCTTACTGTCTTCTACAGAGGAGTTCTTGTTCAGTACTCGTTTCACGTATAGGTAATTTACAGCGTATTTCAGCCTCACATCACTGATGCGTGCTCTGTCTTCCCTGTACACAAAGAACGAGGCAAATTAATATCCCTGCCTCCCTTGACAGTGTGTGAGGGTCTTTTTCCTGGGTGAAAGAATGTTTGCAATGCAGGATGCGTGCTCATATCTCACGTCTTTACAATCTGTGTCCAGTAATGGTTCTCGAAGTAAAAATCTTGTAGCTACAGGAACATGAAGTTAGTCTTCTGAAGTACTATTTATGCCCACAAATACCTGGTGTAATTTCCAGAGCTGCTGTTTACAAAGCAGATGAGCAGGGTGTGCTGCTGCTGCTCACAGCCAGTGCTGTGGGATGCTCAGGATGTGAAACCTGCCCTCTTACTAGGCATAACATTAGGCACTTACATTAAAAATACTGATAAAACGAATTAAAACCCACTTCAAAATGTCAATAGGAATTACTTAGTGAAATCAACATTGTTGTATTCAGTTTTAATTGTTTTTACGAAGATAAAGGATGAGCCATTGGAAGCAGAGCTGACTTGAAGAAACAGTACATTCTTTATTGTTGTGCTTCTAATGAAAGTTACTTATCAGACTGTAGTAAGGAATCTGTGTTTTAGGAAGAAATGAGAATTGCTTCCATCTATGGAGCTGACCAGTTTGGTGCAATCCTTACCAAGGAGACACTTGCCTGCAGGGAATCTCATCTGCCTCTTCTGATTTGTGAAGCCAGACACCTGCTGTGTGGCACAGCACACTGATGCCATCGAACAGTCTGGTCTCATGCGTCCATTCATCATGGAGTATCCGGATCAGCCTCCTTAACAGCTGATATTTGCCTAGCTCACTCGTGGCGGTGTTTCCTAAGGCACCTGTATACATCCACGTTTCATTTTGCACTGTAAATATTTACCGTTCTCTTTTCGGTGTTTGTAGGGTGATTTGTAACAGCGTATGCATTCGGTTACATAGCTCTGTTGTTTAAAAAAAAAAAAAAAAAAAAAAAAAAAAAAAACAGGTTTTTTGTTTGCTGGTGTTTTTTAGCTTTCGTTCTGCTTGCAGAGTTTAACACTGATTGGTTGTGACATACAATCCAGTTAGCCCATGTGGCTGACCAGGCTTTTTGGGGGAGGTAGATCCTCTTGTCAGAGTGCCATTTAATGAGTCCCAGATGGAGGAGTTACAGGGTGCAGCTGAGCTGATCTAGCACATCCCTCTCAGGAGAGGAGCAGCCCCAGGGTCTGTCCCTCTGCTCCTGAGACCTATTCCCATGAATGGTCTCACCCAGAGGAGAGCTCCTCTGGTTTGTGTTTGAGTGTGTGGGCTCAGGATCGGGGAGGCATGCACAGTACAACAGGGCAGGGGCTGGGGGCTCTCCCTCAGTGGCAGGAGCTTGGTCATGGAGTCCACCACAGTGCTCATATGTGTAAGTCTACTTAGGTTGGCATTTAAAGTCCCACTAACATGAGGCCTCTGATGATGTTATGGTGATTTTATATGATTTAAAATGAATTGTAGCTTGTTCAGAGGCTAGAAAATAAAAATTTTCCTTTTAGCATCAGTGGAATTTTGCCCTTTTTATGTATAATCACAAGTGATCTTTGTCTTAATGACAGCATAGCAAAGGTGCTGCTGTAGCATTTGCTTTCAGTAACCTGTTGTCAGCACTGCAGCTGAAGTTTGACCTCTTTTTCAGGTTAACGAAATTTATCATGATGAATCCCTGGGTGCTCACATCAACGTTGTCCTGGTGAGGATAATCCTGCTCAGCTATGGCAAGGTAAGGAGGGGTTGTGTTGAGTGGAGGAGATGGAGATCTCTGAACTTGATTCATAGTGCATGAATGCAAAGAAATACCTATAGAGATAAGCGTTCTTTACGATTTGAACTTCACAGTAGGAAAATAACCATGATTTTTTTTTTTCTGGGTTTTCCCTGTGTCATTTTAACTTACTACTTAGCTCTGGCAGTCTGTCTTCTCAGACTTGTTAGAAATAATCCATGGAATGTTATGAACAACTTTGTTCCTAAGGAAAAATGTGAAGTTTTGTGGTAGAGAAATATCTAAGTGTCAGTGAACACATGCTGGATCAGTTCTGTCCAAGAACTCACTTCAGCTTGTGTTTAACATGGGTTGGACTACGTGTGCTTAAAGTTAAGAGATAGGGGCCACGAGATAAGAGCTCTGCAGATTGAGTCTGTAGTCAAGAATTCCAAGTGTTTTCTTGCTGTTTTGAAAGGAGGGATTGCTCTGTGGCCAAAACGGAGGAAATTAAAGAGGAAATGCTACATGGCTTTTGAAAGTTTTAATCTCTTTAGTACCTATGTCCTACATGTGCTAAATCAACATCGGATTCCACGTTAGCTGGAAGAGTGTGTTTGAAATACATTGATAAGCTTTTTAAGGACTGCATGTCCAGCTGCTGTGATGGGGGTTGCTGGTATTTGCATGCTCATGTAACAAACCTGAGGGCTGGAAGACTCCATGTATATTCATGCAAGTTGCTGAAAGTCAAGAGCCAGCAGAGTGTCAGTGGTGAGGCTCCTCTGAAGGTCACTGCTTACCCTGCTCAACTAAACATGCCAATCCATCTCTGCTCTTCTTGCAGAGATAGACAACTATGTCAGTAAGTGTTTTGGGTATGTCAGCTGCGTGTCCTAAAGTAATAGGTAAAAGAGGTCACGTTTTCTGTTTTGTGATCAAAAGTTTGTGGGTGTCTATTACATTAAATTATGAAATAATTGAAATATCCTCATGATTGTTGTAGTAACAGCGATTGTGGGATTGTAGATCAAATAACAATTCTCAAAAATATCTCATATTGCAGCAGTGATAGAAGCCAGTGGAATTACCACTGGACTGGTTGCTTCCTTGCTGTCCTTGTTTCATAAGTATTTTGTAGCTGCTATGCATGTGCACTTGAGCTTAATCAGTCTGGATTGGTTGTAGTGTGAACTCAGATAGCTTCTGCTGTGTCTTCTGATGGAAGAGGTGCAGCAGGCCTCATTTCAACTTGGGAATCTTTATTTTCTTGAGTAGAATAAAGCATTGTGAATTGAGAATTTGAAAGTTATTGATCTCACGTTAATCTGCTTCATTAAGTGGAGTTGGTAGAGTATGGGCACCTTCCCTTCCTGGTGGGCCTTTGGTTACGTCACTGAATAGTTGCAGGTAGCACTGTAAGATCTGCTTATGGATCGTCCATTAATGGGTTCTAAATAATGAACATAGTGAACAACGTTTTAGTTATCCCGTGGGATTCAGCAGAACACAATATCAAATACGTTCAACCAAATTACCACGAAGAAAATTTCTCTTGCGTAGAGGGAAAAGTTGGACAGTTGCTATTTTCTCAACGTGTTCTTGAGTAACTACAACAAAGCCCTCAATATTTTATTTGCCTGCTAAAACACACCAGCACTAGCATTTTTCAGAACTACATATTCAACGTACATAGTAAAAGGAATGGAACGTGGACGAGTTTAGGCGGTGCATGCGTAAAGCAGCCTGCTTGGCTTCGCGAGATGAAAATATTATCCCGGTCTTGCTTGAGTAAGCATTTATTTTCCAAGCATGTAGCAGATACCTTCAGATTCACTCGCTTTATTGAAGGCAATTTATATATATTATCAAGGGTGCCATTTAAATAATCATAATAATTACATTATGGTTCTGTAACTGATGAAGTGTGTACCATCAGTGTCAGATTTCTGACAGCACTTTGAGCTATTGCCAATTCTCAACCCCTCAGCAGCCTTTCACTGTATTGTGGTTGGGGTTTTTGTGTATGTTTTTTGTGTTGGATTTTTTTTTGAAGAAGAAGATGATTATATTATTTTATACAATGTCATCTTTTGATAAGAATAATGTGGACAATACTTGAGTTGCATAGCAACGGGCTTTTCTGTGGCTCTTGCTAGGAGTACTCCATGCCTTGAAGCATACTTCTTTATATTTTCAGCCAAACAGAACTGTACGTTCGAAACTTTCAATAATTTTATTAAGTGCATTAATTGTTTGGATAAGATGAAGAAATAGGTGTTCCCTGGTGACAATATGTTAAAATTACTCCATGGGCAAGTTCAAAGGACTGTTTTACTGAAGTATATTTTTGTCTATGTTATCACTTCTGGACATAGGCTGAAGCTATGGAAGGTTAAGAGCATTGGTGCAGAATGACATGCAGAGGCACTGGGACAAGTTCTACATCCTGTCCCATATCTGTTGTAGATCTGGAAGCTATTATGCACTTGTCTGCATTTTCTTTCCATTGAATTCCTGAGGCTTTGTGATGGGATGGGATGCTGCAAATCAGAAAACAAGGCTCATGCTGTGTGTTTTTCTTCAAAAGGGAAAGAGAAAAGCTGGCTTGTTTATTCCTTTTTGCCTTCGGTAGGAGGAGGATCAGTTCCAAATCTTGGAAAATACAGAATCACCTGAGAAGAATATTATTCAATGTTTTCACAAATTCTTCCAGTAAGATCTATTTTGACTGTAAAAGTTCTGTAGTCCAGTGAGCTCTACAGCATGCAGAGTAACAGCCAAAGAACCACGATTACCAAGTGAGGAGGAGGTGGCAAGAGATGAGCTGAGAATGGACTTGGAAGCTCTGACTGGCTATTATAAAATTTGTTTTGAAACTTTTCAACCCTGAGCACTGCATAAAATCCTCTCATCACCTCTTTGAGGTGGATGAATAAAGATTATTTTTCCCACTTTACAGCTAAAAAAACAAAGATGCTGAGCGTTATTCTGGAGGCCACACGGAAGGTCACTGGCAGTCTGGGGATAAGAGCTCATAAATTCCTGGCTCCAGCCCCACGCTCTGGCCATCCACAATGGTGACTTTGTGTGCAGATGATCTGCCCTTAGACAGCAAGAGAGAATAGCACACATGTGCTGCAAAGGGAGTGATTAAGGCAGTTAATGCTGGAAAAAGAAGTCATTAAGACTTTCATAGGAACAGCATGAATTTGAATAAATGCAGCTACCTGAGGATTTATGAGAGCTGTTTCTTGGGAAATCTGAATGTGGCCATGCAGAACACCTCTGAGCTCTCCTCTGGAGCAGCACGCACAGCTATGGTCACTGGGATGCAGACTGGCACAGCATGAGATGGGCTGGGAAGCGTTGCTTTGTGCTCAGCTGGGCTGGAATCCTTGGGGGAGGACCCCTGTCAGCCTCAGATCAGCGTTGGCACCAGAACAGTGGTTGTTGGCCATGTGAATTTGGTCAAATTGAAAGAGGAACCTGACCAACCAGGGCAGAGGGAGTTTCAGAAAGATGAAGGGAGAGAAAAAAAAACAGATGGTTTTAAGATGGTAAGTAAGAGCATCATATGAGATGGCTTCCTGAAATCTCACGGGACAGGACTGTTAACTGAGAAGGGGTTTTCAATTGCGTGTCTGAGTTATTCAGGGCTCCTGCTGCCTTCATCTGGGACAAGAGTTTACCTTTGATCTTTTCACAAAAAGGTGTTTTCTCTCTCTGCCATCTGACCTTTATGTGGCTATGCTCAGTGTGAGCAGGCAAGATGCTCTTGGTTCAGCCGGGCTGGAAAGCAGCGGTCTAGCCTGAGCCAGGCTTTTCTGTGTTTCCCAGAGAGTGGCACAGGAGGTGTAACTGGGATCCTTGGAAAGAGTCTGAAGAGCTGATGGATGTTTGCTGTTTGAGAATGATAACCCAGTTATGTGTATTTTCTTGTTTATGAATGATATTTATTATGTATACTGTGGAACAACTGGCAGTGTCAGCAGGGATCGAGCCTTGATCTTGCAATGTGCTCTACAATCATGGATGAGGGTAGGGTTCTTGTCCAAGTCTCTGTCCATTTCCAGTGACGGATTCTGTACAGGCATGGCATGGCAAGAATTTCCATGTTATTTATGAGTTTGGCTGCTGTTCTTATTTTTGCATTGTTTTTATTAGTGTGGGGGTGAAGATGAGAGAAAATACTGCCCCCTCTTAATTTTATCTGTGTGAATTGATGAATTGCCTTATTTAGATACTAGACGCATAACATATAATTTCCCAGAGTGATTTGTTGGAACCTTGAAGAGTATAAAGTTGGCTGATAGCATAAATAGTACTTTATATTCCTGATCTGCTTGCATTTATTCAGAATTAGAGGCTGAAAAATGTTTACAAACTGCTGCCATAAGAAAGCTTTACAAATCCTTTGAATGCAAAATGACAGTTTGCTGAATGAGCTATTTTTGTTAGTTCGGTTACCATGGACACTAGATAATTCTTTTTATTTATTTTTTGCTTGTCTTGTTCAGGGTAAATAAAGAATATAAAAGATCTAATCCAATATACAATGAACAATAGAAGTGCCAAGTAGAAGGAATGTAAGTGGTGTGTTTTGCAGAGATGTTACACGTTCAAGAAGGGAAAGTCATACATTAAATTGTCTCCCAAGAACGCTCCAACTTTTCTGCCATAGCTTGGAGTCTGACAAGTTGAAGCGTATTTCTGCTCCTTCTGGAGCTGCTGAGGAGCTGCAGAGCCCTCTCTGTTGGTTCTCTTGGAGCACCACCTAATGGATGAGCTGGGGAAGGTGCTTTTCCAGCAAGCTTCTGACCTGTTCTTGTGTCCCTGGTAGCACCTACTGCAAAGTTGTACTCAGCTATTGCAAATGGCAGATCAATTAAGTACTTGGTTAATTAAAGTTGCCACTGTATGGGTGATACCAGTGTGTTTTTTCATGTATTAGCAAGATGAAAGCTCTGGAAAAGTTTGGGTGGGATATAGACTAAATTTGCAGTTTTTTTCAATGAAAACCTTGTATTTGAAATTCTCATAGAAGAATCATTTGATGTCTTTCTCAGTTTCCAAATTTTTTCCAAAAGCATTTGAAGGGTTTGCAGTACAGGTTGACTTTTTCTTTGTTGTCTTAATAACAGAGCACTGAACATCACACTGATAACTCCCTGAAAGGTAAGGCAAATAGCAAAAAGGGCTCAAAGACATCAGCATCTATGTAGCAATGACCTCAGAATCATTTCTTATTGCTCTCCTTTGACTCTTTGTACTAATGGTTGTTGCAACTCGGTCCTCTTGATTCATGGTTATTTTCTGCCACCTCTTTCTAAAAAGGAAGGGGAGTAGAAAAGATGTGAAGTCAGAAAAGAAGGCAACTGGAAGGCATCAGCAGATGCTGGGTTTGTGAGAGCAAGGATCCCGGCTGTCTCACAGCCCTCCATGGTGTCTCCCCACATGGGATTGTGCTCCCAGCCAAGGCCTTGCCATTTCTTGGTGAACGCGTCCATCTGTTTCCATCAGCACCTCTCTGAAATGCCCACAGATCTTTTGCCTTTCTTGCAGTGAGGAGGAAAGTTTCTCTTTCCACTGGCAGCTTTCCTGCTGATCAGCTGAGTAATGCTCTCCACAGGCCTGCTGTCCTCTTTGGAAAGAGGTCCTTCCCGGCCAGGCCTGCTCCTCCGCCAGCTGCGGGGCTCTCGTGTTCCTGGCAGTGCGGGCCCATTGCGGGCCAACAGTAACACCTCCACCTCCCCTGCACAGCCAGCCTGCTGCCCACGGACTGTTTGCCATGTGACAGAGGAGGGATTTGGCTCTAATTGCGATCCTTATTGCTGCACACTGTTCATCTCTTTTTCCCTCACTTTGTCTATTTAATAAGGGGTTGCAATTTTTTTAAGTTTGGAAGTTCCCCACTGACTTCCAAGAGAATGTATTGTTATCTCACATCTCTGCAAGAGGAAATTCTCGGACTACACCCTTCCAAAACATACTACTTCTGTCCTTGTTAGCAGAGGCTCATCACTGATTTCCTAAGCACCTTTCTTGCAGGACAGCAGTACTTACCTTTGGAGGCAGGGTTGACTGAGCAAGAGAAGAAAAATTCAATATAAAGCCACGTCTGTCTCAGGAAATCTCTGATCCGAAAACCATTGGACAACTGGAGATTATCTCAGGGAAGTACCAAACTATGCTTGGGTCCTGTAAGTATCCTCCATAGGCATTCTGTCATCTGCCATCAGGAGAGGACACGGCTTGCATGGGCCTTAGACCTGAACCAGCGTAATCACGTAGAACAGTGGTGATGAGATCCCAAATCAGTGTTTCCTTGACCATGCAGTATTTCCTACTCCAGAATCACATCAGTTCCAAATGAGCCATGTCTCAAGATGGAGCTGGGAGATTCAACTGCAAACACTGACGTTCCATTTAGCCATTGCCATCAGTTGCTAGCATTGGATAAAGGAATAGTGAACTGTTGGTTATGTGAGAATTCTTGAGCATGAGCAAATGTGGCAAGACACACAGACACCCAAAAGAATGGATTTCCTAATGGAAGCCTCATTTCCTACCTTAAAGTAAGCAAGTCAGTTTTACATGTGCCGCATTTCTGATGTAAAAGTCGTGTCATCGGAAAAGTAGTTGGGCCATCAGCTGAAATACGTTTACAGAACTGCACATTCTGTTTCCCCTTTTATGCCAGAAGCTTTTCCTTCAGTTTGCCCAGTGTGTTAGTTGCAACAACAACAGAAAGAAATTCTTGACATTAGCCAGTCGCTTCCCCTTTCATTTGCTTGAAGAGAAACTCTAAAATCTCTGTTGTTGCAAATAGGCATAGAGATGCTCTTGGCCTAAGGCAGGGATTTTGCTCTCCAGGGTGGGCTTCTGTATACAAATAAAACCATTGTTGACTCATGCCAGAAGCCAACACAGTGCCCAAACCATGGGAGCTGCTGCAGTAAAGCTGATCTGGTCTCTGCCAGACAAAGTCTTCATCAGAAGAGGGCTCAAGAAGTCCTGCTGTTAGCTCACACCGGCATTTTGCTATTGTACTGGGATTCATTGGCAAAGGTCGCAGTTGGGAAGGTAGGGAGGAGGTGACTCAAGACAGGAGAAAACTGTAAACTGGTTATTCAGAAGTGACTGCCTTTTTCATACCCCTTGCTTGTTTGCTGATCATGCAGAGATTTCTTAGTAAATATTGAGATAACCTCAAACAAAGCACGTGTTGATAATTGATACTTCTTGTTTATTTTCTGATCTGTCTTCTATAAAACAAAATTACTTTCATTTCACAGAAGGTATAGAAAGAGATTGTTATGAGACAAAGAATGATAGTTCACAAAGTAAATGATTCTTCCATCACGTGCACAGTGTAAGCTTTTTCTACTTCACATTACAACGTTCTTTGCTTTTTGAATCTCACTAAGATTTCTCACTCTACTTCTTAATAGGACAGATTTCTCTTCTGAAGTTTCGGAGAAATGAGATCAAGGTGAAGATGATGTGGATAGTTTTTTGTTTGTTTGTTCTTTTAAAGTGCTGATGCATGCTGCCCAAGACCTCACCGACAGTGACACTTAGTTTAACTGAATAGGATTTCTGCTTGAAGAGCCAGGATTTTGCCTTGTATTAGTCACTCAAAGTGCGTTCATGTCCATTCTAATAAACATATGAAGATGCAGTAGAGGCGTCACTACTCTCTCACCATTTCAGCATGGTTATTTTCTTTTTCCAAGGGAATTATGGCTGGAAGCAGCATGATCCAGCCTGGGATTTTATTACAACCTTTTCATTCCAAAGTGGTATCAGAATCCAAACTGTACCTCTATTTAGTTTATTAATTTGTTTTTCTGAACATTTGCAAAATTGTAATATCCCATTTTTGCCAAAATCAGACCTCAGTTTGGCAGACTTCTCTTTTATCAACTCCAGTTGTTCTTCCCCAACCCTTGAGGATTTTCTTTTTCATGCAGTCAATACTCTGTGTACTCCATCGTGCGTTCAATTAGAGGACATGTCAAACACATCTGTATTTAAACAGGAACTACGTTACTTCTCTCTTATTTTTGGCCCTGGCTATTTTTGCTGTAATCTATGTATCTGAGAATTAGAAATGCTTACAGTACAGTGTAGTGTAGTGATTGTGGTTGTTTGTGTTATGGTTACAGTGTTGTCATGGTAGTATAATTTTTGAAAATAAGAAGACAGGGTTCACATATGTAGTTCTTACAAGTCCTGGAGGGCCTGGAGCAGGTCAATTAGTCATATATTTCATAATGTAACATCCCACATACAGTATGCTTGTTTAAGTCTTAGTGTACAATATTAACAAGAGTTAGCTGGAAATTGAGTACTATTGGGAAAAAAAAAAAAAAAGAAGGTAAATGCAGTAGCTGGATTTTAAAACACCTTTTTCTTTATCATTTGAGGGAATATTTCTTTGCACCCACCTAATACATGTCAGCTCACTGATGTCAGCTATGTCAGCACAGCAGTGATGAAATGTGTGGCTTATAGGCAGAATAAAGGTGTACCACACTGGGAAGATGGAGTCTACTTTCTGAATGAAGTAGAGAATGGGTTAAAGAAAAAGTGCCTTAAAGTACAGTCTTAGGGAACATCTGTTTCTCAGTGTTATGACTCAAGTACATCTGGACAGAGTACACTTAGTGTTTACACTCAGTAGAGCGTCCAGTGATGTTCAGGAGTCTTGGGTGGATGGCAAAAGTGTCTGATGAGCCAGGGCTGGGTGTTTGTGGTCTGCCCTTGCTTCGGACTACACTGGTTTGGGCTCTGCTGGCCTGGCATCACTGTAGATCCAATGAGGATCCCATAGTGCCGGGTTAGAAACAATATATCTAGGCTTGAAGTGATGGTGTTAGCTGGTGCCAGGATGGCATAGAGATTTTAATGCACACTGTGCAATGCAATATTGAAAATAACTAAATACCTGTCTTTTTTTTTTTTTTCTTGTCATATCTTATGCCTTACAGATGTGTCACAGAACTCATATTTGATCTAACTGTGAACATTAACAGTTTTCTTACTTTCTTGACCCAGTAACATTTGTAAAGCATAATCAACTCTTCACGAAATAGAGTTTTAATGGAAGTGGAAATTTTGTTTGAGTGCTTGAATAGGTTGGGAAATAACCACTGCCTTCTTTTCTTCTGGGCATGCTCAGTCCATGAGTCTGATAGAGATTGGGAACCCTTCTCAAAGCCTGGAGAACGTGTGTCGCTGGGCCTACTTGCAGCAGAAGCCAGACACTGGGCATGCAGAATATCACGACCATGCTATCTTCCTGACAAGGCAGGATTTTGGTCCATCTGGCATGCAGGGTAAGACGAGTGTTGGGTTTTGTTTGGTAAATGGCAGGACTTCTGAGCATCATTTGTGTTTATCACTGTGCAAAGCTAATCATGCACTTTAATTGTGTGTATTTTGCTTAGTTTTGGTCAATGCTTTCTTTCCCCAAATGCTCTGCATATGACCATTTTCAGTTGTAACTCTTTCATGTATTGCATCCCTTCTAACTGATGGGATTACTTATTGGATCGTTTCTTTGCTCCAGCTGAAGCCAAACAAATGAGATCCCTATGTAAACAACCCTGAAAATGCCCAAAGATAAGAAATAGATTTTGTGTTTAAAAAGTTGTTGCTTTAAAGATTGCCAAGAAATGCTGTTACTGAGAGACCTGGAACAGCAGGACCAAGTATTGTGCACTTTTTCCTCCCTTTCATGGTTCTGCCTCTTGCAAGATCAGGTTTGTTCACCAGAGGGGATAAATCTCCCGTTCGTTTTGGGTTGACCGGATCTGTTGTCAGCACAGGGTTGGGGCTTTGCTCATGTGTTCCAGAGGGCTGGAAATGCACCAAGCTCATGAGCTGCAGCACAGAAGTGTGTGGTATCCATTTCTTCTCTTGCCTCATGAACTTGGAGGCAGCGATTGCGGAATGGTCCTAGATGTGATAGCAGTCTTCTGAGTGAGCTTGAAATACAGCTTTGGTTTGTCAACAGGCTGATCTGTTTCGTGGATGAGAGAGCACATTATTAAATGTCTGGGGGCAGAGATATCTTGTTATCTATGAGAGGACCACCTCAACCGTATTTGTGTTGCAATGGAGAGAACTGTTTTCCTGGAGCTTCTCACCACACATCGCCTTTCCATATGTACCTTTCCTGAAACGCAGTGTTCTCGTAGGCTATGCTCCGGTCACTGGGATGTGTCATCCTGTTCGAAGCTGCACTCTTAATCATGAGGATGGTTTTTCGTCTGCATTCGTGGTGGCTCATGAAACTGGACATGTGTGAGTAGAACTGTGCACATCCCATGCCCCACCTTATAATGTCTTTGTTGCTGAGAGCTATGACATAAGGAAGATGAAGTTTATGTTAAGAAATCATGTCCAGGATTAGCTCTGGCTTCAGATCTCAGCTCTGTTAAGGCTTTATTTATGATCTTAAGTTTTATATTTAGGTATTTTTCAAATGGAAAAAAAGAGCTAATACTACAATGCCTCCCAGGACTGCTGTGAAACCGGATTGAATGATGCATTATAGTCTCCTGGTGGAAATGTAAAATATTCATTAGGATGAAATATGAATTCTTTAAGTAAATGGAATACATGATTCTCAAGCACAGTCCACATTAAATCAGTACATCCTATATGTTACTGCTGGCAAAGGATAAAATACTGCATAGAAACACAGTGCTAAGCACTGAAATTGCAACTACATAAAGATATAGAAACGCAATAATTTTATTGATGTGATTGTGATTTGGTTTCTCCCAGAGCATTTCAGTTTTGCAATTTTTAGAGGACACCCACTGATTGCCCATTTTCTCTCTGGAAGAACAACACTTCCCAGAAGGCTTTTTCTGAACAGTCTCCATCTATTTTGTTTTCCCTAAGAGAGCCTTCAGGTCCTGTTCTGTCTGTCGTATCAGAAATTACTGAGGGCTTCAAAAGAAAATAATCACCGAAGTTCATTGAATCTCACTGTAAATGTCTTAATTAGGCAGGGACATAGAATTAATGTCCATCTGCTATTGGATCCAGGATTTTTGAGTTAGGATTGTGAAGAGTACACTGAGATTTAGAAAAGTGACTGTGATGCCTGAAATCACATCCAGCCCTAATCTGTTAATTTGGCTTCATTTGCATACAGGTAGTGCCCACGTTAATCAAACAGTGTGCACAGAAAAACACAATCCAAGATCCTAGCAAAGAGAAGGAGAGAATATGTTCATTCTAGTGCCAAGATAGTTCTTTAAAATGTCTGCAACTGGGGGAAATTTTCTTGAAAGCACCCAACAGTTTCCAGGCTGTTTGATGGCACAATGTGGAAGTGCTGGAGTGGGCAGCAGCAGCTAGTCTAACTAGGTTGCAGTGTGGGTTTTTTAGCTGCACTTGGCTACAATTGCAGATTAATTTGAATTAAGCAACTTCCAAAGGGCTCCAGATAGGAGTAAGAAGAAATTTGATTTAATACTCCAGGAGGGGAGAACATATCCTTAATGCAGAAGCGAATCAATCACCCACTGGCAACATTTGGGGTATGAAACTTTCTGGACACTTGGAGTTCATCTTCATTGTGACTGTGCTTGCTCTCTCCTGTGCTGGGGCAGTTTAGGCATGGAGCACGATGGCCAAGGAAACAGATGTGGGGATGAAGTCCGCCTGGGGAGCATCATGGCCCCCCTTGTGCAAGCTGCCTTCCACCGCTTCCATTGGTCCCGCTGCAGCCAGCAGGAGCTCAATCGATACCTCCAGTGAGTAGCTGTTCAGCAGCCTCTCTGATTAGCAAGCATCTAAGAACTCTACTTTTAGCATTTGTGCTTTGTTCTTTTATTAGTTACTCGAATAGAGTTGAATAAAACAAAGAAACCCACCCCCAGACTACTGGGAACCAGATGGCTCCCATGGATTGCAAATAATAAAGCAAACTGTCAATGGGTTTGATTTCAATTCATCTTGAGTAGCTCTCAGTTCACTTAGTTTACATCTATATTCATTTCCAGAATGTTGATAGTGTGTGGGAGACACTGGTGCTCACCTCCTTGCTGACTTTCCTTTCTCCCTCACGTAAGCTCTTGCTGCAGGAATGCCTCTGCTGTCTTACAAATAACCAGATTTGGCTTCAAGAGCTGTTGGTTGCTTATGATAACTGGCAATGAATGATGAGATGGTGCTCTTTAAAAATGAAGTTCTGCCCTTTATGAGTTCTTAGAGGTCTTCTGGACCTTAATAGATCTCTAAGGAAGGAACATGATTCTAGAATTAATTTTTCAGCGGTGTCTTTCATTTAAATATGCACAATACAAAAGCTGTTTTATGCTCCAGTTCTTTTAACAGCTCATTCGTTTCCCTTGCCTTCTCTTTGGAACATGCATTAGAGCTGCACCCAGGTTCCCTGGCAAACTGACATTTATGATCCCTTCTAGAGAAGACCTTCCCCTTATTGTTATGTGCAAAGTGTATAGGGAAAAATACAATGAAACTCTAGGATACAGAGCAAGAACTGAAAATAAGTAGTAAAGATGGCAGCAAAATTAACAAAATAACCAAAAGTCAGTCTTTTTGTCAATGTTTTTAGTATCTTAGGTACCTTAGGAATGGCAATAAGGAAAGGAAGTATTGTGAGAGTCGTGTGGTTGTTTCAATTAGCAAATCCTTTAGAGCATTATCCGTTCAATGGAAATCATCTGGCCTAGACGGCTGCTTTACATTATTTTAAATACAGCTATTTTGAAATATAACAAAGCAGAGCTGTGATTTGCTTTGAAGTAAATCGAACCTCAACATTCTGCTTTCAGCCATTGGTATCTTGAGGGCAACAGCTTGATTGCTGGAATGGAGTTGGGTATGGTGTCCTCATGTCTGTTAAATACTTGGAGACAATTCAGAGATACTGCCTTCTGCGTTGGCCTTGTGAATGAAGCAGTGACTGCACTGAGTTAACCGTTCCATGATACTCTCCCTTATTTTCCATGCACTTTAATCAGGCATGATCCTAGCATGTTGTGTGGGAAAATCTCCCAAATTCATCACATGGAAAGGAAACAGGCTATGGATGGGGATGAGAGGTATCAGAAGAAACAGAGGGAACACTCCAGAGCCTTTACTGTGGGCTGGAAGATACTCATGCTTATAGATGAGTCACAGCTTCTCAGCAGGGGACAGCAGTATGGCAAGCTCTGCACTGCTCCTGGGTGGTTACCCAGGCTTCTGCTTCTAAAGCTGCACCTGAAGGCAGGTAATAAGGAATTGCACAAATGGAAAAGTGACTGAGTATTCTTCAATTCCTGGTCCTGTATGGCTTCTTCCTTTGGCTCCTTTTTCATGGGGAACCTGGGAACTGACAGGAATTTATCTGCAAGTTGTGTGGAAGTTACAATGGAAAGATTTTCAAACCTCCCCTTCCCCACAGACAAAACAAAAAAGAAAGAAAAAACCCAACACAGAATATGATAGAGGTGGATACAACATGATAAAGTTTACGTGAGCGTAATTGCAATATTAGGTGCTCTTCATCACCAGAGTCGGAGAAATAGTAGGCTCTATTTTGTTTGGAGCAGGAAGGCACTGAAACCACAAACACTCTGTGAGTCTCACAGCCCCATCTGTTACTGTAATTTTTGCCTGTTGCAGTTCCTATGATTGCCTGCGCGATGATCCCTTCGAACATGACTGGCCTTCCCTTCCACAGCTGCCAGGAATTCACTACTCCATGAATGAGCAGTGCCGTTTTGATTTTGGTTTGGGCTACATGATGTGCACAGCTGTGAGTACTTAAGTTCAGCCTCTGCTCTTTCTCATCCAGGAGTGCTGTAAGTGTCTCTGAAATGTCCTGAATAGGGACAGCACGCGGAGGAAGGATGTTGTGCCCACTTAGCTGTGAGCAAGAAATAACAACTTAATGTTGACAAATACATTATTTTAAGAACCTCTGTGCTTTCTTTGACAACCAGAGCTTACAGAAATAGTCATGCTGTAGTTTCATGAACAGTTCTAGACTTGAAGCAAACAAGCTTGCTGTATTGTGGAGCCTCCTATTGCTGGCAGCTAGTTATTTTGTTACAAAACTCCCACCCCAATGAGAAGGAGATGGATTTAGTGTCACATCTTGTAGTGCTAACACAGGGCAGTACGCTTTTATGTTCCAGTTTTGTGGAAAGCATGATGCATTTTGATGCCTAGCATGTGAAAATAAGCGTGACAGCAAAGAGAACAACTTGCAAGGGCTCCTGATGCTACAGTTGGCTCTGTTGTACTGGGAAAACAAGAGACAAAGCCCAAATTTATATATGCAAGGCAAGACTGGCAATTTGTAGTGCCTCGGCCTCCGCAGCAGGACTGTCTCCCACCTCCAGCTCTTTGAGAGCAGGACACAAATATTAAAAGGAATGACATGTTTTCAGCTGGTGTGTCAGCTGCTAATGCAGAACTTTGCTGCTTTCATTCCCATCTGCAGGATTACGTGTGCCGAGCAGTGTCTCCAGATAATGGATGAAAACCTTTTAAGCATCAGCTGTAGTTTCGTGTTTTGACATGTTCCCACTGATGTTGCCTTGGAGGAATGTCCCTGCCAAAGAGGGTCTTTCCTTATAGCTGTTCTCCAGAGCCTGGGAGGCTTTCTATTCTTGGTTCAGAACAGCCAAGAGCACGTCCGTATATTATAGCCTATTATTTTGTGGTGGGTGGTTCTCATTCTCAGCCATTACAAGCACTTGTGATGTAGGTGAAATGATGAGTTACTCATTGAGCCTGAGGTCAGACTGGAACTCTCCTGAGAAGAGCAGCTTGCAGCCCTGTCCCATGAGTACTCAAGGATTGTTTGCTCTGTTTGTCAAATGAAGCAGTAACATTTGGAGAAACTGTAGGAAAAGGCAGCATGTTCCTTATCAGCCAGGAGAACTGGTTTCCCCCTTGCTTGGTCTGCCTTTGATATCAAGCAGTTTTTGCCCAGTATTATTCCTACTGCAGACAGGACCTCACCTCAGAATCACTATTTTTGTAAGTTCAGACATTATTCCACAGTGTTCCTCAGGAATCAGTGAGCATAGCTGACACTTGAGAGCTGGATAAAGAAAATCCAACCCCATGTTGCATTTTTGTTTGAAGTTAGAGCACCATCGAAGTATCACCCACTCTGATTTTTGTTTTTTTGTTTTTTGTGTTCCAGTTTCGTACATTTGATCCCTGTAAGCAGCTGTGGTGTAGCCACCCTGAGAACCCCTACTTCTGCAAAACAAAGAAAGGGCCTCCGCTGGACGGGACCATGTGTGCACCAGGAAAGGTGGGAGCGAGTGCTGTGCATGTTGGAGTCTGTGTGTGTGCAGCTGGGGATGTTATCCTTAAGACCAAGTGCAGAAATGGCAGGTTTTTCTCTTCCCAGTTTGGTTTTACAAATATAGGGAATAGAAGACTGGAGAATACAATGGGAAATGTGTAAAGAGAGAGCCTCGTGACTTTTCTTTGTCCCCTCCATAAAGCTGGGTCTGGGTGTGAGATGCATTGTAAGCCATCAGTTCCCAAGTCTTGGTTTGGCCAAAGATGGGGGTTGGTTTAACAAAGGAAAAAACATGAGGACTTGAAATCAGCTGAGATGTGGGGCAAACTCCTGAATGCGAGTAAGGAGGCAGGGGCCAGGGCTGCTGTGTGTTGTGTGGCATCTGTCTATCAAACCCAGTCCTCAGGCAAGGCACAGCAGTGTCTACACATTTGTGAATTGCCCTTGGCTTCTTGGCAAGTCATTGTAGAGCCAAAAAGGGGGAAAAAAATCACTTGCACTTGCACTTGACTTGGTTGAGATGTGTTTGTGTCAGTGATGTAGCAGTGCCAGTTGGCCTCTGTGGTGGTGAGGGGGCCGAGAGCTATGAGGTCCTGGAGATTGTGACCCCACTAAGGCTACAGTGCCTGCCCCAAGGGAAGGGATGGATGTGGGAGTTGAGTGAGAGCTGGAGAGAGCCAGCATGACCATGAAGAGCGATGAGCAGCAGAGAAGGGCAGATCTGCGTAGGTGGATTTGCTTGATGAGAGTCAAGGGAGGCATGAGGAGCTGTGAAGGGAAGGAGCAAAGTGCCAAGGGCTCAGACAGCTCCTGCCCTGAAAGCCTCCGCCTGCTCCAGCTCTCAGTTGCCCCTCTGCAGAGGTCACGCTGTTCTCAGAGCAGATCTGAACTCCTTTGAAGTCTGCTGTAAAATCTGCCTTCACTGGGCTGTGGGTGCAGGGTCTGAGGGGGAGATGTTGTTGCTACTTGGAAGGGTGTTTGTAAAACCCAATGGATGACTTCATTCATGTGATAAATGAACCGTATTAGCAACTGCTGTTGTGGTTTGAAATGTCTTTTTTATGAAATAATAATGTAATGCTAAATTCCTTCCCTAGCAAGCCATGCTCTATGTAAGCCACTCCCTTTTGGTCTTCTGTTCTTTAAGTTATTTATCTCATACCACCCTTGTTTCATGTTTGAAAGTACATATATTTTTAAATCACAATACACAATCTCAAGCAGTTTCTTCACCTATTTTTCTACAACTTGATTTTATATTAAATAAATGCATGAAAATCCCCCCCAAAATCCACAGCAGTATTCCAGCTTGTCTCTTCCCTTACTTCCCCAACCCGTTCATTCATCAGTATTTGGACAGAAACGAGAATAAAAAAAGGAACTTGTGATCACACAGTTAACAATCACTGCAGTGCTTCCATTATAAACAGTTTGTCAGGATATTATGCAACTCAGCTGTAACTTTTTTCTCTGGACTGGGACTTAGGATCCAAGGCTCCAGCGAGCTGCCCAGACAGCCAGGTTGTAGTTCAGTGGAGATGCAAGAGGGGATGTGTGCACTCCGTAGATGATAGGAGTGTAAATGTTTTACTCCCAGAGGAGCTGTCCCAGGGTTTTTTGTTGGTGGTGGTTTTTTGTTTGGTTTTTTTTTCGATAAATAAAGTTATTGCAGCCTTCCAGCAGAACCTGAGAAAATGATATAAAATGAAAACCATTTTGTTAGATAAGGCCCTGTAGCCTGAGCGATACATCATGAGGGCGTTACAGTGAACTTCTTGCTTCTCAGCTCAGCATTTAACCAGTGTTCATATTAGGAGCTGATGGTGTTTTGACAGAGGCACATCCGAGTGGTCCTTTTCCATTTTTTCCTTTCCTTTTCATCCCTGCCTTTGATTTGGCCTTTCTCTGTTTGCTGTCTTCATCAATTTGGGCAGAACCAGGGGCTCTTAGTGAAAAACAACGTGACTAAAGCACAGCCATTGCCTGGAGCTGGGACTCGGTTGCAGTGTGGCAGTCCTCTCCAAGAAGCATCTCCCATGATGGTGCCTCACCAGCGCACGAGGAAGAGGAAAATAACTTCAGACTCAGATTGCTATGTTTTTTGAGCTAATGCCAGAAAAAAAAGGAGCACAGGCATCAGCAGTCAGAGTGCTGAAGTGCTGAAGAAACATCGTGCCTTTGCAGCAGCTGAGAGGTCGCAGTGCCAGAAATGGAAGTGATGTTCAGGAGACTGAAAGGGTGTACGAAGCTCAGGTGTTTGCCCTGAGCGTGCTCTTCAGATTGCCCACAGCTGATGGCTCTGCCAAACTCAGCAGATGCTATTGAGGAGGATGAAGTCCAGCTGCTTCCTTCTTCTCTGATGGCCCAGGGCCGAGAACACCTAGGGCGGATGGGAGATCTGTAGCACATTGTCAGCAAGCCACACTGCGTGCCCAGCCTGTCTTGGAGTGAGGGACTGCAGCTTAGAGGTGGGAGATTAGATTTTGTAGTGCTGGATGTACGTGTGTGTGTATATGCACGCATATAGATGTGCATTTAATGTGTGTAAATATTTGTAAGCCTTTCTCTGTGTGTGTTCATTTGAAAGAAGTTGCCAAAAGAATGAGGCTCTGCTACTGAAAAAGAATTTTTAAGTGAGTTTCCTTGAACAAATGGAGACGTTGAAAATCCACAGGCATTATGTTAATTGGCAGCAATCTAATAGTTTGGTGGGTTTAGTGATAAAAATATATAATATTCTCATAAGGCTTCACAGCCAGAGACAAAAACTGCTATTTTTATAAAATTTGAAAGGAAATAGAATACTTTATGTAGCTCCCAACCCAGTATTTTTAAGTGGATCAGGAGGGGAAAGACAGAATTGATTTCCTAAAGCTTCAGTGATGCGGCACCTTGCACTTCTGAGCAGCCACGTTAGCTCCAACGAAATGAGTGTGGTGTGAGGAGTGGAGTCTTAATGTGGAGCCAGAGATGCTCTGTGAATTGCCGTGGTTAAACATGCAGACAAGAGGTAATTATGCAAAGCTTAACGACGCAGCATTCTGCAGTTTAGGAAAATAAAGCACATATGCTTTCAGCTGATGATTTATTTACTTGTATACAATTCTGTCAGCTCCACTGGTAGCCCCAGGGTTTGGAAGCCAGGCTGCCCTGAGAAATCCATCATCAGTTTTCCTTGTTCCATTTTTTTAAAGCTATTACTCTTCTGGGGAGAGATGTGTGTCAGCTGAAGCAGGTGACTGCCCTCCAGAAAGCAGAAATAAAAAGCGAAGTTGCTCATGCAGGGGATGATAGCATGCTTGAGTCCATCTGCTCACTGCTGAGAGGAGCACACAGGGCTGAAGCACCCGCATTCCTGATTTCTTTCTTTGGAGAGAGGTGAGCTCCCGGTACCCTCCTGTGGCCAACCGAGCTGGTACTCCTGCACTCACACCACGGGGGTGAGATTTGCAGTTTTTGGTCTATCAGGAAGAGAAGAGAATGCTTATTGAAATAGAAAGGTATTACTCAGAAGAAAAAAGGGTTTCTGAAAGCACCAATGTGTGCTCAAAGCAATCCGGATGGTTTCCTACTGAGGATGCAGACCCCACAGGAGGCAGATGGGTGAGCACTGTGTCAGCCACCACAGAAGCACCAAAGAGGGGCACGTTCTGCACCAGGGACCACCACTGCCCTCGGGACAGCTCAGTGCTACAGCTCTGGGGTTATCCCCTACAACTGATTGTTCTCAAATGGATGGAGCAGAGCGGGCAGCCCCATCCTGACACGGTGGGGCAGAGCAGGGGTTACCCAACAAAGCTGGACTGGGAGGTGAGAAGGTGTTATGGTTTTATGAGAGACTGAAGGAAATCTGCAGGTCTTTTTGTGACAAATGATCGTGCAGCTGTGGGAAGCCCACAGGAACACACAGGCTTCTTTTTTTTTTGGCCCTCACAGCACTTGTCTCAAAGAACCTCACTGAAAACAGCAGTGGAATGTTTTACTGCGCGAGATTTAAGCTTCCTCTCCTGGAAATTGCACTTGTTTTGGACTGCCCTATTTGCCAGAAAAACTGGCGAGACCACAAGGAGTCATCTTCTCTTCCAGTAAGAAAACAATTCGCCCTTTCCCATTTTTTTTCTCCTCATTAAAAAAGAAGGATTGCTTTAATATGCTTCACGCTGCATCTGAAAGCCTTGCTTGTGAAGGGGCTAGCAGTCAGAATTGTCTAGTTCCCACTTTGTTACACAGTTAATGCAGTGGCAGCTCTCGTTATCGCACTGCGGACGGATCCATCTCTGCTTTCTGCTCCGTGTGCTCTTCTTGCACAGATCAACATCATGTAAGACGGCGTTGTGAATCATGTCATTGTGTGTAGACTACTTTCTTTGAGTCCGCAGCCGGGACACAGCCTGGGGTGACTCACTGCATACAAACTCTTAGCTCTCTGCCTCCCAGCAGGCAGCCCAGGACCAACTTCTCCAGCAAAAACCCATCCTGCTCCTTTCTTTACACAGCAAAGTCAGTAACACTTTCCACATTTGCTTTCCAGTTCAGGAACAAGTCACAGTGTCAAACAGGTGGTTTGTTCACGGTTATTGCAAACCACATCCCCTTGCTTCTGGCTAAAGAAGGGGAAAGAGACAGCAAACACAGCATCACATGTCTCTCCCTCTCCTCTCTGCTGAGTGCTGGATCCTGGAGCATTGCTACGTGGCTCTTGAAGCAAAGTCCTGAGGATTTTAGACCTGAAGGATGCAGAACCCTGACAAAAGGATGCTGAATCAAGCTGGGATCAGGAGCCATTGTGGCTCAGCTTCCTCCAATCCCAGCTGCAGTCTGACCCACCAGGCAGACATATTCCCCTGCATCACCCCGGTGATCCCATTCCCACTCAGGGCTGATGACTCAAACCTCTACAGAGTCAGGAGTGCACCATCCCTGAAGGGTACAGCACTGAACCTCAGAATTAGCATGTGAGCATTTCGTGTTTCTTTTGTGTTTGGTGAATTATCTCTTATTCTGTCAAACAGATGAGAAAAATCTGCCCATTGCAGTTCCAGAGCAGGATTGTTATAAATTGGCTTTGTGGTAACTCATCTTCTTCATGTGTTTTGACTTTGGATATTTGAAGTCATGAGAAATAATGAGTAGCTGAAACCTAATTTCTGCTCTGTTTTCTGCTTCTTGTCCAACCAAATCAGTAGCAAAATAAATTGCACGAATAAAGGGCCAATCGTTGAGCGGATTAGCAATTCGGAAACCTGTGTCTTGTCACCATTTTACTGATGGTTCTGTCTTTAAATTCAGCATTATTAATGATTATCCGTCCCTTTTAAATTCATCTTCCAGCTCACTAATCGCTCCACGCTTACTAATGCTCTCCGGTTCTATATCTTCAGGTTTTGTTTTTGCTGGCAGCATGCATTCAGCCATATGCTCAGCTGGTGCCGCCTGCCAAATTCCCAAATTCCAGGGCTCGTTAAGCTGCATAAAATGTTGTTGTTGACTTGAATGTTAAGGAAAGCAAGTGACTGATTGAACTTGTTGTTGTGGCCATCTGCGTGTGCGAGCCGGAGCCCTGTCCCGGCACCACCAGCACGCAATGGCCTCATGTGGAACTGTTGGTAGTGCTGGCAGTGTTTTTCATTACTAGGCTTCTATGTAGGCAGCAGCAATAGCAGGAGCAGCCCAAGACCGTGATCCGTGAGAAGAATTCATCCTGACTTCAGCTAAGGAAGACTTCTTTCATGAGGGACTGGTGGAAGGGCGGTGGCAGATGTCTTTAAATGGGAGGAGACAGTAGAGAGGGTTGAAGAGTCATAGAATACCCCCATAAGGATCATCGTGTCCAACTTTTGGCTCCAGGCAAGACCACCCAAAAATCAGATTGTATACCTGAGAGAAGGCAAACTATTATGCCTTCACTTGCTTTTTTTTTTTTTTTTTTTTTTTTTGCCTTGTATCCTGTGAGTTCTTGTTAAAATTGATGGATATAATTGTAGAGGCTTCAAAGACTTATAAAGAAATGTGGGTTTGAGGAATCTAGAAAACTTTGTGTTTAACCCTTTTACCCTGCAAGGTTTGGGACTCTGCTACTTCTGTTCGATGAATTTCTACCAGGTAGAGCGATCTCCCTGCCACGCTAATGGAGACGTGCAGTGCTGAGAGTGGGTTAGCACACTGGGCAGTCTCTAATCCTATGAGTGCAAGTGGACATACTAAAAAGTTTAAGTTTGTCAAACCTGAAGGAGTTTGGAGTCATGGGCACAGTACAGCATTGACTCATATTGCCTTCTCCTGGAGAAGTGAAAAAACCCAGTATTTGTGGCCAAAATGAAATCTGTTGCACCAATGGTACAATTTAGAATCATAGAATCCTTAGAGATGTAAGGGACCTCTGAAGGTCGTCTAGTCCAACTCCCATCTACTCATTCTTGTACCTGTCCAATTCTCTCTCCTAGCACTGCTTTAAGGGTCACTGCATCTGGCTGACACCGGACATCTTGAAACAGGACGGGCACTGGGGGGCATGGAGTAAATTTGGCTCCTGCTCTCGCACGTGTGGCACGGGGGTGAAGTACAGGACACGGCAGTGTGACAATCCACAGTAAGTTTGTGACTCCCATGTGCTTTTCTAACATGGAGCGAATGAATGGTGGGAATCCTTGCAGAATTACTGCCACAGTCATATAGTAAAGGTTGCTGAGCAGTGCTTCTTAGATCTCACCTATAGTGTATGTTGTGAGAATTTCTGCTCTGGGCCCTTTAGCAAGATGTTAGCCATGTTTATCTGCTAGTTTATCTGTCCACTGAGCTGCTTATGTCATTAAAAGGGTCTTGAAAGTGCCATTACGTTATTACAAAAGTAATACTTTAGAGTATTATGTGTCTTATTCTAGCATGAGTGTAAAATAATGTCAATAATTTGCTGGATTGTATTATAAAATAATTGTCTTTTAATTAATCCAATTATTTTAGTATTTCAAAAACAAGGTTTTACAGCTGGAACATACTGACATCTTCAGATGGTTTTCATTCCAAGTTGGAGCAAAGCTCCAGAGAGCAGAACCCTCCCCAGTTTGAATTCTAAGAATGTTGAAATGTTTTGCTCTGATGACACTGAAATAATGTAAAATGACTTAATTTCAGTAACACTGAAACTATGATATATTCACTACACATATTACAAGTGATATTACATACGTGGTTATCCCTGTATCATGAAGTGTCAGGGTCATGGCAGCAAGAAGTGAAGCAGTGGGCAGAGTTAAAAGGTTTCACCAAACAGAATTTTTGAACGTGTTTTGACAGGGTGAAGCGATTGAACCTGACTTCAGCATTGAAAATAACGTTATTGATGATGAAGCCACGTTTTCTGATGGAAATTGTTGTGTTAAGCGAAAAATTGTCAGTTCTAGTTTCAGCCTTTATTCCGTTGGCAACATGAAGTGACCTTTATGACTCTGGGCTCTGTTTTAGTTGTAAAATCTGTTTACACATAGGGAAGGCTGGGTTTGCTGCTGGCTTAGGAAGGAATGTGAATGAGTTGCTTCACCTGCTTGTGCTTTCCTTCCCCAACTACACCAAGAAAATTACTTTTGTTGTGTATTTCAAGTACTTGGAGGCACGACTTGCAGAAATTGCTCTGCGAGAGAGAAATAGTGACAGCAAGTTTTTAAATGATTGCTTTTTTTATTCCAGCTGTAATTGCATATATTGAGAGAAGCCTTTCCAGAGGCACCTCCCAGCAGAAAGCAAACACCCGAGCAATCATTAAACTAGATGAAGTCCTGATAAAATGTGAGAAGGAAGTACTGGAAATACATCACTGGTTTCAAGTTCCTATTGACATGGCTGGGAGTTAGATTGCGTCTCAGAGGGTTTGGTAGATGCTCAGTTCATGTGTTAATGACCAAACTAAGCATTGTTTTCTGTCCTCTGCAGTCCAGCCAATGGAGGCCGCACGTGTGTGGGTCCGAGCTATGAGTTCCAGCTCTGCAACACTCAAGATTGCCCCAAGGACTTTGAGGATTTCAGAGAGGAGCAGTGCAGGCAGTGGGATCCATACTTCGAGTACCAGAACACAAAGCACCACTGGCTGCCCTATGAGCATGCTGATGGTGAGCAGTCCCATTTGTTGTCCTCAGCGTGGGCAGTGCTGGAATGGGAGCCTGGACCTGGGGACCTACAGGGTCATGGTGTGGCCATTGGCATGGCCAAGTTGGAGGTTCTGGCACCAAACACTGCACACAGAGTGATTGTTCACTGTTTCTCATAACACAAGCCCAAGAACATCAAGTAGAATTATCAGGTGACAGATTTAAAACAGATTTAAAATAAACAAGAGGAAGTACTTTCCCACACAGCACACATTAAATTGGAATTCATTGCCACGGGGTGTTTCAGATGCCAGAAGTTTGAAGAGTGATTTATGGAAATGTTTGGAAGGTTTATAATCCATCAAAAGCTGCTAAACGCCAAGATCCAGCCATGACCTGGGGATCCCTGAGCTGTGGTTTTCCTTGAAGAATATACTCAGGAAAGTGTTAGTTTTGTTCTTCCATCTTCCTGCAAACGCTGTTGGGCACTGCTGGGGACAGGCACTGATTTGAATGGGAGCTGGGTGAGAACCAGCATGATCATCGTGGTGTTCCAGCATCTTGGCAGAGATTGCCTCTGAGAACAAAAATATTAGTTTTACTGCTAACTTTTCTGCTTGAACTGCCAACAGAAGTGCAGCTAATTGGTTTGGGGCATGAAGACTGTTGCCATGCTATTGCTGTGTTGTGTTGAAACCTTGCTTTTAACTAACAAGAAGGCAGATGGCAACAAGTCCCCACTTGTTTGACAAGCAATGCAGAACTGCTCACTGTTTTTGAACCAGGTCAGTCTGCATGGAGGACAGGGCTGGCATGGCAGGGAATAGGTGACATGTCCCAGGTCCCTGAGCTGTGCTCAGCCCAGCACAGGTCTCAGGAAGGGGAAGGGTTGCCTTAGGTGAATCCTTTCACATTCCAGAGAGGAGGTACTGCCAGAAGTTAATAGCAAATTGCTTGTAATTAATTTGTCTGACTTTTTTCCTAAACAGTTCTCAGGGTCCCCTCATTCTTCTCATGCCATCTTGTGCAATCTGGGATTTTCAGAGGAGCAGATGCAGCCTTGCAGCTCAATTTCATGAAATAGTTTTGCTGGCACAGGGAGAGGGGAGGAATGCCGTAGCCCAGAGACCTTTGCTTCTGCTCAGACCTTCACTTTGCCTCTGGAACTGTCTGCCACAGAGAATGCTGAAACTAATCAGCTATTTTCTATTAAATTCAATGGCTTCTTGGTCAGAAACAGGCTCACTGCTCTGAGCACACTGATCACTGGCCACTGCTGGGTTTCCATATATCTGTGTTATAGTGCCTTTTGTGTTTAAAGCTGTGTTTAAAACCGCCTTTCACACAGGCAAAGCGTAGCAGAGACATACTTTGTGCAGATAACACAGCCCTGGCTCAGAAGTGACATAAATCCACGCACTTGACAGGCAGCTCTGTCAGGCACGTGTGGTACATTTTGTCTCTGGTGGGGACTGGGGGGAGCATTTAATCCCAATTAATGGCAGCTGCAAATTCACCATTCTCATGGAGCTGTGGGAATAACGCCCTTGTGCAGAGCCAGTGGCATCTGCTCGGACCTTTGGGTGTTCTTTTGTTTTATCTCCTGCAATGAATGTATGGTATGCATGGGGTGAGGCATGGTGTGTGTACACATCTATGCCTTGCGTGTAGTGTAACGCTCCTAATATGTGCAGGTGCATTAGATCTGACATTATTATCTTAAACTTAGGTTTTCTGTATTAAGGATCTGCACAAGAAAAGTAAATTACCCATTGTAGTAGTCCAGACGCTGCATTTTTTGCATGCTGTATCTGCGTTGCTCAGCAGTAGCAAAGGTCTCTGATGTACTGATGCCCTGTGGCCGTGAAGACACCAAGAGCAATAACAAGAACTTTATTTAAAGAGGTCAGAGGCCACAGATCTGTGTACAAGGGAAGAATGCAACAGCCCTGTGAAGATTTATTTTAATCGAACTGCTATAATTGTGAGCTCATTACTGTTCTAAATGGTGGGAAAAGTGTCCTAAGATCTAATCATGTTAAACCAGCAGAATCTTTGTTTCATCTAATAGAATGGCCATCTGCTCTTCTCTGCCTCTGTGTCACCTACTATCAGTTCAGCTAATAAGCTGCTAGAGCTGACCAGGGACTATTTTCTTTTGCAGCCAAGGAAAGGTGCCACCTGTATTGTGAATCCAAGGAGACAGGGGACGTTGTGTACATGAAGAGGATGGTCCACGATGGGACCCGCTGCTCCTACAAAGACGCCTACAGCATCTGTGTGCGGGGAGACTGCTTGGTAAGCTTTGATGCCTTGGTTCAGAGCTTAGCATTGTGGGAGCAATTAAAATGGTGGCTTGAGTTTCTCTCTCCAAGAATGTGTGTTTAAGTAGATATAATAACACTTTGGGCATTAAGGAGATTTCATTAGGCTTATTGTCACAATATTGTGTGTGATATTCACAGTTGCCATCACGCTGCATGTGACTCAATTCCAACAGCGCCTACCTACACAAGGAACATTTCACACAGTGTTTTAAGAAGAACTATTACAATTAGCTTTCAGTGAAAGCTTTTCCTGCTCAGGTTTAGTGGGGGCAGAATGCACAGCACATGAACCTGCCGGAGCTCTCGTGGAAAGCGAAGGTGCAGCTGATGTGCGTTCTCTCCATAATTGATCAGGCTGTTTTTAAAAAATCAATAGCAGTTCCTCCAAGCTGGGATCTGCCTCAGGTCATCTTTCAGCAGAGCTCGAGGCTCTGACTCAGCAAAGTACTGCTGGAGGGCCCTACCCTCCCACTGACGCTTTGATTCTCCCAGAATTTAACCTTCTGCTTTAGGATAAGCTGAGGCTGAAAAGTTTTACTTCACAGTGCTGCTTTCCTTTGGTATAAGGACCACTTTGAAGCGCAGTATCCAAATCAAATCACCTGACTGACAGCTCTGTGAGAACTGGAAGTGCAGGTATTAAAATCTGTTTGGATACTGAATTTCCAGGAAAATACTACAGTTTGGACTTCGCTGAAGTTTTGGTTTTGGTATCTGAGGTGAAGACTCATTTGAGCTGAATCTTGTATAAGTAAAAGTGACCATTTTTCTCCTTTGTGCACAGAAAGTTGGGTGTGACAGAGTCATAGGATCCACGAAGCAGGAAGATAAGTGCGGTGTTTGCGGAGGAGATAATTCCCACTGCAAAGTGGTGAAAGGAACGTTTTCAAGAGTACCAAAGAAACAAGGTCAGTTCATTCATTGTTTTGTCCTAGGGGATTCAGGTTGTTTTCATCGGATTTCTCCTGATACCTAAATTTTCCTGAAAAATACCAATGCAATCACAAGTAATTCATGACACCTCTAATTCCAGTGCTCTCTGAACTTTGAGACATAGCTAGAGTTTCAAAATAATACTGTTGTCCAGTAATTATTCATATCTGATGATATCAGGGCCTGCACGTGCATAGAAGAGGTCTTCAGTGGTCCTTATTGGATGGCTGTGGGCTCTGCTGATGTCATTTGCTGCTCCATCTGAGTGCTGTAGAAATATGTCACTGTTGTTCACTGTCACGTGAAAGCCTACACAGTGTCTGTGGGTGTGTATGGCACTTGAAGCACAATTTAGTCTGAAGAAAATAGCACATAAGGCGTTTTTCTTTTGACCTCAAGCTCTTTGTCCCTGCTGCACTCCATCACCTGGCACAGAAACAGGAGTGGGAGTGATGCTGGATTAGGTTCAGCTTGTCCGGTACACCCTGGTTTTAGAAAACAATGTTTATTTAAAACCTAAGCCATATTCTTCCTGTTTGATGTATACTAACCAGTTGTTATCTTTTTAAATACTACAATAAAGGACATATTAAGATGTTTGAAATTCCTGCTGGGGCAAGACATTTACTTATACAGGAATCAGACGCCACCAGTCATCATCTTGGTAAGTGTGCATCAAGTAGGACAAATTTTCAGTCAGAACATTTTTTCAGCTGTTTGTTTTTATTTTTGGAGCCTCACAATATGTTTATGCATTTGTTTACCCATTATCCTCCCACACCACATACCTCCTTCAAGTATGTTAAATTAGGAAACTTGTTTGGCAATTCAGTTTCCCTGCGCTGTGTTCCCTGGAGTCCTAGTGAGAACATCCCTGCACGTGTGGAAGCTGCTGATAGAGGAGCTGAATTACTTTATCTTCTGCTGTGTGTTATCCTCCAGTGTGCTTTCCATCCTGTTGTTATCCAGCTCAATCCAAGAGCAAAGGGTGCATTCGCTCTTTTTCAGATCCTGCCCCACAGCTAGCACTATTGATGCAAGGCTGCCCAACTAGTCACACAGCTTAGGAGGTAATTGAAATCCTCTCCTTGCAGTGCTGTGTAATTGATGAGAAGCAGTGCCTGCTGGGCTGTTATTAATTGGAAGTAGATTTGCAGCAAATGGCCTACTAATTGCATTGTGAGTTGGTCGAATTTCTCACCAGCGAATGCTTCCCATCCTGTCCTGTGGGATGTGAGCCATTGCTCGCAGGGCCAGACAAGGTTCTTCATAGGATCAGGGAATAGCTGGGTTGGAAAGATTTCTTAAAGTCCTTCCTGTTCCATCCCTGCCATGGGCAGGGCTGCCCCTGACCAACTCAAGCTTTGCAGGGCTCCATCCAGCCTGGCCTTGAGCACCTCCAGGGACCCACAACCTCTCTGGATAGCCACCAGGCTGTACCTGAGCAGAAGGAATACAAAGTCCAGCCTCCCTCTTTCTTGCAATGAGGACTACTGTGGGTTAGCCCAGTAGGCTTTCCTCCATGGAGCAGTAATACTAAATGTGAAAGAGCTGAGAGCCATGGGACCCCAAGCTCGCCATCATGTTGGCTTGGGTTTGGCCAATGGGAAGAGAAGCAGCTGAGAACAGGCAGACACACTGTGGTGGTGCTGGCCTCGTTTCTGACTGGGCACGCTATGAAAAAGGAAAAAAAAAGAACAATTGATGTTCCTGGAGCTGAGCAAGAAAGCACTGGCAGTTCAGTGAAGCACCTGAAAATGTTATTCCAAACCTGTGAGAGAACAGAGGGAAATGCACACCGCTGTGCCTGGCCTTTTCTGCTCCTCCCAATGGGACAGGAGCAGAACAAACCCAGAGATGAGAAGCAAACCTCCACTATTCGTGTATCTTATGTTGTTTCTAGCAATTAAAAATCGTGAAACGGGAAGATTCATTCTAAGTGAAGACAACTACGTGCCAGACTCTAAAGTATTTATTGACATGGGTGTGGAGTGGGAATATCGGAATGACGATAATCGAGAAACTGTGCAGACCATGGGGCCTCTGCGTAATGGAATAGTTATTCTGGTAAGTCAAATGAAAACCATCTTCCACAGAACACTGCATCAGGGTTACAGACTCATAATGTGCTACAGTATATTTTAGATTCCTCTTGTGAGTTAAAAGAAGACATCTGCTTCACTTATAAGACAATAGAAGGTGTATTTTAATTCCTTTCTCCTAACTCAGGGTAACGTATTGGACAGCCATTTCTCCTGATTATTTCCTGCAGCTAGACAAGAAAATGATCCCTGTGTAAAGACTCTCCAGCCTACTTAACGTATCTGTCATGGGAGCATCAGTTATAAGTGAAGTGGTTCATATGAGATAGGTTTAAGAACTCCTCCTCCTGTCCATGCTTTGAAAATATATCCTGCAAGTCCAGTGCAAGACTTGTGTACCTCCAGGCTCAATTTGTTAAGGCACAGCCAGTTCTGCACTTCCAAAGCCCTTGTGTCTGTTCTTTTTTCACTGCAGAATAGCAAATGACTACCATAAGTAGGAGTGGACTGATTCAGAATCTCTCTTAAAGCAGCTGTAATGTGTTAGTCTATACCAGCTGAACACTACAGGAGGAATGAAAACCGTTTTCAAAGGACCACTCTTTTATGCTTTATTCATATTGAGTTATGTTCTATTGCATTTGTCTCAGTGCAGTGAGATAGCATAAAACTCTAAATGATTTATACTTCTGTCAGGATTAAGTAATAAGCCTTACAGAATTCCCAGAATTGTCACAAGAATATTTGTGTTTTATCAGAAGTATAGGCAGTTTGCTTCACCTCGTTGCATTTGAATTTGCCTTTTCTTTTAGTGGAACTATCCGTCATCGTTTTAGTAGAACGTTTCCTTCCTTTATGATGGGATATGGAAAAAATTTAGTATCGTGAAGTCAGTCCAATGCTGGCAAGAAAAATCAGTCTAAATCAACAACAGTCTTTAATATGCAGTTTATAAACTCTGTGTAACAAGGAGAGAGATACTTTTTCATCAGGGAAAAAAAAAACAAAACCAAAAACATAATGTGTTGAGTGCAGCTAGAAGGTTTAAATCCCTCTGGGGATGTTTTTAGATCTGAACCACGATGACTGCTATTTCCCGTCATCTCCCATAGCTTCTGATATCAGTCTTTAAATCTTTACTCCCCTACATCT
Source organism: Callipepla californica brunnescens (assembly GCA_023055505.1). Taxonomy (NCBI): domain Eukaryota; kingdom Metazoa; phylum Chordata; class Aves; order Galliformes; family Odontophoridae; genus Callipepla; species Callipepla californica. The sequence continues at coordinate 14,047,340 of JALIRH010000014.1, forward strand.
GTTTTGCTTCCTAGGTGATTCCTCACGGTGGAGCCAAGATATCTCTGACTTACAAGTACATGATCCATGAAGATTCCTTGAATGTAGATAACAATAATGTTTTGGAAGTGGACTCAGTATCGTATGAGTGGGCTCTGAAGAAGTGGTCCCAATGTTCGAGACCTTGTGGAGGAGGTAAAAAAAAAAAGTAATAATAAAAAAAAAACCAACCCAAATCACATTCAGAGTTGTTTAAGAGAAAATTGAAATGTCTCTTGGGGCAGATCTGGGATGGCTCATTTCTGACTTATTTTAATGAAACTGGAAGACTTGTCCAAGTGTGCAGGAATCGGGTGAGGGTCTCTGAGGCATAGGGCTGCCAAACATCAAGGTGTGTTGGGACCACACCTTCAGTGAGTCTGCCTCCTGGGATGTGCACCTCACAGTGTGAAGATCCCTGCTTTGGGCATCAGATGTGGGCTCTGACAATGTCCACTGGCATGATGGGTGGGCTTCAGCCCCTTAACATGGCTCAAAACACCAGGTGGTGTTTTGCTGCATTACAGCCTTAGTGAACGACAAAGGAGCTGAACAATTCTTGGTGCTAAGTCTACATAAATTCAAATGTTTATTCAGTGGGATTGGCAGGACCTGTGTAAGAGCTGCCAGCCCTAAAAATAAGAGGAGTGTCTTTCTTCAGGCTTCCAGTTCACAAAATACGGCTGCCGGAGGAAGACAGACCACAAGATGGTTCATCGGAGTTACTGCGAGCTGATCCAGAAGCCGAAGCCCATTCGCAGAGTGTGCAACCTCCAGGAGTGCTCACAGCCCATGTAAGCATTGCTCAGTGCCCAGGGGCAGCTGCTGGAGGTGTTGTGCCCAGCTGGCTCTTGTCAGCTGAAAGAAGGTGACTTCAGCTTGGTCTCTGTTTTTCAGTTTGATGCATGGCTGCTTTAACGTAAGGGCTCTTACAAACCTCTGCACATCATTACAGAGACCCGGGGCTGTGAGAATGTCATGCTGTATTCTGCCAGCAGAAATACCATTTCTGGAACTGCTGGTTCCTATTACTTCTGAGATAAGTTGGATTGAGAAAAAAGTATAGTTTTGATCCAGACATTTGTGTTCCTGGGAGGTAGTAAAAAATTGACATAAATTCAGTTTATTCCAGTTGATTTTATGCAGTGTGAATTAATCATGTAAGAACAAGTTTATAGAGTGCTACATAAGGAAACCAAAGTCATGCATCCCATCAAACCCAAATCTTCCTTAAGCCGGCAGCATATTTACAGACACATAAACACAGGGAAAAATATTCAGCCTGGTTGATTTCTCTGGCTGTCCTCATACAGCATGGTACACTGGCACACCTGGTGTACCTCCAGTTGGTATGAGTATCTTTATTCACAAATTTCATGTGCTTTTTGACTGGCAGCAGATTATCCTGCCATATGAAGGGTCCATATTCCTCTTGTTGCTACTGCAACAAGTGTGTTGATCTCAGCTTTTGCCTCTGGGGACTTGGTTGGGATGCCAGGAAGCACAGCAAATCAGTAGAACGTATCACTCAGTATTTCCTAACTTCCTTTCCAAATAGATTTAAAGAGGAGAAAAGTCAAGAAACTATGTCCTATAAAAACTCAGCATGGGTCAGGGTTTAACATTTATTTTTTTGGAACTTGAAGTAATGACCTAACGACCATATCTCAGACTCTCTGGAAAGGACTGTACTCTTCTTTCAGCTACAAATATAATTGGACCCAGGAACCATGAAGACTCAATGGGATCCTAAATTGCACTTGGATTCCTGAATGTTTCTGTCACCTGTTTCCACAGAATGGCATTGAAGCATTTCGCTCACAGGAGGGGGAATTATTTAAGAGATTTTGTGAAGCTCTGCAACACCCAGAGCCACACTAATCTGCTACTTTTTCACTGCTAATTGGAAAAAAAAAAATCAACTTTGACTCAGAAATCATCTTTGAATTCATGCTTTGGTCTCCACAGCTGTCTCCTTCCTCCACAGCTTGTGAAACTTCGTTTGGTTACAAAGAGAAACTTGAATGAAATTGCCACTTCCCTTCTTTGCTTAACTTGGGAATTTCATGCATTTCATTGTGCCTGTGGTGTTCTGACTATTTGTAAAGCTAGGATTTTATGAATTCTTTAGGACAATCTCTTTGAACTCGGGATGTCTCTTCATACTACATATATTTTTTATGAAGTTTATCCCATGGATCCTGTTTACACTGAACAATATTTCTGTCTTGTGGATATCTGCATTCTGTAAATATTTACAGAATGCTGTATATCTTCCTGCACTTGCTTACAACCAAGCCTTCAGTCTGCTTCCTGAATTGCCTCTAGTCCCTGTCTGTCCTTGTTTCTCCTTGCTAAGTTTCTTAAAATATGCAGCTGAATTCTTAAGCCAGTTTCAATAATCAGTGAAGTGTTCATCTACAGCACGCTATGAACCATAGGGGACAATTTCCAGTGTCCAAATTGTTATGATTATTGAACTCCTTCCCCAAAACCAGGCATTTTTGATGCTGGGATTCACTCCCTTGGGTCCCTATGGGGAGCAAGCAGCAGGGATGGCTGGTGCACAGCTCGTGACTTTGCCAGGAGCTCAGCAGCACCCTTGGATTGGCTGCTCCTGACATAACAAATCAGACTAGATTTTCATGTGCAGTCTTGGAGGGGCCAGCTTAAAATGAAAGTAGATGAAGCAAAGCAAGTGTAATGCTTATCTCAGGCGTAAATGAGCAGAGGCTTCATCTGCACTGTGGTACTTCAGCAGAGCTTTGATTTTACAGATGCTCACAGGGACCACCTGACATAATTATAGTAGTGACTGAATGCCACGCTGTCACAGTTGTAGACCAAAAAACATAAAGGAAAACAAAAGGAAAGAAGGGGAAAATGAGAAGAACTTCTTGCTAGAGAGCACTATATAGCCATGCTCAAACCCCAGCCTTACCTATGTAACATCAAAACTGGAGACATTTTCTACCAGATGCCCTTAAGGCAAAAAACTCTCATTGAGTTGGATCTAATTTCAGCATAAATGTGATATTTTAGAATGGTGACTCAGTCGTACAGAGCTGAAATTTCATAGTGGGTAAATTCAAAGCTCTGGCTCCTTGTGGTTTTTTAATGCTTTCTTACTTTTCCTTTCCAAAAATAGGCTGTGCCATTCTCTGTTAGGAATTAAACAGTATTAAATTTGTGTTTGGGAAAATGCATTTGAATGGCTGAAAGAAAGGCAAAAATAATGTGAAGCTGAAGGTTTCATAAGTGTTCAGCAACATTGCATTCAGTTCAAACCAACAGGATTAATGTATTTTCAGGCTTAGGCCATTTATATTCAGTCTGTGGCCACTTAGGCTTCCTTTACATTAAAAAAAATACAAACTTCATCTTATGTGAGTTTTTTTAAAGGTATTTTACGGTTAAATCTGCTGTAGCATTCAATCAAAGGTGATGGAATTCAGCTGGTAAATGAGTCTATTACAGTTCTGTGGTAAGCAGCTTTGACTGCGGTATAAAAAAATGAGAGGAGACAGAGAATCTTACTTAGCTTCCTCTCTTTTTCCCTCACCCAGATGGGTTACAGGAGAATGGGAGCCTTGCAGCAAAAGCTGTGGGAAAACGGGATACCAAGTGCGATCTGTGCGATGCATCCAACCCCTGCACGACAACACCAACCGCTCTGTTCACACCAAGTACTGCAACAACGACCGCCCCGAGGGCAGGAGGCCTTGCAACAGGGAGCTTTGTCCAGCACAGTGGAGGATAGGACCTTGGTCACAGGTCAGTCTCTTCCTGGGGGTCTCAAGCAGCTAATTTCTTCTGAAGCGAGGGAGGAGACCGCGGGGAGTTTCTTCTGCGCTTTCTATTCAAGTGCTTTAAGGTGGTAAACTGATACCTATGCAGAGGGTCTATGGCTTCCACTGCTGCTAATGCCACAGAAAGTGAGCTGGATGGTGGCACGAAAATCAATGACGCTCCCTCTCGTGTAGTTACTGAAGTTACTGCACTGATTCAAATTGAGCGCAGTGGTTTAGAATGTAAAAAATAATTTCTAATCCGTTGTTTGCAAAGAATGAATTGGGGTCTGAGTGGTGCATATCCTTTCAGTGCTCCGTCAGCTGTGGCAATGGCACACAGGATCGCCCAGTCCTGTGCCGGACCAGGGACAATGCCATTGGCCTTTGCAAAGAAGCTAAACCAGAGAACGTAAGGATTTGCAGACTACCTCCATGTCCAAGTAAGCACTTGACTCTTCTAGCCTTTCTGCCTTCTCAGCATTGTCAGCTGTTTGCAAACGACACCTGTGAGATTGCTTTGTGTGCTCCTGTTATTAAACAATTCGTGTTTTTCCCTTAGTCCTGATGTGCTCCTTGGGGTAGCTTTTGGTACCTAATTAAGGACCAAGCTGCCAACTACGATCTCCGCTACACAGTTTTTAAACAGACGGCATAACTAGACTAAACTGCATGTATCTTAGGAGATACTTACGGTGCTGTGAGAAGTACTGCTGGAAAACTGTCCTTCAGGCTGCTGTCAGTGTACATTGTCAGGTATTGGGCACAAGTTGTAGCAGACTGAAAGAGCAACCCCTGCTCAAAACCACACAGCCTGGCCATCACACTTCGGCTTCTCTACTGCCTGAGCCTGCTCCCTGTCTTAGTTTGTCCCTCTGTGACAAGTCAACTTCTTAGTGCTAATGTATACTGTGTTGTGTCTTTTTTTCCTCTATTCTAGGAAATGTTTCTGATCCTTCAAAGAAAACCTACATGATACAGTGGCTGTCGAGACCTGATCCAGACTACCCTATCCAGAAAATATCTTCAAGTAAAAGACCCATTTATAATTCTGCCTTTGCCCTTAAATGCATGCCACATCGAATGTGGACTTTGCCTTTTGCTCTCTTCTTCTCTCTATGCGGAAAATTCCCTTGACTTTGCCAAGTTTAAATCTTGGGCTGAATCTTTTTTTCACACCAGGCACTTGGTGCTCGGTGTCTTTCTTCTCTGGAGCTTGTGTAGCACTGGTGGTGGAGGTCTTGAAGTGTTGGATGTGTGAAGTTGGATCTCCAAGGTATGTCGCAGTCCTCTGAAGGGGAGCTGGGATCAGTTTGCTTGTTGCTTGGTGATGGTGAAAAAAGGCTCTTACTGGTTCATGATGTTCAGTTTGATAGCAAAACTGAGAACTTATTGTGAATGTGATCACATCACAATAATGACACCTTGTAGTGCTGAAGTTCTCCTTTGTCTGAAGACCCTAAATCTCATAACTCTGTACTTTCAGTTTTCTGACAGGGTAGCCTGTTGAATGAAAGAATTTATCCATTCCATTTTCCTTTGTGGTGCCATTGCTTTACTCGCCTTTGCTGCCCCTTTTTTTGTTCCCATCCCCAACATCTGTGTTTGTGACCTGTGGATGCTGGTCACCGGCACCAGGCACTCGTTTTCTGCTGCTCCCTGAGTGCTGCTATGGCGCTGTTGCTGACCTCCTGTTGGTGGTTTGACATGTTTTTTCCTCGTGGAAAGCTGCATACATTTTCCCATCACGCAATTTTTTCAGGTTTTGTTCACTTTAGAAACAGAAACAAAGCGAGACGGGCACGGTCTGCATTGGAGGTTGTGTGGTGTTGGTTTTGTTTACCTGGCAGAGGCAATAGGGTGTTTTCATTGACTCTGGCATCTCCAGCTGCTCAGCAAAGAGCATTTATACTCATTACTTCTGTGGTCTTTTTTCACCATGTGCATGTCTGACGTGAGTGGTACGGTTGTGCGTGCGTGTGTGCTCTATAGACGTGTCAACTGGCAAACATAACAGTGTGAACTACTACAGAATTACCTCAATTTTTATTGCTTTTTTTGCTTAGAAGAATTTTAGAAAAATGCCTTAATGTTGAAATGTAAATGGCATTAATTTACCAGATCCAGCTTTAAATATAAACAGATGATCTTGAGTTGATCTTCATATGGAGGGTTTGTACTTGAACGATGACTCCTAGAAGGCAGTAAATTTAATCCGAGGTTAATTTGCACAGTGCATATCCATACCTTCACAAAGACAGGACTGTTACCTGACTTACTGAGATTTAAGTGGCATTGTTGCTTCACTGTACGTGTTTGTGTTGAAGATTTGGAATTCACAAGTCATAAAACTGTTTGTGACAGTAATAATAGTCGAAGCGTATCAACTTTAAATCTGCAGTCGTGGAGCAAATTGCTACCTTATTGCAGTGCTCATGCTCTTTAGAAAAGTGGCATTTCTGAATCTTTGGATCTTCAACAGTGTAGCACTTCCAACTTGTCATTATCATGTGATCACATACTTAAATTTTGCTGTTAATATGATAATTTCTTGAAACATGTTAAAAATTTACATGACAAGGTGAAAAAGCAAAGACACGTATCTGGCACTGAATACTGTTATGTAAAATAATTTGGTGTTTAACTGTATAAATATATTCATGACTGTTACCTTTAAATAGACAATGTTTAGTGATGTTTCAAGAGATGGATGGCTATAGAGAATGGTGCAATAAGGTATCTGGGCATTGTGCACTATGTCTATATGCACTTTGGTTTATCAGGGATATTTTATTAGTGTTTTGTATGTATTTAACATAATATTAAAGATGTGCCAATTCAGTTTGCTTTTCAATATTTTTTATGAGACTAATGTGTACCAAAGTGACTGTGAAACTGATTTATTTTTTTCTTACTGATGTTTTGGAGATATACTTCCAGTCTGTCATGCATACTGCGAGTAAAAATAAATAAAAGTTCAGCAAACCTGGATATTTGGGTTTGGATAGTGGATGACCATTTCATTCTAACAGTCACAAGATGCCAAGTTTATTTACGTAACCTGTTAGATGCCACTAAACAGAGTACTTAGTGCAGTTTTCATGCATTATTTTCATGCATTTCTTTTGATGCGTGTTTGCACCAAAGCGGTGTAACACAAGGCAGAACGCTCAGAGGGAGCTCTGTATTGGTACGTAATAAACTCCGTAAAGCTGCACAGGCACATGCAGTCCTTTGTGCAGAGTTATACCTGTGGATAGTAACTGCTCCAGTTCTTAAAGGCTGGAAACGTGTTTGAGAACATATCAACAGGTTTGAAAACGTGTCCAAAAACAAAGTATTATTCTTAGGTTCCTAAGGAAGGCATAGGGTTTTTGGTTTTTTGTTTGCTTTTTTTTTCCTATTCAGTTTAGAATTTGAAAACTATGAATGGATGCATTTGAAAACAGGAAAAAGTGTTGTTTTTCTTGCAGCAAACACAACAACTGGGGCATAAATACAATGCAAGAGAGGTATTTTCAGCCTCAGTCAGTAGCGGAATTTTAAAGCAGCAGCAATATTTATTAGCTTATTTTAGACTGATATGTTTGCCAATTAAACACCTATAATGCCCTGTTTTGTTAAGTGAGGATGAGTGAAGAGCCGGCGCCGACACTTTCGGGGTTCACTTGGTATCTCTGCATCTGCTGTAGTTCTCTACTTTGCTGTAAGGTTGCTGGCAGGGTAAGTCAGTACTCCTAGCACGGTAATAGAATGCCAGTTCCAGAAATGTGCTGAGCGACCACATGCGCTCTGAATAAAGGCAAGTAATTGCAGTTACTCATCTTTTACAGTAAGAGCTGGTAGAGATGCAGTAAGAGCAGGGAGAGAGGCAGAAGTGAGTTCATCTGTCTCAGCACTGTGGTCACAGAGAACATACTTGGTTATTGATTATGCCAAGTGTTGGTCTGGCTGGTTTTCTCCTTAGCGCTGTCCTCTCTTAAATCCTCTTTCTTTCCACTTGGGCTGCAAGTGGGGATTTTCCTTCCCTGCAGTTCCCAGTAGTTCCTGGCTCCGTCACCTCACCCTTGAGGCACAGGAGATACAGAGTGTGTGTGTGGGACGGAGCACAGGGAGCTTTCCTGACATGGAGCCTTCTCACCCTTCCCTATCCATCCTCTATCAATCCACACAATCTTTGTATCCTCTGAGCAGAAACCACGTGGGCTTGAGCAATGTCTGAGTAGACTTTCATTGGGGGTCTTATAGACAGTAAAATAGAACGATCTCTTTCCCTTTAACTCCTTAACCTACAGCATGCCACCTGCAGTTCTGTCTCTTTCATTGTGTTCTATTTTTCACTCAGAGGCACACAAATATCAGAGCTTTTTATCGAGTCTCCCAGTTGCCAATGGGCTGGCTTGGCTCCATCCTGCTGGAGTTTGTCGGCAACTCCTTTCTAGGAAGAGGACAAAAACATTATGCTAAGCGTACCACTTCTTTTTCAATCATGGAACATGCTCAGGCGCCGCTGCCAGTGGTCTTCAGGGTAGCACTTGCAGGATACAAAGTCAACAATTAATTAGCACTGTGGATGGGGAAAGTGCAGAGAGTTCAAATGAGGTTTTGCTTCCCTGAAGATGAGTTGAGCTTTAGGTTTAGCAAAAGTCTGCTTTTACTGATAGAAGGCTCATTTGCCAGTTTCCCATCCCACATTAAATATCAAACCCTCAGCCCACTGCCAAAGCTTCAGCTGTGTTTCTTTCACCAATTAATGTGAAAATGCTCTTTATTTATCTGTTCCCTTTTTCTCTTTCAGAAGATCATTGTCAAGGAGACAAGTCAATGTTTTGCCGCATGGAAGTTCTCTCTCGGTACTGTTCAATTCCTGGTTACAATAAGCTCTGTTGCAAGTCCTGTAACATGTACAACAACATCACAGAGGAAGGCAATGCAACCGATGCTCACGTAAATAAGAATAATGTCATTGAGGAAGAGCTCCAGACAACCGTCAGCCCTCTCATGGGAGTTTCCACCACACAACCTGCCACCACCAGCCCTCCTCCTGTTTCCAAACCCCACGTGGCTCCTACCAATGCCACCGATGAGCACCCCGAGATTAACGCGGTGGACGTGCCCTATAAAATTGATGGTCTGGATAACGAAGTCTCACAGCACAACATCATCACACAGAGGAGGATACCTTACGAAAGGACGAGGAATCAAAGGATCCAGGAGCTGATTGCTGAGAAAAGGAAAAAAGAGACTCTCAGAAAAATAAACTAAAATGGAAATATGGCACGAACAACATTTTTCTCTTATAGAGATGTTACCAACATCGTAGTATTGCCCATGTCGTAGAGACTAAAAATGGGGAAAAAAATCAAAGTGGTGCTATGGCAGAGATGCCAAAGTCTAAAGCCTACTAGAAATGGAAACGACAGCTTGTTTTGTGAGTGCTAATCCGAACACTTTGACGGCTAGGTTTTCAGGGTACGGTAGAGTATTAGTGCAATATCATGACAGCATTTCACTGAATCCAAGCAAACCTTAATACCTAAGCCAGGTGAGCAGGATTTTTGTTTATGGGCTCATTTAAGTCTTCCACGGCTGCGTAAAACTTCTTGGGAGCGGTAATGTGAGTTACAGTTATGATGGAGGAAAATGGTCCCGAGACGTTAAGAACCCCTTTACTCCCGACAAGCAGGTGGTCAGCAATCCTGTGATGCTTCTGTGCATTGAGTAGAGCCAGGTGCTAACCAGCCACGGTTTGGGAAGGTGCTTAAGGACGAGCCAGACCACGCTTAGCTGCCTTCAGCGGGGCTGCAGCTAGGCACGTGCTTACGTAGCCTTCCTAACCAGGACTGTATAAGAAAAGATATAGAGAATTCTGTAGCCATATATTTATGTGTAAATTAAAAACTGGCAACCAGCAGCTTACGTGCATCCATAAACATTTCAAAGGATTCTCCTAAAAAAGTTTGAATATATATGCAAGGTGTGTTGTGTTAGGGCAGGTCCGGCCAACTTGGACTGGTGACAGCCCAGTCTTCGTGTTTACAGGTATCCATTCATATCACGCAACAGCCTCAGTGATCTTTGTTGGTTGGTGCTTTTTTTGTTACCTGACTTCTTTTTCTACCCACATGCTGTTTAAGTTAAAGATGACTGGATTCTCGTTGCCTTTTCTTTGGTGCTTTACTAAGAAAACACGTTGGATTTTTTTTCTCCCGTAGCACAAGGTTATTTTTGTTTTTTTTTTAATTCTCTTCCTTTCCTTAGGACAGCATTATGGGCACAGAAGTGAACGATTGTTCCCTGTGCCCTACATCGAGATGTGCATGCACACGTGTACTGCACCTGGTCTGCTGAAAATGCTGAGACGAGGAGCCTGACAACCCTTTGAGTGCTTCTTTTCCTCTCAGGGTCATCATAGTTTTCATCAGTCATTTCAGATTCCTGGTTAGAGATCAGAAGACAAATTCAGTTTGGTTTTGGGATCGCTCTGGGTGATGGGGAGGTCGGTGCGAGCCAGACTTCAGCATTTAAAGTCAGAATTATTTCTGCCATCCCGACAAAGTAGCAAGGAAGGAAATCAGGCACTTGGACTCTTGTGGAAGGCAGAAGTAGGTGTGGGTTTTAGCAGGTCTCTGCAAATAGGTGAGGAAACATTCCCTTCTTCCCAGGCCGGGACTCTCCCGGTAACGGCACGGTGCACTGCTGCCCTTCACTCTGCAGAGGGCAGCTCAGCTTTTCTTATGTCTCCTGACTTGGACTCTTTCCATTCATTTCCTCTTTGCTGGTCAGCTTCCCCCAAATCCTCCTTTACCACGGTGCTCTGGGTCAGGTTTTCCAGCCTGAGAATAAGACCTCATCCTCCAGCTATCACACCAGCTACAGCTGCTCAAGGTTGGAGGTAAAGGCAGCTCTAAGCCTGTATGCAGCCACGTGGACATCAGGCACGCCAGATTTCCAGCAGTCTGTAAGCTCCACCGCTGCTGAAGTACTTCAGAAGCATTGCACACACTGCAGCCTGCCTGGGGCAGCCCTCCTACATCCAACCACTGTGGCTGAATGTGCTGGAAAAGGGTCAAGAGAAAGCAGATTTTGCAGTGCTGGTTGTCTTCAGGAGCCTTGGAAGGCCAGGAGGCTGGGTTAGGAAAAGAGCCGGGAGGAGGTGTCCGAAGCAGAGAAGGGGAGTTTGCAACATGTGTGACATTGAGTCCCTTGGGATGAGGACTGTGGCGGTGCACTCAGGTGAGTGTTTAGGAGCAGCTCAGGTGGTGCAGAGGTGGGAGTTACATGGAAGGACACAGCAGCCAGGAAGCACTGCAGGGCTGATGTGATCCTTCCCCCTGTGTGCCCCAGGAGGAGCGTGCTGGAGTTGGGCTGACAGCTGGTGGCCGTAGTATTTCTTGCATTTCATATTTCTGTTACACAAATGCAGCTAAACTCATCTCTTCCCCTTCATGTTGTTACCCTGCTTTTAGGTCCATAGAAAATTAAAAACAAAACACAACACAACAAACCCAGGCGTTGTCATAGCCTAAAAGCACATCTGAGCATACAATAAACTTTGGAAAGGGCCCCACCAAACCCAGGGATGGAGAAGCGTTGGGGCTTGGACTTACTCAGGATGGAGGTAGGAGTCTGTTCCCTGACTGCTGCCTGTTCTCCTCTGTGACTTTGTGGAGACCCACGTTGCCAGACTGCAGAAGCCTGAGGTAATGCATCATAGCTTCTGGTCTTCCTTAGCATCAGGAATAGTCAGCCAGGCAGGGTGAAGAAATGGCACATGGGGAAGTGCCCACAGCTCAGATGCTGCCTTACAAATAGCCTCCTCCCTCCAAAGCACTTTCCAGTTGCATCCCAGGAGCAAGCAGGGCAGCAGTTTACTTGGTGCAATTCAGGTGACATTTCTGCAAAGGCAACGAGGACTCAGAAAGCTGATTCAAATTCAGGAACTTGACTGCTTTGCCTTTACTGTTCTCGAGCAAACAGACCAAAGGCAATTTTGCAGATAAGGTGGAAACTTCAGCTGTGTTTTGAATGGGGAGCAGCCTCCCAAAAGCTGGTGCAGTGCTGCGCTCCCCCTGGTGCTCGCTGGGGACTCCATGCCATGCCTGGTGTGGCCTGCAGTCAGGAAGGGTTTGCTCCTCTTTCAATCTCACCTTTATATTTCTTGCTATTTTTAATTCAGTTGAGTAATTTTCTAGCTGCTATTTGAGGAATGCTGAAATGACATTTGTAGGAGCAGCTTCAGTCTAGATGGCCCAGACATGGGCTGACCAATCTCCTCCTGGAGCAGGAGCACCAGCTGCCTCTTCTTTACAGTCTTGCTGAACGAGGAAAAAAAATCTGCATACTGGGAAGGATGCCCTCTTTTCAGGCTGATGAGCACATCTCAGAAGATGTTTTTCAGCAATTCCCTCCCATGGCAGTTTCCTGAGAACCTGTACCATGCTTTACTGGAAAGCAGAGCTCAGAGCTCATTTGAGAAAGAAAGAGCAGCACATGGCAGTGGGTTGGGTAAGCTGATATTTTTTCCTGTCTTGCAGTGGAAATTTTGGTCATTTATTGGTTGGTTGAACTTTGACAACTGTATCCTCCAGTGCTGTGATTGGCAAAGAGCATCATCAGCGTATGTTGCCGTGCCCCATTCTGCTGTTGCCTGAGTGCAGCATTTTGACACATAATGAGCAGATCAGTATTCTCATTTAGCACGTTCCCCAGAAACTAGAGATCAAACGTAGGAGTAAACTGGTTTAGATTCCTGCAGAGACTGTCTCAGAACTCTGAGGGCTGAAACAAACCTACTCCCATTGAGCCACACTATTTCTGACATCCATTTGCCTAACCATACAGTACACAGCTCTCCAAGCTACCATTATTCTCCTTGTCTAAGCTTAAAATCCGAGGGTCACCTCCTCACAGAACCAATACAATCTCAAACCAATTCTGGTTCCTTGGGTTCCAATCTACTGCCATTTTTCCGCCAACATTCCTTTAAAAATGTCTGCCATCTGTTATGAACGCATCACTTTTTGTACTCGTATATCCATTCAGTATTTAGAATCTCACAACGCCTCCATAGAACGCTTTCAGATATTTCGAGAATGTTATGAGTGGTGCTTTACTGGTACTCAAAGGGTTTTATGTTTTATTTTAGTACGTAACACATTTAATGTCGTATTTACTCACCTACAATGCAGTATTAGCTATGTTCATCTGAGTATCTATATGCAACTTCCATTCACTTACATATACCTTAACAGCAAATTGCAATAAAATAGCCATTTTTTGTATATTAAAAATGTATATACAAATTAGAATCTCTAATTTTATAATTTATTAAATTCAAATGTCTGTGTTCTTTTGCAAAGCGTTTGACTTTTCCCTGTGCTTTTTGTCACTGAAGTGCAGAGATGCTGGGGGAGGAGGAACCAACATCTGCAGACCCTGAAGCAATTAGGTTTGCTAAAACTGTATGGAAATGGATCAAACTTACAGCTGCTCACGGCTCTCATCCTTTGCTTTCTGCTGAAATCCATTCTGGTCCACGTATCATCTTAACTGCACAGTCACTGGGACTTCCACGTGGGACTGATGAGCCAAGTTTGCTTTGCAAGTCCTATTGATAAAATAATTGCTCCTTTCCATGAAATCCCTTTGCATACATCTTCGTGCCCTGTCCTGCATGCTCATAGCCAGGTTCCTTTTTAAGCATAATTGAATCTTTTCCATCTAATTGAACTTCGTTGCTTGAGGACTTGTAAGATCCCTGCCTGCCTTGATTATCCCGTTAGCACCATGCAGTGCACCTGAGTCCAACAAGTGACAAACCACCTCAGATTTCCAGTGTGGGAAAGGTGTTTAGTTATTTAAATGCCCTGCTAAGAGAGCTGACCACACAAAACACGGATTTCATTTCATGTGACAATTCATACAGTATCTAATTTACAGCTGCAGTTAAAATTATAATTAATTGGGTTTCAGTTTGAATGCAGAAACGTTGCTCACAGGTAACTGTTAGTTTGGAAAAAGCACGTAAAAATGAGCTTTCAGTAGAAGAAAGGAGACCTCAGTTATTTTGATATCAACCCCAAGGTTTGGAGGTCCGTGGCCCAAACACAAGAGGCACACAGTGCGTTCCCAGCACACCCAGCACACCGTCCTTCTGTGGTTTTCCTCTCTGTGGCACCAGTGCCCAGTCCTGACAATTACAAGAAGCCTTCTCTTCCTCTCCCACCCCGTGCCAACTTCTGAGCCCCTCTGTGCCAGTTCTGAGATGTGTGCAGCACCCGGGGCCCAAATGGAGCCCAGTGACACCAGCACAGGGCCAGCAGCACTTCCCAGCAGCATCCTTGGAGCTGCTCTGGCCCCTACAGGTTTCAGAGCCACAGAGCATCACTTCCCTAAATGTTATCCTAGAAGAGAGATGCTGATGGGAGTATTCTCTGCCTCGTTTGCATGGATCCTTACAGGATCCTACTCCCACAGCACCCACAAATACCAGTGCATTGCCTGTTTCTGAGCACAAAGCCTCATCCAGCTCCACAGATCTGCACAAAGGCAAACCCAGCACGTGTGATAGGAGCACCGAAAGCAAGCTGTAAGCTCTGTGGTCTGTGCAGACACTGCCTTCTGTGGCTGATGTTGTGCAGAGGGGACAGCTCACAGTCCGTGCAGGAACCGCTGCCCTGGTCTGCTGAGTCTGGGAGGAACAACTGACACTGGATGGGGACTGGGCATACGTGTCTAAAACTTAAATGAGGTGTGGAAAAACATACGTACAAAGGTACAAGGAGAAATAAATATCCTGTGCTGGGTTTCCAGGGGAAGTGGGATTTTGCACTCTGCAAGTCACCAAAGCACCTTAAAGAGGTGGGGCACTGCCCCCAGGTGTGTGCAGCAGCACTGAGCTCCGTGCTGGGCAGGTGAACCTCGGCCAGGTGTGAGCTCAGAGTGCTCTGAGAGGGCTCCCCGGGGACACTTCCCAGGCTGAGCCAAAATCCCAGGGAAGGTGGGTACCTGCACTGCCCAGAGCCATTGTGAGGCCTTAGGAAGGAGCGTGGCCATGTTTCCAAGTGGACAGAGAGGTCAGCCTCACACTGAGGGGCTGCAACACTCCATCTGTGCAGCAGCCAGTTCCTTGCTTGCAGATAGAAAGAAATACCTGGTAATTTCCAGGCAATCTCCGAGCATCAGTTGTGGTGTTTGCACAAGCAGCCGCTGCTGGTTCCTGTGTGAGCTGCAGCCAAGGCAACAACAACGGGCGTGACATCTCTAACCCAGCTCCATCAAGTTAATACAAAAACAGCCCATTAATGTTTCATGGGACAATCTTCACTGCGTGCCATAGCAACTGCTTGCTGCAACACACGGGAGGTGAGGGGGCTGAGGGATATAATTAGAGAGCACAAATCATTGGGAAGCTGGCACAAATCAGGTCGAACTCCTTTTCTTTCTTGAAATATTAATGACAGAGACGCAAGAAAGCGGCAGCTCTCTGTGTCATGGCTTCAGGGTGCTGAGGGTTGCTCCTTTCCCCACGCTCTGATACGATTTTAGCAGAGCAGCAGTGCCCAAAGCCCCCACACCGGGTTCACCCACAGCCCATTCCTGCAGGCAGTGCAGCTGCCTGGCATCCTCGTGGACATCACTTAGCACCGGCCTGCAGGGGCCTCTCCTCTCCTCTCCTACCTTTTCTTACCTCTTTCATTGCTTTGAAAAACAGAGTGATGTTATCCCTCCACCAAACAAAAGTTCCCTGCCACATTCTCAAGGAAAAGTCATTTATCAAAGAGCACTGGAAGCGCACAGCCCACACGGTGCAGCTCAGCCACGCAGGGCTGATGGCTCCTGAGCCACCTCTGGCACCCCGAGTACTTCCCTGAGGTGAGAACTGATGCTTTTCATCCACTAAGGGCTCCCTATGATGAATTGCTTTGCTTATCCAAACACAACAAGAAGTTCAGAGATGCCCCAAGGAGAGCTGCTTGTTACCCCTGTGCACCTCATGCTGCTGAGCCAGTTTAAGACAGCTTTCCCCCAGACTGGGAGCACGGGAATAAAGCAAACAAGCAGAAACCCAAAGAAGAAACACTGCCACAACATCATCCGGGCCTCAGACACAACCAGGCCTTGCAGAACTAATACCTCATGTTTCCCTCAGCAGCTCAGGCACTGCTCCCATCTCTGCCTCGCTGTCCATCCTGTTTGGTTCTCGCACACCCAGCAGCACAGATGCTCTCCTGGGGAGGAGCAGGTTCAACAGAGCAGCACCTGGCAGCGCTGGAGGAAACCACAGGCAGTTGTGAGGTGAAACAAATGAGCATTCAAATAAACGTGACTTTCTTACCGTAACCCCAGACAGCCATTGAAACTTGCTTGAAGAGATGGAGGAGATTGGTACTGCAAAGCTGCACTATTAGCCTGGTACGGCAGGGAAACGCCCCTCACCTGACACACACGGTGAGGACCCCAATTTCTTCCTCTCAGAGATACCTAAAGAGAAGGAGAAGGTTGAGGTTGAGTTGTCGCCAGAGAACAACCCAGCTGGGCGCTGCTGCTGGGAATTGGCTCAGGAAAGCTGAGGGTTGATTTGCTCCAGCAGTGCGGTATCAGAAAGGTGGGCAAACAGCTGAACACCTTTGATAATCAAACACTAAGTGACATCCAGCTGCAGAGAGCAGCCCAGCTCTGCTTGGACGCACAGCCTGGAGGGATGGGAGAGGCTTTGGAGCAGCATGGGAGGGAATGAAAGGATCTGACTGATGGGCACAGATTTGGGTGCCCAAACTGGCTGCCGGAGCAGCGGTTGGTCTGACCACCAACCACACCAAGAGCGTTCGTACCAACGCTGAAACGGCGATTTCCAGTTGTGGATTTCTGACTTTCTCCCCACTCCTCCCAGCAGCTCGGGCCGGGTGAGGAGCAGCAGGGTCAGGGAGCACAGGGATGCTGCAGTGCAGCTCGCTGGTGGCGGTCCCTGCGGACAGCAACTAGAAATAAAAGCAGAGGGAGGATTCTGCCGCAAAATAAATCACAACTCAGCTCCCCACCCAGCGCACGAGAGGAGATGCTGGAGTTACACAGGAGGCACGCAGAGCCGGAAAACAACGGCCAGCCCTCACTGCGGAGCCCGTCAGCCCCGCGGGTCAGGCGTTGCCAGCCCACCTCGCAAAGCAACCTTCCGCAGCACGTTTGGGTGGCTGCCATGCAGCAGCGGTGCAGCGCGGAGCTGAGCCGAGTGCGCTCCTCTCGCTCGGCTGCGCGCATCACAGCAGGGCTGGGCTGGGAAGGGCTCCGGCAGGCTATATTTAGCAGCAACAACAAAACAGGCAGCGGGATCAGCTGACCGGGAGCAGCGAGCACGGGTTAGTTGTAGGCAGCACGTATCCTGCGCGGAAAGCGGGGCGAGAGAGAGCAGGGCACGGAGCTGGGAGGTGCACACGCACCCGCAGGGGCTGCGGCTCAGGTAAGGGCATCAGGTCACGGTTGGGGGGATGCAGGTGGGCAAGGAGCGGCTGGGAGGAGGTGCTGGGGGCAGGGGGTGACGGGCAGTGCAGGTGACAGCGGGTGCTGACGGTGGGTGATGGCAGGTGGTGATGGGGAGGTGACCTCCACGCAGTGGGAACCCGTCCGCCCCATCGGAAGCATCCATGGGTGGTGGCAGGGCTCCGTTAATGAGCTGTGTGGGGCCGAGCTGATGATGTGCTGCAGGGCCTGGTGCTGGGCTGGGAGGGGGGGACAAGCTTTTCCCCTTGGTGCTTAGAGAGGTGAGAGGAAAAGAGCATTATATAGAATAAAGAAAGGATAGTAAACAGGCCCTGAGGTCTAAAAGAGGCATCTCCCACTCTGAGATCAGCAAATCTCACCTTGGTTGGCATTGCCAGGAGCAGCCAGCAGCAGTGCAGCAGGGCTGGGCACCCGGGTGCTCCCTGCGTGTACGTGGGAGCCACGGCCCTGCGGAGCTGCAGCAAAGCCAGGCTTTCCAGCAGTGACAAGTGAGGCATCCAAAGAGCGAGCAGAGCACTTTCGTGTTCAATCACACAGCCAGGCTGCATGGTGTTGACAGATTATTCACATATGAATTCCACTGGGGATGGGGGGGGGGGGGGGGGGGGGGGGGTGTAAAAAAAAAAAGAAAAATGAAAAAAAAATCCAGGCAATGTGGTCGTTTCTGCCAGAGCATGACCTAAACAAAGCACAGGGAAGAGAATCTGGATATAAATTATATAATCCCTATAGCAAGCATCCACTGCAAGAAGAAATACTTGTAATAAATAAATAAATAAATAAAAAGGGGGTTACCTAACTCATGGGAGTAGCGTGATGGACGGCCAGCCTGCAAAGAGTGGGGGATTGCTATATGCATTAAAAAAACCTGAACCTACATAAGCTTTCAGGTAAGGCCCCAGCAACCCATAGCTAATTTATGAACCACTGGTAGAGACAAAACTGAAGCTCTGTACGTTACCTCCTCCGCCTTCTGAGCAGACCAGCTGCAATGCTGTGCCGCCCATGTGGTGCTCTCCACCAGAGCTCTGCACCTTTTGAGATCAGCTCTTGGCAGGACCAGACCAAGTGTGAACCAGAGCCTGGGGCAGCGAGAGCACCAGCAGAGGAGACGTCCTTGGGGTTACAGGCTGGGCACAAGGCAAGCTGGTGCTCAAGCAGAGCACTGCTGTAGCTGGTAAACATGCATTAGTTCAGAAGGGAGCACAGCTGCTTATCCCCACAGATATCTTTAATGAACCTTTTATTTTCTACTTAACAATATGGCCTCCTTTGTACCCGTGGGCTCTTCTGGAAATCAGAGATAAAATCCTGCCTGCATTATAGAGTGATGCTTCTGCAAACACCACTCTTGGCCATAAGAAACTATTGAGTGGATCCATCAGAACGGATTTCAGAGCAGCAACCCCAGGATGTCCCCACCACAGCTGTGATTCCCATGCTGATCATACCTTGTCTGTTCTTTGCAGCCATGGCTCCCCGGATAAGATTGAGTGTTTCAAAACCTCTCCCAACCATCTGCGAAACACACGAGGAGGCAACAGAAGACCTAAACAGCAACCTAAAGCACGCTGCAAACACTTCGACCAACCCAGATTCGTACTCCAGTGATGATTACATTCAATCTATCTGCCACCTCGCCAGACCCACCTTCCCAGGCATTCCTGAAAGCAGCCATAGGATTCAGGACAGAAGGATCCTGCAGACCCTGGAAGCCATGGCATGGTCCCCATCTCAGCAAGAAATGTCAATGTCTAAATTGACCGATTTAATCTCTAATGTGGTGCCATTGGGAAAAGCCACATCTGCTCCTGATGATGCAGAAGCCGACTTCTGGTCCAGAGAGGACCCCCTGGCACAGATCTACACACACACAGGAAATCTCTGCTCCTCCAAGGGCTTGTGGAGAAAAAGCTCCAGCCTTGGCTCCTCACAGTGCACCTCCTCCAGCCACACGGGCTCCCTCCATCCCCCAGACACGAAAGAAGAAGCGGCAGGGAAACCACATCTCCCACGGATGTTCAGTTTTCCAAAATTTCCCTCTCCAAGGCCAGTGCAGAAAGAAACGCTCTGCTCAGAGCTCAGGTGCCTCAGAAAGGATGAGGGAGCGGTTATAGGGAGCAATCACAGTCAGAAAGAAGATGCCCCCATGTTTATTAACACTGAAGAGCTATTGCCGTGCTCAGCCAGAGGGAAGCTAGCAGGAAATGGCGTTCTGCACTGCTCTGGAAGGAGACAGGGTTTGTTCAAGGCAGCAGGTGCTGGTGGAAAAGAAGGGAGAGAAACTTCTCACTGTGACAAAAACGCAGTGGGTGATGTTCCCAGTAAACAGAGATACTCCGAGTGCTTCCAGGCAGCTAAAAAAGCCGTGATCCACAATTGGATTTCAGAGCACAGATGCATGTGGAAAGAAGCAAAGATAAAGGCTTGTTTGCTCCCAGCCATTGCTGAAGTGTGAAAAAAGTATCTGTTCCAAATAATGTTGTTTGCAAGAAATAACCACCCCGTGCTCTAGAAGCTCTCCCTGGAGTCCTTATGTGGAAAACATGGCTTGAATGTGCATGCAAGTCAGAAAAACCTTTTGTGATCCATCATACCCCTCATCAGTGGGCAAATGGACGACGTGGAGTCCAGTCCTCTGAGGAAGCAGCAGCTAATTCTCATTTTGGAAAGGCAGCAGTTCATAAAGCATTGCCTCACACCTATTGCCTAGACTGCCCTGAGCACAGAGAAAACTGAAGAGCCATCTGTTTTGAAGTAGTCGTCTGCAGGAACAAAAAAAACCCCACACACCTACTGCTGTTTCACAGCAAATGCCAAGCAGGCAGATGTTTCACACGCTTGGGTACAGTTATTCTGAAAGAAACATTCTGAACGGTGCTTGGACAGTACTTAATATGCTCTCACTGACATATATATTCACTGAGACACACAGCATAGATCACTGCATCAGCACCAGAATACCCCTGGGTCAGTCGTCTGTTCATGCTTTCATGTAAAGGAATATTTTTAACAGTTGTAAGAAGCCTGTGATGGGGATTCGTTAAAGGACAACATGGAAAATACTGAAAGTGCTGCGGGTGGGAATTTTCCTCTTAGTATTACACAAATGTATGACTTTCACTTCACAACCTATCCTTGCTAGGGATGAGCTGAGAGCTCTGGGTGAGCATTGCCAATGCTGCTCTGGTGCTGCCCTGGCCCTGCAAGAAATCAGGGTCCCAGCACCCTGCATCCATCGGTGTCAGAGCAGGCTGTGTGCTGGGCAGGGGCAGGGCTGGGAGCAGAGCAAGCTCTGTGCACCTGTGAATTGTGTCTGTGTTTCCCTTCATGTGTATGCTTCTCTAGTTTCCTCTGCTTGGCCACGCTAACCACACTGACTTTTCTTTGCCTGGTGCTGTGAGATCAAAACGTGAAGGAAAAATACCATCATCAGTCATCCCCAAGACAGCCCCTCCACTGCTGATGCCACACTGGATGTCTGCAGGAGGAGCAGCACTGCTGTGGGATCCCAGCACGGTGAGCACACGGCCGGGACAGGCCCCAACCACCACGCTGAGACAACTTTGTCTCCTGAAACAAACATTTCTAAAACACCCTTGAGTAGATGAAATCAGACGGCAACTTCTGCTCAGCACCAACGCCGAGTGTAAATACGCTCAAGGATCAAAAGCTGAGAGAATCTGAACCGCTCGTTCTCACATCTCTTACCTCAAATATTTTTATTCCTGTTGAAGCTCATCAACGCTCTGGAGCCGAACTGCTTCTCATCTTCATCTTCAAACTAACCGCACAGCAAGAACAAAGGCGGCTGCAGTTATTTTAGGGCTTAGAGAGCTCGAGCCGAACAAGGACTCTGCCTCCCCCTCCTCTGCCCTTCCCTCTTGGGTTGGCACTGGGATGGAGGTGACATTTGCCCTCGTTGCCAAGCGGACGTTTCAGTTTCTGTCCACATTTAAGACACTAATGCCTACCAAGTCTTGTGCCAACTGCATGTATCACTGCGTTTGACCAAGAAAGCAAATAAAACCCTTACACCAAGCAGCTGTCTCTGTTCTTGTAGGCCCACGAGCGACCCTCCAGGCTTGGGGCAGGCCATGACCCATGGCTCAGGGCTCACCACACAAACACCTGCTCATTGCAGGCCCCAAGCACACGAGCAATGCCTTGTAACGCCATTCTGCCTGCTCGGAGCCAGGCCCAGGCGTTAGGTCTGCATCAGAGCACACACACTGTGCATTCTCAGGGCCCCCCACGGCAATGACGTCTGCCCTCACAGCCAAACCACAGCACGGTACCAAACAGCTGCTGCAGAGTGCCCCCAGCACTGAGATTCCCCCCCAGCTGCCACATATTCCTGTGAATGTCCCAAATCCTCAAAATTTCTCAGCAGAGCTCCCTAGAAACCTAAAACCCTTGGGGGGAGGAAGCTTTGGTGGGCAGCAAAGAGATGCACAGGCAAGCTCAGGTGATGGGGCAAGGTAACAAGGGGAGAAGAAGAGAAGATGGAGGAGATGGGTGAGGAGGGCCTGGGAGCCCTGGGACGGTGGGAACTGTGGTGAAGGAGCTCCAAAGTGCTCCCAGGAGGTGCAGGCACCCTGATGGAGGCACTGAGGTGTGGGGTGAAAGCCGTGCTGATCTCATCACCTCCTGAAAGATAGCATTTGTCGGAATCATCAGAACTGCCCAAGGGTTTCAGATTAATTTGAGCAGGGAGTTGGCATCCAAAATCCCACCAGCAGCTTTCAGTCTCAGCCTTCACAAGCTGTTCACGGGCAACCTGCAGGCTAACATACAATTTCATTCACGTGGTCATGCAGACTTGTACTGCTGCAAGCAATGAACACATTTGGACACAGAAAACCACGACCAAAATTAGAAAACCAGAGACAGAGAGGCAGAAACAAAACAGTCCCTTCTTTTCTCATCAGTGCCACAACCAGCCCTGAGTTCAACAGAATTAGCACAGAGAAGCAGCAGCAGCAAGGAGGGGCTTTGAAGGACAACGGTTACCATAAGCTCAAAGCAAGGATGAGAAAGCAACAGCTCTGAGAGCCTGGCTAATGGGATCTGGTTATCAGTACTGCACAGAGCAGCCACAGCACTCCAAGGAGCTAATCCACCTCGAGAAGGGTCTCTCTGCTGATAGAAAGACTGTTATTGATCAGAAACTAAGACATGAACCAATGCAATGTGTTTAAAAGCAGGAAAGGATCAGGAATGCATCTGTCCTAAAGAGAGGACACAATGGCAAAAAATGGAGAAGGTCCATGCAGGAGGCCCGAGTGAGGTCAGCAAAGCCTGGGTAAGGTATGGGGTCCCTCTGCATAGATTAGAGATGTGTGGATGGTGCATCAAGCTTTCCCCTTGCCCTGGAATGCCACAGTTGGGCCTAATTGCTCAATTAGAGTGTATTTAGTTAACTGTAAGCCTCTACAAATGGGGAGCAATGATAAATGGTGCATAATGAAATTAAACTGCATTTAGTGACTAAGCAAGAATCTCTTAGCTTTGAAAAAAAGCCTTGTATGTCCCATCAGCAACATGATTAATGGCCAAGAGTTCTGCATTTCCAGCAATAACCACGGGCATAAAAGAAATCCAAAACAAGGGCTAAATGCATGCACAGCTGAAAGGAGCAGGGAAGCTTCTCTGTCCCTGCACAGGGAGCTGCACCACCAGTGATGCATCCTGCAGGATCCAGGCAGAGGTCTCCTGCTCCCACCTCAGATCGTGCTGGAGTACCAGCTCAAACAGCACCAGCTTGCCTTTGACCATTTTTCAAGCTCAGCCACTTGCCTCACTCACCACAGCCCCCCATTTATTTTAGGAGCTGGCTCTAAAATCACAGCTGACAGCTGTGAAGAACCCCAAAATACCACATCTTGGTCTCGTGGCCTTTTGCCGTGCTCTGGGCTTCTCAAGAGTAACTGCATTTGCCTGGCACAAAATAGAGCTGATGCAAAAATACACAGTGTGTAAATTCACATTCAGTGTCCCTGGCAATCACAGCCTTCCTGGAAATTAAGCTCCTGGAGGCAGCACTTCCAGGGACTGTTGCAAAGAGCTGTAAAAACAGGCATTTCTGGAATATCATCTGGTTGCTACATAACGTCTGACCAAACGCCATCTAAAACCAAAGGGAGCCTGTAAGAGCTTTGGAATGGGCTCCTACTGGGGACAATTTTCTCCTGCAATTAAAGCACAGATTTCTATTAGCAGCTGAGGAGGGAAATGAAATGACTAGCATTTTGTCAATCATTTCTTGTCTTTGTTTATAAACTGCTCAAGCTGAAAGCCCTGGGCCTGCCCTGAGCTCAGCTGCAGCCTCACCACTCCCACCACAGCTGCTCCCCCACCCCAGGGTGAGCAAAGCTCAGCAGACTGGAAGCCCAGCAGGGAGACTGCCACAAGGCATTTGGTGCTGGACTGTGACATACACAAGTCATTTGAGTTTAGCTGAATGGGTTTTTTTGTTTGTTTGTTTGTTTTTATGTTTTTCCTTGGACACAGGAGCATTGGACAGCAGACTGGTTTATACTGGAGCTACTGGGCTACAACATCCATTCCCTGCCACCTCACCCAACAAACAGCACACTGCCTCGTGGCTCAGCTTTGAGAAATGCCTTTAGAACCACAAGATCACAGAGGGTGGAAAAGACCTCTCAGATCATCTGCCCACCATCCCCCAGTGCCACAGCTCCATGTTTCCACCTGCAGAGGTGGTGACCCCCCACGCTGGGCAGCCTGTCCCAGTCCCAGCCACTCTTTTGAAGAAGTTTTTCCCTGTTATCCAAACTTTAACCTCCTCAGGTACTGCTCAGGACACAGGTGAGGGTGGAGGAGGCCCAGCCCAGCCCTGCAGGTCCCAGCAGTGCCATGAGGCACAACCTGCCCCGAGATACAGAGCAGCACAGAGCTGCTTTGTCTGTACACAGCACCGCAGGCAGCTGGTTCCCGCTGCTGGCACAGGGGCTGCTCCTCAAGGCGGTTGCTGGGGGATGTCAGCAAGACAAAAGCCAGCAGGATTCTACAGGATTAGACAGCCCTGGGATCAGGAACATTCGTGCTTTGCTAAGTGGGTCAAAGAAATGCTGGAGATGTTCAGCACCGTGCTTGCCTGAAGGGCTGAGCTGGTACTGTCTGGATTTAGAGGATTCCTCCCCAGCTACCACCCCCAACAGCAGGCTGCATCACAAGGCCTCATCCACAGTGCAGCAGGGGATGCATCACAGCCCCACTGCATGGGGTCTGCAGGGAACACGTGGCATTGCCCCCTCTGCACTGGGAGGTCTGTTTTTAAGCCAGAGTATAACATTGCATCCTTCAAGATTTTTCTAGGCAGAATTGCCTTGACAGAGCCCAGCTCCATGCTCCAAGAAAAGAGATGCAAGGGAACAGGCTGCTGGTTAACATGGTTCAAGAACTAAACTTATCAATTCACACAAAAGACCATTTCTACATCAAAATCATCACCTGTGGGAAGAGACTACAACAGCTTTGGAAGCATTTGCAGCTGCTGGTGCACAACTGAGTTTCTTTCCCTGGTTCAAGGCTATGTCATTGCTCCAGGTGAAACTTTCATTTTACCACTGCCCCCCCACACACTGCTTGCAAACCCTTCTGTTCTCCTTCGGTATAAACCAAAACGACCTTCACAGACAGCACGAGTCCCCACGGACTCCCACAGGTTACAGCTTTTTTTGAGTTATTTTTGTGCTCTGTAGAGAGGGAACATCTCACAGGGGAAGAAGGAGGATTTGTAAGATCAGGCAGACCTACAAGAAGAAACATTTAGATAGAACAAGATTAGTGGCAGTGGCTGCAATCTCCTGGACAGCAAAGAATTGCAGTGCAGACAGGAGAGCACGTGCTGCTGCCCTGGGCTCATTCCTCCTCTTTATTCATTTGCATAGTTCCTGCAATAGATGAGCAATACTGAGATTGATGTAACAACAAGGCTGGC
Source organism: Callipepla californica brunnescens (assembly GCA_023055505.1). Taxonomy (NCBI): domain Eukaryota; kingdom Metazoa; phylum Chordata; class Aves; order Galliformes; family Odontophoridae; genus Callipepla; species Callipepla californica. Next base: position 14,072,612 of record JALIRH010000014.1, read on the forward strand.
TGGCTGCTGGAGGTTATGTAACTGGATGGGACCACAGTTTGACACCATCAGATGTGAATTAATTAAATGGTACTGACATGCCAAAGGCTCAGGACTGGGTCCAACAAAGAATGTAAACACCCTCAACAGCAACTCAGCAGACTCTGAATTCCTGTTCTTGGTGCCACTGCCCCAGCGCACACTCTTGCCCTGTCTGCTGGGTTTTTGTGGGTCCAAATGCAGTTTGCAAGACAAGCACATCTAATTTGCTCTTCTCTCATCGGGCACTGCATGGCACTTTTAGCTGAATATAGCTATTATTTACTGGCAGCACATGCCCCCAGTGACCCCTGAGAGCAAAATCTTGGCAACAAGAACATGGTTCTTCACATCCAAACACCACAACCGATGGGTGACACTCTCCCACACGCCAGCTGGAACCAGAGCACATCACCACAGAGCCCAGAACAAGCAGACAGCAACTGAGAAAGAAAGGTCTGAGCCTGTCTGGAGTCTGACCACGGGATACCACATTGCCAGATGTGACGTGAAGCGTGATGCTTTCCCTCACCGCACATTCCCTGTACCCACAAGAAATCTTAACGTGTTTTGTAAGTTAAGCTGCTTCTCCCATTCCACTGGCTTAAAGTCAGTGGTCAAAGGTCAAAAAGCACAGCACAGACTTTTCCCCCAGCTGACCTGCATCTCTGTGCTGTCCTGCTGTCAGGATGGGCAAACCCACTGACCTGGGTGGTTCAGAAGTGAGGTACAGCAGGTATCTCTTCCTCGCCAAGAGGCAGACAGGCTATTAACTGGTCCACTATTTTTTAAAGAAGGGAGAAAGAAAGCCAATAGGAGCAATCTATGAAGAGCTACCAATACCATCAGCTACTGCAGAGAAGCTGCCATTAACTCACTGCTTTGACCCAAAAAGTACAGCCTGTACTCTCAATTCTCTTCATATGTAGGGAGATAGAGGAAAAAAAAAAAAAAAAACCAAATCAAGAATTAGCTGGAACCCTTGTGGCCATTAAAGCCCTATGGCTTTTATTTTAAGTAATGTACGTTTAATGTAATAAACACAGAACACTCATAATAAATGAATACTGTCTACAGGCACGCTGGGAAGATTTAACTAGAACTTATCTTCCTATATTTTTAAGACTGGAAATACGTAATACTGGGCTTATTTTGGAAAAGCATTCGAACACACCAAAGGTCCCCACTGCTTAACTTCACTGCCTTCCACACTAACAGAGCAGTGAACGTTTAGAGAGCAAACAATAAGTGCCTCTGGTTAGAAGGGTAAGATGAAAAGCAAGAAGGTAAGCAGAACACTCACCCTTGAAGGATGCACACTCTTCCCATGATCTTGTCCTTCACACTTACCTTTCTCTCAGATTCTTTGCCTTCCCTCACCAGATCAACTCCAGATGTTTTAAGACACCCCCAGCACTCACAGCAGTGCGTAAGAAATGCCCTGCGGTCACCTGCACCATTTTGGAAAGTCCACACCATAAAATAACTCCACAGTCTCTCTCAAGAGCCAATGCACACGGGACATAAAGGAACAGTAGCTCAAAGTCTGGCCAGAGTGACCTGACACTCCACCTTATTAAAGTATCTGTAGTTAAAGCAGGGCTTTTTAATTCCCATCATGGCAGCTGTGTTCATAAAACCAATATTGAATTGACACGAACGTTAACAAACCAACTGAAAAACGTTAGTTCCTGGGCCTGATCTCCTGCAAGAACTCTACAGAGTAATTCCACACACCCCACCTTCTGGGTGCCACTCACACTGCCTGCACATCCCCACACACACAAAGCCTGTGCTGCAGGCACCATCTAGTGGCAAGACAGCAAAAACACGTTGGTGAGAATTAAGAACACTTAAAAACGAAGAGAAATCACTGCAGAAATCTCTAACGGACTCCTGGTTCTGCTGAGGACTTACAGCTGCTTTTCAACGGTGCATCTTAAAAACCCAAGCAGGCCGGCACCTGGAGGTGTGCGGTGCTTATGGAAACACCAAACAAGAACATCTCTGTCAAGAGCAGTGCCAGCACGCAGAGCACGAGCTCTGAAATGACACAGGAGTGCCCATGAGATGCCTTCTGTGCTTCAGTGCTTTACGCAGCGAGTATGTTCAGATGTTTTGTCTTCTGCAGTTAGCGATGGGAACGTCACAGAACAGAAAATAGCACGCTGCTATGCATAGACTGAAGGAGGAGAAAATGCTGCAGGAAACAAGCCATAGTAAAACGAACTGAGGACACAAGTTAGCTTGAATCTCATTCCTGAAAAGAAAGATGAAAGAAATCTTCACTTTGTTCCTCTTTTATGACACTTGAATGAAAAGAGGAACCTCTGAATTCCTTCCCGTTGCCAGATCCCGAGTCTGATTTGGGCTTTCTGGGCTAGGAAGGGGACAGGTCACAACAAACCCGTGGCTCCTGCACTGCCACAACCCACCTCACTGACTGACTCACCAAGAGCAGAGGATGGCCGGGTATGAAGACACAGAGCTGCAGTCTGATTTGGTCAGATCACAGGCTTCGTATTTTGTTTTCCACAAATTCTGGAGGCACTGTTAACCAGTTCTTGGTTTTGCAATCCAAGCCCAACGGATTCAAAGTTTTTTGGTCTGCGGATCCACGGAGCACAGGAATTGCTTCCTGGGATTATCAGGTTGCTTACTCGCTTCCATTTTACCCTTGACATCCTTGAGAAAAAAGCTTTCAGAGCTAAGTTAAAATATGAATTAGACTTCAAGAAGGTTTGAAACAGATATTGGATTTATTGGTCAGCTATGAGTAGGAAAATACATTGGTAAGGAAAAAGAAGACCCTGTATATAAATATAATACTAACTAGTTAAAATTTGACCAAGAAGAAAGTTCCACTGAAGAGAACAGTAAAAGCCCTTGTTTACCATCAGACCATATTCAGTTTCCCATTTATCTTATTGAAGAGCTGCCTATAGACAAATGCAACATTCTTTGAGCTTAGTGCAGATAATAACGTGCTGGTTTTTGTTACATGAATGGTAAACAAGAGTTAGTCCAGTGCATTACACGTTATACAGAAGTACTGTGAATAAAGACAAAGATATTCTAATTTAGACACTACTTAAACATACCAAGACACTTAAGTGTTACAAATTTATGCAACCAAAAGAAAAGAATAGCAGTTAACATACTAAAAAATACTGTGACTGGCTGGATGAGAAAGGCTTGCTACTTATGCAGTTAACTGATTATTACTATTTTTAAAGTTTTACAGTGTAATTAGTTGCTGTTTCCAATGACATTGTAATTATTTTGCCTTTAATACAGGTTTTACTGTGTGGCTGAAAAAGCAAACCGTAACCTAAGTCTGCTCAAGAAAATCAAAAAGCAACCAACCAAAACCACAAAACACCCAACCTTGAGAGACTTGCTAAAGTTACACCGAAGATGCCTACGTACAATGTTCTAAACAAAGTCAGTTTTGTCGAAGTGTTGGCCAAATTCATTCTTTTTAAAGCTAAAAGGACAAAATAATTACAGAATGCACTGACGCTGACTTATACGCAGTCCCCCTCCACCCCTCCCAGCTGATGTTATGTTACAGCAATAGCTTGTGGAGTCGTTGCAATCAATCTTGTAATCAATTCTCTTAGCTAAAGGTAGGCTCAATTTACCATTTTGATTCCCAGAATTCTTTGCAAATATAAACAGAAGCAGACAAGATATGGTCGACCATACTGTATGTGGAAAAAAGCCTGCTCAAACCTCAGCAGATCCCACTGATGTTCTGTGACTTTTGCTGCACGTGCTTTTACATGAAGAACACTGAAGTTACATTATGGCAACACCCAAATCCACCTCAAACAAAATACTGCAAATCACCATTTCATGTCAAAGACTATGAAGCAAACAAGTGGATTGTGTGAAGACATGGTTTATTGCCTTATTCTATGCTATAGCTGGAAATTGAGACTTCTGAGTTACATTTGTTTGATATATATTTTCTTTAAAACATTGTTTGTCAAAGTTTATCTCAGCTCCGTTTTGGTGCCTTCTGTTCTTTCCCTGTATTCAAAGTATTTCTGATTCCCTCATCTCTCAAGTGACCACTGTAGTCCAGTTACAATCCAGTGAAGTCAAAGGAGTGCCTTCAATGTATTCAGTGGGTCTTTAGTTGGGATCTGATAGACTAGTATAAAAGCCAAAGGAAATGGTTACTTAAATGGACCCTTAGACTGCAAGGCGACCGAACAGGGACAGCTGTGTCTCCAAAAGCACAACGGGCCACGTTTTAATGATGTTATAAATTCAAATACTTTTAAGACTAAGAAATATAGGAGAACACATACCGGATAAAGCTCAAACCTTTTGAATCTAACAAGTGCACTCAAGCTCCAGCATCTATTAAAGTAAATTATCCCCCCTCTAAGAAATACAAAATGAGTAAGTGCTTCCCTTCCCCTTCTGTAAAGCTTCCTGGACTCAATACACAATCCAGATCCTCAGAAAAGAAAACAGTTTGCTTAGCTGGACAAGCTAAATCAGCTCATCATCACTGGAAATTGTCATGATGTACATTACCAAGACATCATTAAGGAAACATGAGTAAAACACTTTTTATTCACACTTTACAAAAAAAAATAATAATAACCAACCAAAAAGGAAAAAAAAAACAAACAGAAAAAAATAACACTACGCATTAAGTCTACTACAGCAATACTACCAGCATTTCAATGTACTGATTATAAACTGGACGTGTTTGGTGCTTTCACAACTAAAACGAAAACAAAATAACCCCAAGAGATCAGGTCCCAGACAAGGATTCAAGATCAAAATTTCTTCTACTGAAATTTAAAAATGTACATTTTACATATCCGAACTGTTCGTCACGTTCACTTTCAGTTTAAAACAGAACAGTTTGAGCACACTCGTGCCTCCTAATTTTTAATAAAATTTTGAATCATTATTACCAATCCACTCTCCTATATATATAAAAATTCTTCATATTTAGAAAGTTCTCTTAATGCTCAGTGTCCTTTTGCTTCCCTGCCCGCAGCTGAAACAAAAGCTGTTTAAGATCAAGCTTTCTATCTCCATTTATTCTATTTTTTTTACATTGATTATTTAAGTTGTGTTAGTTTAAGGAGATGATATCCTCTCTCTTTTAGAATACAAATACACAAGTTTAAATTTGCAAGCTTTTCGTATACTTGGCTTCGTGACACAAATGGCACTGAGGGTACACAATAACTTTAGTCTTGACACCTTAAAAATAAGACTTGGTCACTTTAAAAATGATCTGAAGAATTGTCTTTGGGACCTGTTTTGAAAATGCATTTATTTTTACACTGCTTCATCAACAGAAAATCTAAGGGTGTTTGTTTTTTGTTGCTGTTGTTTTTGTTTTTACTTCATCAAGGAATTATACTCTCTGAAACTGAGGAACACACTTAAACTAAGGAGAATTCACGTGATAATTCTCAGTGGGTAAAAGAGCGCTGTGCAATGACACTGAAAGAAGCAGTGCATGGGTATTAGAAGCTAGAAACTGTGTACCCATAACCTGAACATGTTCAGAGTGTGATACCCAATGCTTCACAAAGGAAAAAATAAAGAAGATGCCACAGCTTATACAAAAGTATCTTCATAAAATTTTCACAAGTGTTAACGTTATTTAAAAAAATAAAAGAGGATGCACAGGCTCTCTCTGCATGCACAGGCAGTGCTAGTTGAGAACAAATTTAAGCAGGCACAGTGGAGATAGGACAAGTATTAAAACAGAAATGAGGAAGCTATACACAAGTATCCCTAGATATTACTTCAAAAGTTAGAGATGAGAAAAATATCTGAGAGTATACACATCTGCAATAACTTTCAATGCATACAGGTCTAATATTCACTGCTTAGCTTATATGTTCTGTGAGAACTCCATGCTTTTCTCTTTTTTTAAAATGAGAATTAGATAGAATGTATTTAGTCCTCTGTAAGATACTGAGACTTCATAGATTTGCATTTTAAAAAGCAACGTTCTCAGTTGAACATAAAAAGTAGTACAAAAGGGCTAACAAAACCCTAACAGTGCAAATCGTTAGCAGAGAAAACCTGTGACAACCTCTTTTACAAGCTGGCCTTTGTAACACATGAAAACAGATAAAAATTTAGCCTTAGTTTACAATACAATCATTTTCCAAATCTGATTTTTTTTTTTTTAAAGTACAAAATTTCATAAATCAGGTTTTCTGTTGTTCATATACAATCAATAAAGGCTAAATTCAAATTCTATATTTTACAAACAAGTCTGAAAAAGGAGGGAGTGAAGTACGGAAGAATGTTCTGTGGATGTTCCTACTGGCCTCAAAAAAGTAGTGCTACAGATAACTGTGCAAAGAGAATATACTGTATAACAATTCCCTATTTCAAGGCATGAAAATGTCACGTTGGATAAAAGAAACAGGAAGGTTAACTGCAACATACTAAAGAAAGGTGCAAATGCACCAATCGCTGTCGACAGTATACAAAGTATATTGGGCTCAGAATTATGTCTGTTGATAGCACCTGGCTTTTACTATGTCTTTAGCAAATAATTAGATTTAAGATTAAGATTATTAAGAAAAAAAAAAAAATCCCTGTTGGCCATACCTCACTCCTCTATATTCAGATTTTACAATTGTACAAGTTAGACTGAGGTTACCCTCTAAAATGTACTTAACTACCTCCTGCCAGGGAGATGGATTCCATTTACAGGAGGCAGGAAAGGCAGCAAAAGCTCCAGTTGTGCAAAAAGTGAGAAGTGGTCAGAAGGGATGAGTGGATGTGGACAACCACTTATATTGTTCTCTATTAACCAATGATGATCCAAAGGTCCAAGAATGCCAAGTATGTTTAGCTGAGGTTTAGAATAGAAGATGTAGTCAATAATACCCTAAAAGAAGAACACAAATAGCATTATTAGTACACATTCTTCAACAAGGTTATTTTTCTATACAAAAGGTGAATTCAGTATTTGGAATAACTGCAATGCTATCGTTCCTTCTCTGCAGTTTATCTTCAATTCAGGAGACTTATATTTCCTGTCCCACGGGTAGCCCAGCAGAGATTAAGGAAACAAGTTAAAATTCAACCCTGCATCATCCCTGCTCTCCTTCTGGAGGCTGTAATTTCTATCTTCCTACAAAGCTTCAAAATCAGAGAAAAACAATCTGAAGAACAGATCCATCTTTTCTGGTAGTAGCACGGGTTATTTCCTTAGAGTTGGCAGCTTACCTGCCCAAATCCCATCATTTCATTTAGCTTAGAGTATTAGAATACATCATCATATTTACAGGGAAGGATAACAGTACCTTGATAATACCAATATGAGAAAGGAAAACTTGGTCTCTAGGAGATGGAAATTTTAGGCACTCTGTTTGCTATACATTTTAATTGTTTTAAATGAACTTGGTAAACTTACTGTTAGCTACTTAAACATTAACTTCTCTGTTAAATAATTAACTTACTGGATTTCCTCTAATAAAACTTCACAATGGAAAATTCAAAGCAACTGTAGAGTCCTTACCTTGAAGTCAAACGTGTAATTTGTGTAAGGCATTAGACCATTCTCATAGGCACTCTTCAACTTGAAACCATGTGTAATTCTTCCATTTGTTGTTCCATTTTTTCCATTACAACTGAAGTTAGTAAGACTCTCGTTGTATCTCAGTTCCTTAAAATCTTTGTGGTTTGTTTCCACTCCACCAGTGCTCAGGTATTCAACAACACCTGTGTGGAGAGGCACACACACAGTAGATATTAACAGGCATTCAGCAAACGTGTGTATTACTCTGACCTCTATTTGCAATCTTCTGCTTTATATAAGCAAAACCTAAACACACACAAAAAAGTCAGTAGTTGTTCTTACAAGAGATATCACGAGACAGTGTCTATGTATGTCAAGAGCAAACACCACCTAAAACAAAGACAAATTCATTGATTAGAAAAAAATAGAAGCCAAGAGAGGCTACAAAACAAAACAGATTTGTGCCTTGGAAAAAAAAAATAAAATAAAAAAAATAAAAAACATGATGATTGTGCCTATTAATTTCAGAACAGCTACGTTAGGGCTCTGGAAGGTGAAAGAAATGACCAAGTGTTCTGAAGGCACCATCAGCAGTAAGCACCACCAATACTTGCCTTCTTGGCAACATAGAGAATCCCTTTTCCAGCACTGCTAAGCAATAACATCAGGTTAGGGCCGATAGGAACAGCTAGGATGTTGCCAAGGAGAGGCCAGAAGGAAGGTGGACCAGGGATGGAGATAACTATACATAATAATTAGCAGTAAGAAAGAAGGATAGCTCTTGAGTTCACTACTCAATTTGGATGCCTGAGAAAGAGTTAAGAAGGGGTTCACTGAACCTTTTCTTGAATTTTTATAAAGTTTGCCACACTCAAAGAAATCTGCACAATATTAAAGAGCTCTGAAGAATTCTTTTCTCATAGGCGATGTATTGAATTTTAGAAGACCCACAACATTTGAGCAGTAAAAAAACAAACAAACAAACAAAAAAAACAATCGTATGGTTGCAACTTAAAGGAGAAGAACATATATTTTCACACTTCAGAAAAAAAATAAAAAACACAATCACAGCCATCTGCAACAGAAACATTGCCAGTTATTCTGGAAGACATTCTCTTGCATTCCATTCCTGTATTTTAAGACAAAAATCAAAATAATTTCAAAAGACAAAATAGAGCTCTAATACTACACTGGTAATAAAAGTCAATCATGAAAGAAGCACATCAACATTTTATTTTCTTAGCACCTTTAGAGGCTGTAATATCAAACAACATACTCCCTGGGCTAAAAATCCCTTTTAAAAAAAAAAAAAAAAAAAGACCTTAAAATGTGAATTGTTCCACACTTGAAGTAGCCTGAAAACAAAAAGAATAATAATAGGAATAGTACTCTTACCAGAGTCTGGCAGAGAATTGAGATCGGCGCACAGTACAAGTGGAATGGATCCAAGTTCCCCTGCAACACCAGGCTTGAGACTACGAGAAGCTTTATCAATAATGTTCTTTACCTCGGATAGGAACATCATAGTCTGAACCAGCTTCACATCAGAATAATCTGGGTCCCAATGCATATGTGCATTAGCAACAAGAACGAGCTGTTTTTCCATCCCAAGATGTGGCTTTCCAGCTAAAATTTAAAATTAAATATTTACCTTGCATAGTCAGCAACGGAAAATGCTATTGTGTTTAACCGTGTTCAGTTTCAAACAAGATGTTTGAGGGGAGGAAAAAAAAAATACCAGCTGTATGAAAAGGATTACTAACATTTAGTTTAAGAGGGCTACACAACTACTAAATGCTAAGTGATTTAAATGACACTTATCTAATATCAACTCATCCTCCAATACATTTACATGTCTCCAAGCAGAATCCCTCAAAGTGTAGTATTTCTTCTTTATTTTCAGCACAAGTTACAGTGAAAAGGAAACTAGATACTAAAAGTGAGTATCAGTTCACACACTGTATGCTTAGAGAAATTTATTCCCAAAGAGGACTTGAGGAAAAGAGGCATGGTTCAAGTGATGATATGGTTGTTTTTGTTTTCATTTATAAAACACAGGGTACTCAAAAATTAAACAGCACTTACATGACATTTCTATCAATTCTTTTCGCAGTTCCAATAATACAGCAACTCCAATGTTATCTTTTGTCATAACTCTGTTCAGCATAGCTTCAGAGCCTTCTGAGTTTGCCATAGCTAGTTGATTGAACTCAACAGTATGTTTCTGAACCAAAGTAAATCTGAAAGTGGAACATCGTATACACTTTCCTCAGTACAGTTACCAAAGAAAATGTTGGAGATAAAACCCCTTCTTAATTAAAGCTCAAAAACATTTAGGAAGAAAAAGACACAGCCCATCCTATAATTTCATCAAGACCATTTGCTGAAATCAAAAGGATTCTGTTTTCCTAGGTTGTTTTCATTATTTATTTACTTTAAAGATATTAAGCTGATTTAAATTAAAACGTTCATTTTTAAAAAGGAGAAACTACTGAAAGAGTGCTCGGTTTTGATTCCGCATAAGATTCTAGTTCAAACTTTCAAGTTTAATAGCAACTAAAATAATTGTTTCTGGCACTACTGCAGACACAAAGGAATGGAAGAAGAAGAAAGGCAGGAAAGCTATGACCTTTGCGTGCATTCTCATTTCAGTGACTTTGGAGATTTCTATATTTTTTTAAATAGAAATAATTAAAAAGCAAATGTCTTTAACACCTAATGGCAGCACTCAAAGCATAATCGAGTGAACTCATAACTTGTTAATACCAAACAGATACAAAAAGGGTGAGCAATGCCAAGCTGTTCTGACTTTAGAGTGACCCGAGAAATTGTGTGAAAAGGAACAAGACACAATGGGAGACTTTATAAATCAAATCACTTACTTTTCTGTTTTGAAAAATATTGCACAACCATCAACGTGTTTTCTTTCCTGCTCTGACATTGTCCTAGCTCTTGATTTTGGACTGAAGAATCCATTATAACCACGTTCTTTCAATTCTACCAGGAAAAAACTGTAGTACTGCTCAGTTTCAACCTCCTATAAAATCAGAACACAGCACACCATGAATCTACTATTAACAAAACACACAGGACTGATATTATTTAGACTCTTCAGAAGTGCAAATCACTTTCAAATTAGATTTAGGGGAAAAAAAACACCTAAGAATTAAGTACAATAGAGAATGCAAATTTGAGAGCAATATCCCTATTTTAAGAAGAAAATATAAATGAACTTCTGTAATCCCCAGAGTTATGATTATCCTAAGCCTTTTATTTGAAAATGTGTCAATTATACCCTCACATGCACATGCACACACAAAGACACCCCCACATACATTTCTTTGATCAGCAGCTGCTGGTTCACATTCCAACTGTGTGGGCTGAAAAGCATTCTTTTGATGTCAAGCAGTAAATACTGTTATGAACACCACTGTTATTTTTTTCCCCCCTCCTTTTGATTTCAGGGGGTTTTGAAAACATAGAATTTACAGCAAATATATTTAATACAGAGAAACCAGCAGGTGAGAATAAAAGGGAAAAGAAATAACAGTGCATCTTTTACCTGAAGACTTATGATGTCAGCATTGCAGCTCAGGATTTCCTGCATAATGGCTTTCTTTCTGTACTCCCAGTTCAGTGCCCAAGATGGACAGTAGCCATACAACTGCCGGGTAGCGTATTTATCACAGAGTACGTTGTAACACATGACAGAGAACAAGGCTGCAGAGCAATAATATTACTTACATACTGATAACAACAACAAAAACCATAGAGTTAGTTTCTTCTGTCTTCCGCAGACTTATGAATTGATGATTTTATGATCTACCTCAGCTAAAACACAGTACCTGCACCAATGCTATGAAAGCATCTTCTAGTCCTTCCAGGAGGATAAATTACCTCCAAGATGGGATTTCTGGAGGCATTTACTAACATGTACTTAGAAATCAAAAACCAAAACTACTCTTTATATGGTTAATGCAATATACAACAGGAAAAAAATGCACTTTACAGTAAGTGGCGCATTACTGAGAAATGCCTTTAAAGGGAGTTTCAAACAGATTTTAAATAATCTGTTTGAGGACTCTAGGTACCTTAGCATAGCTAGCAAATTTATCCTAATTCATACCACCAACTGTAACAGATCCACACAATTCCACTGATTCACAGTTAGGGCAAGGAACCCTTTCCACAGAACACAAGTATAGGTAAAATAAAAACACAATTTTGTTTCTATCTCAAAAACCTTACAATTTACACAGAAAGAAAAGAAACATCTGCTTCCCCACATTTATTTGGGATGGGAGGGATATAATGAGACAGTTCGAGGCAAGACTACAGGTCACCCAGCAGCAGGGATATTTGGTTTTGTTAAATACAAAAGGATGTATTTTAATAAATAGAAAAGGCTTTATTTTAAACAATTCATGCAGAAGAAAAAAATAGTAAACAATTAAACACAACCTGAGTCCAAACAGCAAGAAAGTGTGGAGTCAGAGGACACACAGGGAACTCAAAAGAAATACGTTTACCTTTCTGAGGAATTATGATCACCATCTTCAATTTTTTATTCTTCAACAAATGTTCCATTAAGCCTGTTATAATTCAACTAACTCACTCACTCTAGGCAGTAATTTCAGCTTCTGGGAAGAGTGTGCTAACTAAAAGGAAATTGTACCAAAACCTGAAGCAGAGGTACCAGTTGGGATGGGACTACTACAACTGGCTGTCAGCACTGGGCAAGACGACTGGTTAATTTAAGCAACTAAGTTCTTAGATATCAGAGAGCAACATTTTATATAAAATGAAGAATAATTCCTTGAAGCACTACAGTACCTGTTGGTCTTGTACGGTCTGGTTCTTGCAACATAATCCAAGACCTTGGAGGTGGCTGTTCTGTTGAAACTATGGAAATATTTTAAAGCAGAGACAAAAGTGATAATCCTATTTATTTTACACAGCAGGAATAAATCTTCTAAGAATGATCACTTACTTCTTTTTGCAGTACCTGCCAAATTATCAAGCAAATAGTTCAGTAGCCTTCTTGTCCCATCTGGTTCCTGATAAAGGTTCAGAATGTCCTGCGTGAGTGGATTTCCTGAAAACACATTTACAGAAGTGCTGAATAAAATATACTAACCAGCATGGATTTATTTATCAGTGTTTAAAGCCAGCATCTCTGAGAAAAGATACTAAATCTATTATCTAACAAGCTTCAAATCTCACGTATTCGACCCCACAAAACCCTACTAATGTAGCCTGTTACTGAAACAAGCACCACATCCAACTGCTGTGCAAGCAACAGAAAGCTTCTTGCTCTGCAGAAAGAGAAGCTTCCTTACATGTGGAGAATTTCACCCAACTGACTCCTGTTCCTCTCTTTAACAATTACTAAACAATGTTTATAAAAGCAGACTAAGCAGCTACATCTGGAATTTGCTACTCTAACTTTTATGAATTAGCAGTCTACAGCCCTTAACATTGCAGGAGTCACATCATTAAACAAAGCACAGATACCAAGAAAAAGTAGTAATACCTTTCAGACCCAAAGTCTGTAACTGGAACAGTTTTCCCAGCTCAAAAGGTAAAACTCGTAACAGGTTGTTATTTAAATGTAGTTCCCTGTAGACAGAGTAACAATCATATAGGGCTGAAAACAGACCGCAGTTTGTCTTCAGCAGCCTATAGTACAAGTAACTAAAAGAGAAACAGTACACTAACAAACCACAACATAGGAAGAAAAATAAATAAAAGCAAACAAACTTGAACACTGAGCAGCATCAGGGAAATTCTGCTGTACTCACACACGCACAGACAGAATGCGTATCACAGTGAGGTGAGGAGGAAAGCAGCAGGTTGGAGAGTTCACCTTAACGAGTCAGAAATATCAAAAACATTAACAATTACTACAGCATTTAGTAACTACCAGTGATCAAGCAGTAACAGCTCTGACAAATCAGGCCGTGAAACAGCTCAGCTGTGATTAAAGGCCAAATAATAGTAAATTATATCCCAGAAAACAAGTAAGCAAAAAACCCAGGAGCACGGCAGCACTACCAGAGCTAGGACATCACCGTGTTAGTGCAGAGTTACAGTTCTTTTTGGATAAGGTCTCTTGAGAGCACTGGTTTACCCTTTAAAAAAGCAGTGTGCATGCCTCCCAGGTAATTTCATTCCCTCTGTTAAGCTGCCTGCTTTTGTCATAGAAGCAAAGTGTACAGTGATCTGCTGCATACCCATTTCCAGGCACACACAAAAAATAAATGAGTTGTGTTTCTCAGCAACACTGTTTTCATAACTTCAGCATTAACACAAAAAGTGCCTTTTTAACTTCCAAAATTGCAGAACATACACAAGAACAGAATTCATGCCCTGAATTCAGAAATTCCAATTAACTGAGCAGAGAAAAAGCAGACTTCTTCGAAAGCTTTCCAATTTCTTAAAACCATCCCAATCTCAGTTGAAGACTTTGCTCACAATTTCCAATATAAATCTGCTTCCTTCAGATTTCTGTGAGACAGCATTTGACAAAGAAAGGAACATCTCTTCCTCTAGCCTTGCAAAAGTCAGCTCTACCAATGACTTCCAAAATATCACCTGGATTCAGTGCAGATTTAGACACAGTGCTAGAGAGGTTTTTTTTCACTGATTAGGGGTGTGGAGCAGTGGAAGATAAAGGAGAGGATGCTGTTTTTAACTGGCTGGTTATCTAGAAATGGCAAGTCATTACTCAGCTAACAGACAGGCTGTAACACACCTTGTCACCTGGTTTGCAGTTATTTTCGCATGTTTGCTTTTTAATATGAAAATCCTACCGTTGAAAACACAGATTTTAGGCTAACTCAGAAGCCCACTGTGTCACTGTCAGGTTTCTAAGTATGAACAAGACACAGCAGGTAAATAAATAAATAAATAAATAAATGCTATTATTTACGGAAAATAAATAAATCTGAAAACATCAACATCCCCAATAGTTCTCAGCACTTCCATAGACACTTCACATTTAGATAGATTTTTTTAGAGATAACATTCCATATGAGATTAAGAACATCCTAATTTGTTCTTTAGGAAGGTGTTTTTTCCTTTAACAGTTTTCCAAAGCACTGCTGAAGCCTAAAATAAATAAATAAACAAATAAATAAATAATCAAAAATTATATATTAATTATAAAAAAATATAGTTACTCTAAATCTTCTAGTGGAAAATGAATGAGATGGAAGAATGGCAAGGCAGTAGGGTATCTGTATCTCTCCTGGATGAAAGAATTTTTTTCTCTAATGATCTATGCGTGCATGGAACTCCTCCTATACAGCAGAGATGATCACAGCAAACTCCACTAGTCCCTTCAAGGATATCAAGAGAAGCTGTTTTTCAAGGATATCAAGAGAATCTGTTTTAGATCTAAGCTCTCCAAGATAGCATGTTACAGTTGCTTTATTCTTCCTCTCTCCTCAAAGATCAGACATCCTACTGCTCCCTCTGACACCTCCTCCTTCAAGTACCTGCAGTAAAAAGGGAGATGCAATGGCCCTTGGGTGAGCTCTGCCATCCAGCCCAAACACAGTTCTCCAGATGTGGGAGCTGCAAGACCCGTTACCAATTCTAAAACGTGAGAGCGCAAATTACTTCCGTGGCTCAGGATATTAGCAATGCCCCGTGCTGAGATACCGTTAGTTTGAAAAACTTCCCAGAAACTATGGGAAGCATCTGCAGTGAGAGCCAGCCTGAAACATAAACTACAGCACAGCTGAGACCTGCAGAGCGCTATCACACAGGATGCACTTACGGATTTTTCTTCACTTTCAGCACAGTGAAAAGAAATCATGGATCAGCTGCAATTACTGAGGACAGAGAGAGCGCAGTGGATTAATGCACTAGTTTTTCCACGTCTAGAGATCTGGATTTCAGTGCTATGCTTTTGTCACAAACAGAACACTGGTTAGGCCCTAGCTACGCATTTCACAGTCATTCTGTACTGAAAAGAGGTTGAGGACTTAGAAGAGAATCAGAATAAACTGGGAAAGTGTTGTGAAGATGGCATAATATCTTCTGACACTACCAATGACTACGCAGGGGTAAGCTAACTTCAGGTAAGGAGTATTAATTTTAAAGCAATACTGTAAAAGGAAAGAAAAAGACTGATGAAACTAAAAGGATGCTGATGAAGCACAAAGATGAATTTGAGAATATACCAGTAAATTTAGGGTGCTAGCTCACAACATCCAAGGAATGGATAAAAGAGAAAAGGAAGGTATCACTAATAACTGCTTTTAACTGAAACCTTAATGCAAAACTTATTTTTGAGAACACAGATTACTTCACACCTGAAAACAACTATATGACACATCACAAAACAAAGCTGCCAATTATGCTCTAAAAAGTAGCTCCTCAGTTCACCACTGAGATGTGAACTACTTTGAAATTTGAGCTTTTGGTACCTATTTCACCAGCTAGTTTTATCCTCTCCAGCAGAGTGTTCTTTGCTAAAATAGAATAAAATGCAACGACTAATATTTCTATGTACAAACTTGCCTGGCCCCTGGTTTCATCAAAGCTGTGCTGGCAGACTGTTACTCCATTTGCTTCTTCCTTACTTCCAATAGAATCGTAGTTACTTTTAGACTCAGGGTTCCCTGGTCAACAAAGCTGACCATAAACATCAAAAATTAAAACTAATGAAGTCAGTTGCTGGTTATAAACCAAACAATAAGGCTTTTTTTTTTTTTCTCCCAGGTCAAGGGCAGAAGAATACTGCTTGCAGATATTTATCTTTATGTCGTTTACATTTTCACATAACAGTGTTCTGCAAACAAAATGAAATGTTGCAGGCTTAACTGTAACACAAATACTCATCTCTATCCATGTTTCACTTCCAAAAGGAGATATGATTCAATGAAAACTTTGAGCAAAACATTATAAAATTCAGTGAAGAAGCTGCATATAGTACTTGTTTTTTCCTCCTTATTTTGCATGGGAATGTAGTTAAATGATAGCAAAGGTGGGAAGGAGATGATATTAGAAAAGTTGCACTAGTTATTAAACCCAGAGAATAGGAACTGATTATTAGGAATAATGAATAAATAGGAAAAACAGAAGTTCATACAATGAGAATGTTTAATCAGACCTTTCTCCTACACTGCAATGAGTTAAAGGCAATTTTCTGTGTATTATTATTTCTTAGATAACTCCAGAAAGATTTGTAAAAGGGTTTGGAAAGAGACGCGCAGAAGAGGAAATGTGACTTGGAAAGACATAAAATGGGTGACTGCTGTCAAACTGAGCACCTCCAAAGCTCATTATGCATACGTACTGTCATACATCAGAACAGAGTATCACAGAACAAGTGAAAAAAAATCAAGAAGAGAGAATTAATTTATGCTTTTCGTTTACTTGAGCATCACTATTAAGCCAAAACCCAAGCTGTTCCTACAAAGATAATAGCTGCTTTAGCTCCTGTTACAATCACATACCTGAGTGACACCATGTTTCCGAGCTCTGCTGGTAAACTGCGAATTTTATTAGAGGACAGGTCCAGATACACCAGATTATGAAGCTTGGCAATGTCTGAAGGAATACGGGATAAGGAATTGTCACTGAGATGCAAAGCTGTCAAATGGGTCAGTGTCCACAACGATGAACTCAAGCTTCTCACTTTCCCTGTAAAGAAAGGTGAAGAAAAAAAATTAAAAACCAATAAAAATAAAAATCAATCAACCACTGATCTTATAGATTCAAAGAATTAAGCACTACTGTACATGAGATTGGGGAAAAAACGATGTAGACTTAAGGACTGAGCATTTGTATTCTCACGTTTCATAGGAAACAACAATTTACTGACCATCTCCTCAATAATGTATAGATCTTCAAGAAACATTTCTTCAATTACTGTTTATATATAGGATATGAGATGGTTCTTCAGTTTCCCCCTTCTGTCTGCGTAACATCTTTCAAACCAAAAATCTTCGTTCTGTGGCACTCATCCAGCCAGGAACAGACAGAAGAACTATATTTGGGGTGACCAAAATGCTCGGTTGGGAACACGGATTTCCATCTGGCATTCAACTAAAAGCTGAATATACCACTGCCAGAGATCTTTTTTTTAAAAAGGTATAATTTTTGTATCAACTAAAAGGTGCAAACATGGATTTGTGTTACAGAATCAAGACTTTTACATCACAGCACAAAAACAATGTGAGATATAATCAGAAGAAGGTCTCAAAGCATCTCTACTCTCCAAGATTTTTCTCCCCAGGAGGAGCTCTCTTTTCATTTACAAGAATCACCTACTGGTGCCAACAGCATTGAAAGAAGAGCACCACTATTGGTTTCTCTGAGGTTAAAAAAACTGAGAAAGCCCTTTAAAAAAAAACAACAACATTAAGAGCAGCATCGTTAATAAATACACCAACACATACAAATAATAATTCCTTCTATTTAAGGAAACAGCTCACATTCAGTGCCTGGGGAAAGCTACACTGATATATGAGCATCTGGAAGGCAGTCCCTGGTAACAAAATGTTTAACACAGGTGTAACTGCCAGAGAGCTACAAGAGAGTGACTAGTACACAAAAGCCCGCAGCAAAGAGCTCCGAGATTATAATAAAAGCAATTAAAGCATTTGTGGCTTTCTGTAGTAGATGACCAAGTATTTTGCAAGGAAAAGACAGTGTGCTCATTAATGGAACAAAGACACTGTCACATTTTATTTTGCAAGGCAAATGCATACAATTCCTTCAAGGATTCATTCTCCTGTAATGCTTATTAAGAATTTTTTTTGAAAGGTTTTTAAATACAAATCAGTATTCCTCTGCATTTTTAAAAACGGCATTAACAGCTTCTCCCTCTCTCCTACCCTCTAAATGCAAACAGGTGACTGCCATCAAAGAAACCTGTGAAGCTGAAAGGATTTATATGTTCTCTTCAGCACCTACATTTCTTTGGGCTGGAATCAGTCTATAGTGAGATCACAAAGCATGAAAGGAAGGAGCTATTACTTAATGCATTTTCTATGCATAGGTAGCAGATGTCCAAGTGGATATCCAAGCCTAAATTAATGCTTCTTGAAGCAGCATTTAACTAGGTTTCTGCATCTGTAATCTTCAAGTAAGTAATGCTATTCACGTGTAAAGGCATGCAGCATTCGAAGCAAGACACAAATGCAGTGATCTGGAAGACTCTTTCCCAGTTAGAAGTCTATTTGCTTTCTACAAAGTTCTCTATTGAGAGAGAACATTTAGAAATGCCAATCTTTTTAAGAAATTCCTTATTTCATCAAGATTTCAGCATACAGCCTGTGTTACTGCTTCTTCCAGTTTATTACAGAATGTACCACATCGAGCTTAGAACTTCTTTCCTACAGCTGTTTCATACTCCCTGTGTTTCCTGTTCAAGCTTGTACTGTGCAGGCTGCTCCTACACTGCACTGAAATCTTCACAGAGGATCATTCCCCACTTTCTCACCACTTATTTCCAACTCTGCCCAGTGTGATTTCTTTCCATTGGCTGCTTCCTCTGAGGACATAATTGTGTACATCCTCCGTGGATCAGGTGGATCGTACTTTTCCTTGGGCATTCCTGTCAATACAAAACAGCAAAGGATTACCACATCTTACACCAAGAATTCTTTACAAGGTAATTTCCATTTTACAGTTAAGTACTGCATTGGACATTCAATCCAAATATTTAAAGATAATCTTCATCCATCTGTAAGTGTGAAAACCTGCTACAAGAATAGAGGAGCTCAGATCTGATGGTGTTAGAACAACAGATAAAAACCCGACCCCAACCCCCAATAACTTAACACTGTCTGTAATGCAATACAAACACTCTGCCCTGACACCTTTCATGAGTACTGCCTGCTCTGTAAACATCCCATCATACCGCAGTCTCCTTCACCGTCAGCCTACAGAAGCTCCAGCAACCCCTACTAGACAAAGCTGCTTAAAACAATAAGCATATCTGGACCCTTAAAGAACAAGGCTTCAGAAACTGATGCACACCACCACAAACAGAGTCCCCCTCATATACACTACAGAAAACATCTGCTACTATTCTTGTTTACCCATCACTTCCAGGCTTACTGCAATTCTCAACTCATGACACAGATTTAGCAACCAAGAAAACAATATTTCTAAATGGATTCTCAATTCTTCAGGCCTGCACAACAGCCCTCTAATCCAAGCCTTAGCCTACTCTTCTGAGGCGAAAAACACTATTTGTAATGCAGAGATTCTGACAGTTTGATAAGTTTCACTTTTAAACATCTAACTGATTTTAACTTCTCTCGCTCTCATTCCTCATCATTCCCCGTAAGTAATTCAGAAACAATTCTGGTCAATGCTTCTTTTTTTACCACAATCCAGTGTGGACAGTGGAAGGGAATTGCCAACAATTCCTCTAGGCAGAGCCCTCCCTCCAGCATTCCTGTATGGCAGCAGACCAATACCACCTCCATGCACAGAGAAGGAATGAAAAAAAAGGCATTCCTGTCTCTTTCCCTCTTCAAGAAAAAAAATATTTAGGATTCAGACAGTTGAAAAGAGAAAACAGCTTAAACATACTTTGATTTAAATAAATACTGTATTAACTTAGACGTTAGTTGCTTGTTCTAAGGTTACAAAGAACTCCCAGTGTACATCATTTTTACCACAAATAAAAGAATGCTACAGCAGTACCATGCATATGTAAGAGCTTTTATCACCAAGACTTCCCCATCCTAAATTGAAGCACCCACACTGAGAAGCACAAGCCGTGAACCACGGAAATGATTTACATGCAATAAATAAGTTAAACAACAGTAACTCAGAGCACATTTACCAACACGTTACAAGCAATGTGATGCAATTACTAGAGCAAAACATGTAACAGCAATTCGGAGAAGCTGTGCTACTGACACCCTGATAACACGCAGCTACTGCACCTAGCAAGGCTTTCTATCAAGTCTGCTCTTCAGCCCTGGGCAAACTGAGTACATCAGAAAAGCACTGCACTCCTCTAGAGCATTAACAGCTAATAATCCTCAACCTGACCTGATTACCATTTATTTAACAGAAATTATTTATTACTAAAAATATTTTTTTAAATAACATTAAAAAACAGAACACAGTGACTCCATTAAAACAAAAGTTTCTCAGCCCCAAGTGCTTACTGTAAAGCAACAGCTCTTCCACTGACTCACACCTTTTCCTTTCCCAACTCCCTACTCCAAAATCAGCTCCACCCAGGGAAAAGAAATTCCTCTTTAAGAAGTGCATTATGGGTAAAGCAATGAGATTATAAATAGCAGCTGGGACAGGTTCCTTAAAGAATGGTGATACCTGAGCTCTGAGGATGCTAAAACCATTAAGTGTTCTGCTCTCTTTTTAAACCAAGCTGATTTAAATAGGTAAAACTCAACTGAAAATCACCAGAAAGGTAAAAACATAACTTTACCTTGTAGTCACCATCTAACGAGTGCAATCACAGATGGCAAAACAATATACATGGCATCTCCTCTGGAATTGCTACGAACGAGCATGCTTTTCACAAAGGCCATTACTGCACGGAGCACTGCTCCCCTCCCTCACTCATCTGATGTGTTCTCTTCCTGCAGTTCCTGCACTTAATAAACGTGCTCCACTTTCTGAAAACTAAAGCAGGTAGTACTAGAGACAGAAATCTCATTCAGTACGGAAATGCGAATGCTCCCCAGAGCACAGTCAATCACATGCACTAATTAACAGACTTGCTGGTACCAGCACTGCATGACTCCCCGCTACCAAAAGAGGATGACATACTTTTCCAGTGGGTTTTGTTAATGCACGGTAACACGACTGATGAGATTCTACAACTGAAGGTTTTAACGCAGGATACCGGTGAGCCCGTGCTGCCAGCATCACCATCTGAGCTGTTCTCAGCATTCCTGTTCAACAGACTGCCCTTTCCCACTGCTGCATTTCAAAGCAGAAAGCGTGAGCATAGGATCACACAATACCAGAAAAAGCAGCACGATGAGCAGTCCTGTTTGCACGGAGCAGTAGTGATGCAGGACAGCACCCAGCTGCTAGTACTGGAGAAGTCATCCCACCACATCCTTGTGCACCTTCATTCACCAGGTTGAGCTGAAGATCTCCCAGGCCCTGACAGCCAGGCTAAATGTGGGTCACGTTGCACAGATCATCGTAAAACACAAATGTGATACCTTGAACTAAATTTCAAAACTTCACAGCAGGGAGTAGTTGGATAAATCACTGCTTTCTGCAAATCATCATCTCCTCGGCTTTCCCTACCTCCCCCATTCCAAATTTAGAACCTGCTGAGGTAAGCCTCAGGTGAAGGGATACAGTTTTGTCAGACTAAAGCAATTTTAAGAGGCATACAACGGTGCTGGACAACCCTAAAGCCTTTGATAAGCGCAGCACTAATAATGTAACTTGACATAGTGATCATCTACATGTCATTTTCAAAAGAGCTTACACCACCTGTAATTTTCAGTTGCAGACTGGGGAAAGCACCACTGAATACTCAGCTGTTGTGACACACACCACTTAGTTGGCAAGGAAGAATGGTTTATGAACAAAGACATAAGACACAGATACCAGAATGCATTCCACACAACCAAAATTCGAAGAAGAGGGCATGTGATTTTGTTTAAGTCCAAATTAAGTTGTTTACTATCTCCAGGTTGTTAGAACTAAATTTAAAAGCTGAAACACAAAATTGCTTGAGAGCTGACGAGGACAGCTGCCCATTCCTACTCTGGACACTCAATCCCAATGCAGAATTAACACTCCTAACCCCACGGGAGCTGAGCTAAACCAGGCTGGTGATGTCAAGACATGGGAAATCAGATCGGAGGTCTTCAATGCGGACACAATTTTATGTCTTTGTCTGTATGAATGACCCTGAGAGAAAGAGAGCAAAAAGAGAAATAAAGGAAAGAAAAATACTGAAGATTGCCAAGTCAAGGAAGGCCAAAGAAGAGCTGACAAGGGTGACTAATGCAACAAATGGATAATGGAGCACTGAGCTGGGATTCTCTTGGGATTGCTAGAGACAAACCAAATTCCCACAGGGTAGAATTGCACCTGTGCTGCCCAACTCTCCAGTTTAAAGCAATGAGCACAGTCAGGTGATTGAGAGCTGAGCAAGCTGTTGTTTTAGAGAAAAGAGAAGGTGTGATTACCAGCAGCTATGTGAGTGGGTGTGCTGCTCCATTAAGCAGGTGCTGCTCTGATGCTGGAGAGCATTTATAGCCAAAGCACCAGTGCCACAGGGAGTATGGGCTCAGGAGAAGTTAGTGGCTATAGAGGAAGAGCTGGAGGAGCTGCCTGAGGGCCAAATCACTTCTGCTACGCTGATTTCTGCAGAAGGATGAGAAAAAGATCACAGCCCAAGAAGAAGCCCTATGGAATGGTAAGTTTCTTAAGTTAGAGCAAAATAAAAGGTGGAAGTTGGGCTACAAGGCAGTTAATGATCCAAAGGACTCCAGAAGGTGCTAGGAGATAATGCCTCTGAACTAGGGAGGTGACAGTGTGGAGGAACAACTACAGTGTTTCTTTGTCTGAAACATCACAGACAAATTAACTTCATTTTGAAGCTATAAGCATTCAGTAACTCCTGTAGGCTGAATCTACCATCCCTCCTTCATGTATTAAGCATACTATGAGTATTAAGTTCCCCGTAAAATATTTCCTAGAAGTGTTAACTTCTTCCATACCATATATTAAACCAGGCTAAGAAAACCTGAATTCTAAAGCTTTACAGAAAACACTGAACCAATAACAGCAGTGTAAGTTAACATTCAGGTACCATTTGCTCTGATTTGGTCCACTGTTCTGAAAGGACTACGATTAAGCTATAAAAATCTCTCTAACGAGGCTAGAAACAACCAGATAACTGAAGTGTGTTCTTCCTTTGTGCAGTAGGCACACACTGACTGGTGGCCCAGGTTACTTCTGCGCTGTTGACAGCAGTAGGAGAGATGGTGATCTACAGTACTAATTAAACTATGTATAGTATAACCTATTCAGTTGATCAAAGATTTAATGAGATGATTATAACCCGTGAGACTTCCTTTCTAGCAATTCTAATACTGGATTCTCATACTAGATCATTCCTTTGTAACTCTGTGCCTCTAACCTTAAAGCTTCTTTATGTCATCCAAAACTTTATTGGAAAATCAGATCCAAAGGTTTTCTCCACAAAAAAGTGATCTGATGCTGCCTGATAAGCCCTATACTTAATTTGGGATTCTCCTCACCCCCATCTTCTTGCCTTGTGGTTTCAAGTCACGCTAAGCAGAACTAAGCTGGTCCTCCTGCAGTTCTTCCCTTCCCAAGTCTCTGTTTCCCCTTCACTCTTGCATCAACACTGATCCATCTCTGATAAGGAGATAAGCTAGGTGAGAGATGTAAACTGGCCAAAAGCTAGGGTGGGAGGAAAAGTAAGGAATGCATTTTGGGGAGTCCAATTTCCTGCATTACAGTAGTAATTTAAGTGTGTATTTGCAACACAGCTGCTTAACAGACTGAAATCTAGACAACAACTTAATTGTTTTTCTGGCCATACCTACCTAAAATCTATTCTTGCCCAGCAGGAAGCAACATCTTGTTTCCAACTGCCATTGTCCAGGCATTAGTTAAATAGTAACACTGAACAAAGTCTGAAATCCCAAGTGAAGTCAAAGTACAATGCTTTTTAGATAACAAAACTACAGTAATCCTTCTGTATAGTCTAATATAAAATGTCAGCCTGTGTATAAAGGGTTAATATTTCTGCTGTCAAGCTTCATTAGAATAGAAACTATTGCTTAAAACTCTGAGGAATTATACCCTTTAAAGAGAAGGAACCCACTCCCCTTTGGGGGGGGAGAGGGGGGGATTAATAATATAGGAATGCAGCACTATTATTGTTATGTTTATTATAGAACTTACTAAATGTGTTCCTTCAAATATGCTCAGGTTTTTTTTTTCTGCAATTCCCACTCAAAGAAGCACTAATTGTTCTTTAAACAAGTGCTTTCTCAAAGAGAATTAAGCTTATTGCTTTCAATGTTCCCTTCATTGTTGGCATTTTACCTAGTAAGTGATGAACTTCTATGGGAACTGAACTACATTTCAGAGTGAAGTACAGGCACATGAAGCAACAGCCCTACGTACATGGCTGCTGCCCTGGCTGGGATGAAGAAGTGCATCATCCCCCTGCAGAAAACAACAGAAGCTGGAGCAGGTTTATGGCAGAACTTCACACACCTGAATGCATGAGTTGAGGCAATACCTGGCTTTACCTCCAGTCCATACCATGTATGGACAACAAACTAGTTAATGATCTTAATCCTGAAAAATAATGGGAAAAGTAGTCACAGGCAACACATGGTGGTGAGGAAACTCAATGTACTCTGATGGTAGCCCACCAGAGCTACCACCACTAGTATTTTCATGTTGAATACTCAGAAGCTTGAGGACTTGTCTATCTATTGCAGCGCAACCTTACGCTTAATACTGAGTGAACATGACTGCTCTATTGAAATATACACAAAGGCTAGAGTTCTATGAGACCACTTCATATTTATGTAAGACTTGCATATGAGAGGATAAATGTCTGTGAAAACATGTATTTGTCGAACAGAGTAAGCATTCTTGGCGTTTTATAGACGAAGCTTATTTGAGTGGGTTTTTTTAAGTATACAGCACTGAAAATATAGCAGTGGGGGGAAAAAAACCACACAGATTAGTGAAGTTGCTAAACAGTAATGAGAATTCTTCAGAACACATCCTGGGAATTACATTTCCTTCTCCCTGGAGTAGGGAGGGCTGGTGTGTTACTGCTGCTCACACAGGGGGCAGCACGTTGTGAGTCCTGGATCGCTCCCCCACACCCAAGAGGTTCAAATGTGAAGTGTGGGAAAATGTCAGACTCCTTTAACCCATTGATGACTTCATGTGGGAACGATCTAAATTAAGAAAGGGAAGAGAAAATGATGCTGAGTACCCAAGGTAAAGCCAACTGATTAATTTCAAGTGCTCTTTCACTGGGTAGGATGATGTTTTAGGGGCTGTTAGTATATTAACATTTAATGGCTCCATCAGGGAAATAATGCTGCCTCATCAGATTTTGAAGAGCTCCAAAACCAGGGTTTTATCTGGCTACCAATACAAGACAACAAGGTATCCTTCCTCTTCTGCAAGCTTACGTATCATGGAAGTATGTGAGCATGCATCACAATTACATAATGCTAAGCATAAGGCAATGATTAAGTCAGTACATGCTGCTCGAGTAGCTGTAATACAGCCAATCAGATGAAGTTATTTGGTTTTGCATAAATCAGCTGTATTACAGAAAACGTGGAGGTTCAGAAGTGCGTAAGCTTTCTTTCACAAAATCTACCAAGAAATAAATTCTGCAAAGCTCTTGACCTAACTGGAGCTGAATGAGAGTCAACCTTCCTGGAATTTTATTTTTCTTAAGAAGGGGAAAAAAAGCAAATCATCTCAGTTCCTATCAGCTGAGTCACAAAGTTGCAAGATGTGTTTGCTGTTTTCCAGTTCTGAAGGCCTGATCAGACTGCAGAGCTACAGCACCTAACTAGTTCAGGCTCTGTTTCATTAAGTCTAAAAATAAGTCGATTCATACTTTTTAAAATGAGCACGTTATTAAATTTTAACCTTCAGGTACTTAAAATGTAATAAAGGTTTCTTTGTCCTCCTTCGCTCAGCGTTTATAGGAACACGAGCTGCCTAGTGCTGAGGTGCATGGCAGGGGCAGCAGGGCTGCTGTTCTCCAGCCTCACGCTCCCCTGCCATCCCTGTGCACTGCTGGAAATCATGATTTCCCAGCAGACAAGCAACCCGAGGCACAATATTCTAAGGGAGTACACGTAACCCTCAGAGCCTAGAGGGGTGACAAAATTTACTATAGCTCCAGTAGTGCGAAGCAGCAATTCTCACTTCCACGTTCACTTGCTATAAAGATCAGTTTCACTTCAGAAGTGAACTGTAACATGGTCAGAGTACAAAAGGCACGTTTCAGCCCAGAGACCCCTGATTCTCTGTCTTTTAACAGATCGAGATGATAACGCTTCAGCCAGATTCTGGTAACTCAAATTCCTCCTCCTTACCCTGCAGAACATCTAATGATTAGAAATACTACTTCCAAATGTTCTCAGTGTAGCGCAGAGTCCAGACGATTAGCACAGTTCTTAATTATCAGCAATTATAAATAATGATGCCTATAGTAGAAGGCTGCTGTATACAAAACAAACATTAGCGCAGAACTAAATTGCAAAGCAAAGCCCAACCCTGAACTTGCATCCCCAGAAATGCTAGGCAACATTCCGAATGTTTAATCTGCTATTTTAGTGTATTCTCAAATGCCAATACACTAGAAGACCAGTCAGGTTTACTAATTACTGTAAGAATTTATTTAAAATTGCATACTATATGCTGTACAAGTAAGATGGAACACGAGAGATCAGCTTTAAAAGGAAGAGTTCCATCTTGAAGCCTTTTCAGTTTTAAAAATGCAAATAGGTGCTAAGGCTGAGGCTCCCCAGGCTGACCTCACCTGCTTTCTGAAGGTGGCTGGAGAATGGTCCTACCCACCAACATGTCAATACAAACCCTTATTCCAGACATTGTATCCAGACAATCCTATCTGACAGTTCTCCATCATATGAAAAACCATTTTTGTTTGAAGTATGGCACAATTTACCTTTGTCCAAGTTGCTAAGCTATTTCAATACTCCCCTGTATACCGTAAGGTTCCTTACCATGTTTTCCTTCATACATCTGCAGAATAATCTCCATGCCTCTGCTGCTTTGTGCATGCTGACTTCCTGTTTTCACCCACATTATTCTCTTAGCCTTGCAGTAGAACTTGGAGTCAAAGACAACCTAATTATTTTAAATGAGATTTGGGCATTAGCTCATTTCCAGCCTTCCTGCTTTATATCTGCAGGACAACTGATTTCAGCATCGAGTTCCAAAATGTTTTATCTAGGAAGTATTTTTAGGCAGACATTTAAATGCTTGTAAATATTAGAGCTGCTGAACTCTAGTTCAACACATTACAAAACTCACTTCTAGAGCTCTTCCTCACCCATCTAGCCACATCCTGATAGAAACAGAAGAACTATTCATGAATCATCTTTACTTCAAGTTAGACCAACAAGCCTGCAAATGTTGTTTCACAACCCCTCTGTCATGCAGCAAAACCCACTCGAGATTTCTTTCCTTCCTCATCTGTGCCCCCACTCAGCTGTGCTGGAGCAGCAGCAGCACTCAGCTAAGAGGATGGCAGTGGTTGAAAAAGAATCCCACCACTTCAGCCACGTCACTGCTTGGTTTCCAGCACTGTTCCAGAGATGGCTGCTCTGATGCAGCTTGCAAGGATCAATCAGAGCAGTAGTTTTCACAATTCTGTCACCAGGCAATTGTCTTCAGCTACTTTCTTGCTTCCCACTTGAACAGTAGTTGAAGGTATCAGGGACAATTCATGTGGGAAAGGCCTGCCCTGTGACAGGTAGTTATGGTAAGGCCAGTCCTCTTGTCTCCAGAGTTACACCTTTGAAGACGTTCATCAGCAAAGATTCCTTTTTAGTTTTCATTATTCTTCACAGGTCATTTGTTCCAGTGCTCTTGTCCCTAAGAACACTCGTCCACATACAGACAGGCTGTGATTAAGGCAGCACTGAGGTTCTTCTACCCGATTCCACAGTACTTTTCCTTTGTCGGGCAAAGCTCTTCTGTTGGGTGGAGAACGGTTAAAACTCTTTAAAAACAGATTACAAAGTATTAATGGTGGAAGTTCAGCACAGAACATTTCACAAGGTTTCATTATTTAGCCTCTTATGGTACAGGCTCGTGTCCTGACAAGTGATACGGATCAGGGCGTACAGGTGCAAACCCAGCTTTACTTCAGTTTGGTTTCAAGCCTTCCTATCTTTGCAGACGTCATTTCAGTGAGTTTCACATGGAAGGCTCTGTTTGTGAAGGACGGGCCATTTTCTGATCCCTGACCTGCAAACTGTTCTAAACAGAGTGATGCTTTTGTGGAGCTCTGTTTAACTTGCATGATCCAAGCTTCGTTCTCAGTACACTCCAAAATATCTCTAGCAGTAAAGCTACACAGATAATCTGTAATACGCAGCATACGAAACTATTCCTTCCATCTCCTAACCACGGCAAGTGGCTGTCCCCTAACTACACCAACTGTTGTTCCCATCCCATTGCTGTAGCTCGTCCTAGAACAGCAGCAGCCCTGAGCTGGGCACCATTCCTCCCCCTTCACTCCATGAGGCAGCACAGAGCTACAGGAGCTGCTGTTAGAAAATGGTGCAGAACCTGTAAGGACAGGCTTAAGGTAGGAAGCTGCTTAACTTGCAGAGTAAAGCTTGCAGATCAGGAACATAACCAAGACACACAAGAGAACCATCAGAATACCAGGCTACAAAATGTCTATGCAGCAGCCTCAGTAAAATACCTAGCATGTTTTAGTAAAATGAACAAAAAACCCTCTTCTTTCAGAACTCCATTACAGCACAAACTGGAATTATAACAAGTATTTTCTTTCTCAGGTAAACAACTATGTGTACATGCTCTGCTCCTAGGCCCTCCTTGATTCCTTTGCTAAAAAGAGCCCTCTGAGGCATTCAAAGAAGGATTCCTGTTGCACTCCAACAATAGAGAAAATTGAGTTGTTGCCAACTTCTTTTTTTTTTTTTTTTTTTTAAATAAGCACCATCTTGGAAGTGTAATTAGTAGCTCAAAAGGACACGTCAAGCATTTTAACTGCTTTTTCTACAGGACCTGCCTAGGCATTTGTATTCTTTAAGGCTCCACCTGCAGAAATCACTCAGTGTGGAAAATGTGAGCACAGGTCCCCCCAAGCTTATGCCAAGCTCCTCCGTTGAACGGACTCCTACATGGGAACATAAACGATGTGACTTAATACAATGTTAATAATCTTGCACAATACTGTAGAATAATCACACCTCCGAGTGTGAGGCACAAACACTGAAGGGGGAATACAAAACGGATGAAACCCTGCAGCGACTCCGTTGGAGTGCTTTACATACAAAGCTTTTGTATGCAACAGAGCAAAGGTCAACATAAGCATCATGCAACCAGGACTAAAATCCAGAGGCAGGATCTGTTGTGATCATTTTCATGGGGTTTTGAGGTAGAAGGTACTTTTTCAAGCCTATCATACATACATCACTATTAGCTTTGAATGCTACGCATTTCTCCTAGCAAAAAAAAAAGCCAAAATCCTGTAAGTGACATGCCTTGTACATTTCAGTTCTGAAGACTGAATGGCATTTTCATTCATGAAGATACAGCCTGCATATAACCTTCATTCATAAACACACAGTCTGTACATAACCTTCACTTCATGTTGCCCCATTTGGGCCAGGGATGGCACGTTACAAGCCCCACATGTACAAACATACACACAATTAAATGACAAAACAAGGGGCTACTTGTAGACTTCTGCAGCCCGTCAGCAAACAGAAGCTGTAGCCTCTGCAGCAGGACTGCACAACTGGAACGAGGAATTCCAGTTTACCACCCAGCCTGTTAAGCATGATAGCAATCCAAACAACAACACACCGCACTACAAACAAAAATACTGAGCTTTTTAGTGGTGGTTTAACAAGACTGCTTTTATTTACACTGCCACGCATTAAGAAAACAGATGCCTTTGCTGGTGAGCTTGGAAAGCATTTTCAGTTTGCTCTATATTAGGAATATTCTATCCCATTTTCAAGAGTGTTTTCCATCACAAATGTTGAACTTGCTTAGAAGAAGTCTTCCTAATATCCAGTACTGCCTGCTCTTATTAATTTTTACCTTAATGAGTACCACGCTCACTGAATTTGTGGCCCTTTGTGATGTTTCCACATCTTACATAAAACATCAAAAGGATTTACCTGCCCAAGCGGTATTATAGTCTCACCTATCTTTATATTTCAGTTCTTCCTCTAAAATTCAAGCAAAGTAAACAGCCTGAACACGTTACATCTGTATGGAGAGTTCAACTTCAAAATGCAAACAGAAAAGGGACGCGTGGTAGTGTCCTTTTTATAAAGAGACTGATCCACAAGATTCAGGTGAAAAGTGAGTAAAGAGTTAATCCGAATGCGAAGGGCTCCATGTCAGTAATAGCATGAATAAACCCCCACAGAAGGCTTCATGGCTAGCAGCACACTCCACAGAGTCCAGATGAAGCAGCAGGAAGAACAGAGGGCGGATAATCCTGTAAAATTACCCCAGTGGAAAGGCTGATAAATTCCCAATTACGAGACCTGCTCTAGAATGGAAAAAAAATGCAAGATACAATACAATTACCAGTCAACACTTGCACATCTCTGTATTTAAGCCAGACACATACCGCAGGTTTTCCTTAATCCCCTGAATTTTGAATTTGTTACCCACTGCGGTGAGAGCTAGATTAAGACAATAAACCCCAGAAAACAATCAATCCAACAAACAACAAAAAAATCAAACAAACAAACAAAAAAACCTGGAGATGTGCAACCCTGCTAACAAAGCAAATATCTGCCTCAGGAATTACTGTCTGCAGGGTTTGGAAGGGATCTCTGGAGAACCCCCCAGTCCTACCCTCCACGAAAGGAGGTTCCCTACAGTTGGGTGCATGGGAAAGCACCCAGACCAGCCTTGGATATCTCCAGAGTGGCACACCCCAGCACCTCTCTGGGCTGCCTGTTCCAGCACTCTGTCACTACGCACTTGTACAGACGGCCAAACAAACAACAAAAAAAGGAAAACCAAGCCTATTGGACTCTTATTTCTTATGGTTATACTTTCACACTACAAAATGTAGAGTAAGCCTGATAGGAGCGTTTACTCGTTGAGATACACTGCGCACACGCTTCCCATCCACCGCCACGGAGACAGATGGGTGGACGCAGGCTCTCCTAAAGCCCCCAGTGATCCAGGCTTACAGCTCCCCACAAAGCCCTGAGCCACGCAGCTCCGCGCAGGCACCCAGGCCCCGCTGACCCACTTCTCCGCGCACGCAGCCCCCGCAAGGCTCCTTAGGATCGCGCCCTAACAAACAACGGCGTGCCAGCTCACAAACCCCACCACCCTCCGACCTCCCCGCCCCGCACCCCTCTGTTTACCCCCGCAGGTGTGTGTGTGCGTGCCCCCCCCTCGCCCCACATGTCAGCCTAAGCCCCGCCCTCCCACCCGCTCCCATTGGCCGCCGGCACCGCCAATCACGCGCCGAGCGCTCGGATTGGCTCTCCCGCCGCCCGGCCGCTCGCAGGGCCGCGGGCCGCCCGCTGCCAGCCGCAGGCCTCGCCCCGCCGCCCCGGCAGCGCCGACCGTCGGCGAGCGGAGGGCACGGAGGAAGGAAGGGAAGCGAGATGGCTGGAAAATTCACGCTCTGGACCACGATCAGATTGATGTCATTTCCCTCTCAGCCTTTGTTGAATTATTTTAAACAGTTGGGGGAAAAATATATCAATAAACGCGTATCGATGGGGAACTTGGGAGCCGCCGGATGCCGTTAGACTCCTTTTTTGTTGTTGTTGTTTATTTTTCCTCTTCGCTGCCCTCCGACGCTATCGCGGCACGGTTCTCGGCGACAAGCTGCCAGCTCCGCGCCGCGGCCGATGGGCGGCAGGACGAGCCCCGCAGCCCCGAGCGCGGCCCGGCCGCCTCCGGAGCGCGCCGCGGGGCCGCCCCGTGACACCAGGCAGAACGGCCCCCCCTCCTCGCACCGAACTCCGCGCGCCTTCCCCACCCCTCAAAGCGGAGAACCCCCCCCGCCCTACGCCGCTCGCAATCATAACACCGCTCCCCTCCCCCCCCCCCCCGCACCCCCGCCCTCGTTAACCCCCGCAGCCCCGCTCCCCGCCCCCTGAGCTCGAGCCCCCCCTCGAGGCGAGGCACCGCGGGCGCACCCCCACCCCATACCTGTGGCTGCAGCATCCCCGTCCCCCCGCCGCCCTCGCTCCGCCGCCTGCCTGGCTCTTTGTTTCCTGCCGCGGGCCGGACGGGAGAGCGGCTCCCCCCCGCCTCCTCCTCACACTCATTGAAAGCAAACAAGCATCATGGCGGCGGTGCTGCTGGTGGCGGCGGCTGCGGGCGGGCCGGCCCTCCTCCTCCTCCTCCTCCTCCTCCTCCTCCTCCTCCTCCTCCCCCCCCCCCTCCGCCCCGCCCGCCGAGGCTGCGCGGCGCCGGACCGCGTGGGGGCGCTGTGGGGAGCGCCGGGGGCGGCCGAGCGGGGGCGGGTGCGCGGCGGTGTGCGCGGGCGGGGGGGGGGGGGGGGAGCGATGGAAAAGCGGATGAAAGTGGCGGCAAAGCCGTTCCCAGAGGCAGGCCGGGGAGCCTCGTTAAAGCGTCCCGCTGAAAGGGCTTGGAGCTCTGCGTCTGTGCGATTCGGAGCTGCAGTGCGTGACCTCAGGCGGAGCGTGGATGGCGCGTTTAGCGAAAGGGACATCTTGGCTGTGCGTGTATCCGTAATGCAGCGGATCTGTGCCCCGGATGATGTGTGTGTGTGTGTGTGTGAGGTGACACGGCCACCGCCTTCTGGCCCGCCTGCACGTCGGGCATCCTCTCACACGGGCTTAGTTAGCCCTTCGGCACCTGGCTTGGGAAATAATCATGCTGTCCTTCAGATTTCTGCTCAGCCTTGTCCTGTCGTATATCTGCAACGTTCTCGGATGGCAGACTACCTCCCCGTGGCCGTGTGATACCTGAGCTGACTCGCTGTGGGCTCTGCATTCAGTGCCTGCCTGGCTGTGCAGGGCCAGCAGTCATTCAGGACTGAGTGAAGCTGCTCTACATGTCATTCTCTGCACCGTATGTGTGTTCTTTCCAATAACCAGCTGTCCCGCACATTCTTCAGTTAATACTTTTCTAGGTCAGATATGGCCTCAATAGGCTGTATCATTTTGCCTAGAGCTAGTTCTCCAAAAGCAGTAGTAAAATCCTTGAGCGTGTTGCAGGATTTTCCAGGAATTGCTTTTCAGCAAAGGAAAATCAGATTGTAAGTCCCTCAAAAATACTTGCAGGGAAATTTCATGCTGGGAGGGCAGATGCTGGGGTAAAATTGCAGTGGATTTGGAAAGACCCACAGGGCAGGGCCTACGCTAGTGCAAACAGAGAGCAAATGGCAAAAATAAAACCTAGAGATTCTCAAATAATAGACGTAAACAATAAAATAAAATCAGAGGAATTAATCACAAAACAGTTCAGTATTATTGTTCATTATTTCGGCTACCAGTAGAATCACAGCATACCCTGAGTTGGAAGGGACCTGAAAGAATCGTTGACTTCAACTTCTGGCTCCACCCAAAAATCAGACCATCACAGATCACAGCCATCTGGCAAATTTCACGTTAATTAACTATCTGGTAACATTAAAGGTTGTGTACAAAAATAAACACAACAACAGAAACCCAGCGACGTTTGAAAAGTCCCAAGTTACAGCTTCTTATACCAAGTTTTGTTTGAACCATCGTTTTGCTTGTGTGGTTGGAAACAACAATACGAAGTAAAAACACGTAGGTGGTTTTTTTTAGAAGCTGTTGTGCCGCACGGAATTTCCTGTGCAGAAGTGCTGGGGCTCATTGGTACGTATGATTAACTTTTGCTCCGTGTTATCAGACCTGTAACCACGCAAACACTGGAGCAGATGGTCTGTGCTGGTGTCGGCGTTTCAGGTCTGGGTGCCTAACGAGATCTGAGAGTGCAATATGAGCCTCCCTTCGTTTTGTCTCTCATAGTGGATAGACTTTTTGCAAGTGCTCTTGTTGCTCAAGGTCACAGATTCATCAATCGGATGAGAGCCCTTTCCATTAATTTTTTACCTGCCCGTGAGAGTTTCCATGCATCTGCTGAGCTGCTGTGCTGCATGGTGTGCAATTGTCCTGAGTTCAGGATGATATTAAAGAGAATCAGAGCAGAAATTAATCACTTAGTTAAACTCAGAGTATGGTACGTTTAAATTTTCATTCATTATCCATCAACACCTTTTTGCACTGTGCAACAAACTTCAGTTTTTTGATATGTACCCAAAAGTGAGCATCCTATAACCCTCCCAGGCTAGGGCTGGGAGGATTTGCTGTGAGTAGCTTAATGATTCCCAGCACTGCCACCTCCCTGTCACCTTCCTTCTTCATGTCCAGGGACTAGGGCCTGTCTGGGAGGGCTCTGGGAGTGCTGCTCTGTCCACACTGCTGACACTTGCCGCTGTTTTAAGGACCTGTTGAGAGACAGATCTGAATTGAGTGATAACTTTCATTGCTAGTGAGGTCAGTGGCATCTCTGCTTTGAACACGGAGCATTCCTAAAATGACAAGTACAATGAAAAATTGATATCTTAGGGTTCTTGGACTGGGCATCTAAAATCATTGAACGTTTAATGATTTCAGCCTTCAGTTTTATGGCCTGTTCTCCATCTATCAAATGAATGTAAGAGCATCGCCTGCAACAGTTGGATAATAAAGATAAATCTTTGGTGTTTATTGGGCATTGAAACCACAGTGAAAGCCCCATACGAAAAGCATCGAGGCAGTTAATATTCCTGCTTTCCTCTGCGTGGACTGGAGTTACATAGCTTCCATAAGTCTTGTATGTAAGAAGATGATTGAAAACTCACACATAACCACAGCAGAACTGAGCTGAGGAATCTGAATGCTGGGATGGCACAATTTGTAAGTACTTGACTTTGCAGCCTTAAGTGTTACATTAATATGCATTATGAAACAAAAATGCTCTAAGTACATTAAAAGAAACTGAAGGTGATGAAAGTTTGCAGATACTTCTTTCTAGAAATACCTCTGTTTAATATGAAGATTTCTCCAACTTCTTAAGCTTTCAGGTCTATGGAACATTTAGTCAGTTTTTCTTCTATGTATACTCCACTGCTAACTAAGAATGCAATGATTCTTAATTGTCATAGACAGATATTAAACTCTGAGCATCATTAAGAGTCTGAACTGGAGTTAAGAACCGTGATATCATTTTGGTGGTTGTAATTTTTTAGATACAGATTGATTCTTAACTAGTTTTTGTCTCTAGGATCACGTCTCCAGCTCTTGGTTACCCTCCTCTGAGAAGTTGATCATCTGCTTGTATTGAAGCTAAGGTAATGGTGCAAAATAAATAAATAAATCATGACTTGCACACATCACTACCCAGGTGGAGTGCCTAGCTGCATTGAAGGCGTGACAATAGAAGCACAAGACTCTGCTCCACTTTGCATGGCATGACCCTTTATGAATGAGAGTTCAGTGTCTGAATAGTGCAAATTGCTTTGCAATCTTTCAGCGCCCAGCTATGGAGCCACAACTCAGAGATTCAGTGCCAAATAATGGCATTGCTGATCCAAGCAGGAGGGGTTCTCCCTCGTGGAAAGCCAGCTGCTCAAACTATCAGTTCATCTTTCTGGTCCTTTTTACCATATCCTCTTCTCTTTGTACCCATTTTGGTGTTTCTTTCCTTTCTGTCAGCGTCTTATTTTTCGTCTTTATTCACTGTCACTCTCTACGCTTTTCTCTAGCAACAGAAACATATTTACTTGCAAGCTGATCCCATCTGTGTGGCTGTGTTGTAAAGCTTCCCCCTGCAGTGGCACTGCATGTCTGGTTTAGTTTCATGTGACAGAGGAAGTTCCAATGTACAGAAGTGCCAAGATTTCAGACTGCTTATCAGACAGGGAGAGTATTCGCATTTAGGCATGGCTTTAGAAAAAAAAAAAAACAAAAAAACAAATAACAAAAGAAGAGGGTGTGCTGTTTTTCTTGTGTAAAAAGCTGCAATAGTGCTACAATATTTTGACGCTGGCAGTTCACTGAAATGGGAGCTTTCTGAACTTTTAACTCTGTTTGACCTCTCATGCTTGCATTGTTTCCTGTTCGTGAACCAGAATATGTGGGCAACTGTCACTCAGATATACACTAAGCTGTCCCTGCTGTAATCTCGTACCTTGCAAATTTAGTGGGATCAAGACTCAAAGGAGAGAACTAAAGAAACCTTTGTCCTGGAGGAAATTACTGCGAATTAAAAAGTGGTGGGTTTTCTCTTCATAAAAATTGAACTAAAGCTCCAGTGTGGCACTGTGAAACTCCTCAGCTCATAAAGGTGCGATCTTTGAGGAAATGTATCTGTTAATCCAGCTGTCGTGCATACATTCTCATTTGGAGCCTGATCTAATTCCCACTGAAGTAGAGATGGACTCAATCTACTTAAATTTCTCCGTGCAGTTTCACGGCTTTCCACTATCTTCATCTGTTGTATCACGTTACTACATGTGGGTAGAGTTGCCACATTCCACCCGTGACACAACTGTTTCGGTGGCAAGTGAACTGATACGTGCATATGGTATATGCAGTCCTTACACAAACCGTATGCTTTCAGCCAGCTCTCCGTGCAATTAGGGGATGTGGCGGAGGGCTCTCGAATACAAAGTCCATTTGCTCTTTTATTAGAAGACTTCACAAACTTCCATTATCTTCACCATGACCTTACTTTTGATGTTTGACGGACAGAATGAGTGATGTATTGCTTACTTTTTGTAAATTAGTAACTAGTTTTAATTACTTTGAATAACAATAAAATGATTGCGTGAAGCTTTAATTATTTATTTCTATATTTTTCTTGCATCAAACGTAAAGCACAAATTAGGCAGCAGAAAGTGACCTCGTGTCCACGTTTTCCTTTGTGCAGTTAGGCACAATCTTCCTTTTGCTACCTGTTACACATCTCCTGTGTGTTCAGTTGTCCTCACTGCTGAATGTTTTACATAGATCATCGTTTATCTGAAGAGTTTTTTGCTGAGTACAGCCTCTAATGGGGAAAAAAAACCACTGAATTGATAAAATGCACTTTAATAATGAGGTTATGATTATTTTTTTCATTGGTAGCTACAAAAAATATAAAAAAAAAGATGACTGAACAAGTTTAGCTCGCAGTTAGGTGTGGACTTTTATATATTCTTCCTTCATCTGAATCAACAAGATGCTCTCCTGAGGACATCAGATTTGGAAGGAGTGGGGGAACAGTCTTGTATTGGGTGAAACCTGTTTCAAATCACAGCCAGTGTAATTAAATACTAGAACTAGAGAACTTCATCTCGTGGAGCTACCCACTGGATTGCTTCCTGCTGCAGATCTGGGTCCATGGGGAAACCCAAGAGTAGAATTCACCTAAATGAACGTGGACATACATTGTACACATATGCAAGCTGGTCACCATAGGCTGCCTTTATAGTCAGTGGAGTCTACAGTAGCAATCCTTGGTGCTGCAATCTCTTTTCAGAGGACTGACAATCACATAGTGGAGTGGAAAGCATGAACTTGCAAGGGATTTGTCTCAGAGTGCTGGGAGGAGACCTCAGTGAACACTCAGTACTCGCTCTTGCAAATGGTTGGCTTAGTTTTCAGAGCCATACTTTGTAAAGGGCTGCACGACTGAGCTGAATTTGCTCAGAAAAAGATGAAAGCAATTACCTGCTTTTCAGGTGATCGCTGCAGGTGGTGGGAAGAAAATTTGTCCAGTGTTTACAGCTTGTGATTGGCTTGGTTCGTTGAGGCTTTTTCCACTCCTTCCAAAATATTAGGTGCTTAGAATAAATGCCTTCAGTGAGGGCGAAGCACCGGGGTGAAAGAGCTACCAGTCTAATCTGTCCTTGTTTCCTTTGTGTCCAGAACTGTTGGATTGTGAGATTTAAAAAAGGGCAATAAAACTGAAAACGTTTGAGCGAATGCAACAACCTGAAACAGCCACCACGTTTCCAACAGAGTGTCTCTCAATACGAAACCTACTCCTGAGTAACTGGCAAACGCTCAGCGAGCGCTACACGGAGACAACTGGTAGCATGAGTCATTTTGCATGTGATTGTTGAATGTGACAGATTGAGAATAGCAAGGAGGACGAGTTCATGCTATGAGAATGAAGTAAACCAGCATCCACTCTCTAGCTTTAACTACAGAAAGGTGTGGAGTGCTGTGGAAGCAAAATGTCATCAAAGATTTGAAGAAAAATAAAAGATTTCAGAACACCGTTTCCTTCTGTTGCTCATTTTTATTGCACAAATTGTCTCTTTCTTTTTCACAATGGCAAATAGAAAGCAAGAGTATATTTGTAAATCCTGAATTGCTGATAGTTTGTTCCCCTTTTTACCTTGACTCTGAGTAGCTTCTTCCTTTCTTCACGTTGATGCTGGCTTGGCCTTCTCATTCCTTGGTCAGCCTTTATTCCAAGCTGCTCCAGCACACTGGCTGGGCAGAAAGTTGCAAATAAAACTGGGATGCAGTTTCAGAAATGATTACTTTCAGAGCAAATTCTAACATCCCTGGGGAGACCTGGGAAGTTACCAACGAAATATGTGCTTCAACCAAACCTTACGTTTGGTCAAAATATTGAATCTCAGTAATTTATTAATTGCATTTATCCAGACTTTTTTTTTCAGACGTCTTCTTGGAAAAGATAATCTCTGTCCCAGTTTCTTGTTAACTGATGTTAAACGTGGTGTTTACCAGTATATCTGAGCACCTGGGTTGTTCAAGACAAACCTGTATCGTGTTCTGCACTGTGTTTGAAGTTTGCTGCTCAGCCATACGATGCTGCTATGTAATAGCTTAAGAGAGAAGTTCCAGAAGTGTTTTGGGGATGTTTTCTTTTCCTCCTGTGATATCTTACACGTAGCAATGGATTCTGTATGCACATGATTCAGGTTACAACATTTGGAACCAGCAAATCCTTTCATTGTTTTCCAGGACTTTTGGAGGATGATGGTTCCTGGGAGTCTTTTTGCTGCGCTGAGTAGTGAGTACCTAGACTGAATTCACTGGTCTCCACTTTATTTTGCAAATAATTATGGGTATTGTGTTGGCGTAAGAACAGTCCAGACCTTTACTTCCTAGTGTGCCAGGCACGCTCTGTTTGCTCATCACAGCAACTGAAAAAGGTTAAGTGTGTTCTTTGTATTTGTGAGCTCTGGGCCAAGTTACTCTTGTCAGCTCTGGGTGATTTATTTCTTCTGATCTGCGTTGCTGGTTTGACGTCGATGACCTGGTGGAGAGGTGGGGAGGCTAAGTGATCTGTATGGTGATTTATTCATTTGAACTTGTATTTATTGAGAGCCTTTTGCTATTGTTTGCCATAATGGCTGTCAGTTTGTAACAGCAGATGCCATTCTGAAATACTCCATCAAATGATGACTGACCGTAGGAGAGTTCCTGATATGGCTGCGTGGAGCTGTTGGCACTTTTCTCCATCTCAGTACCTCCATGGCTCTGACATATGCCTGAAATTCCTCCAGCTCCTTGTGAGCTTCCCTTCAGCCTCATCTTCTTACTCCGTCCTCAGTGTTGCTCTGTCGTGAACACATTCATAAACTTAAAAAAAACCTCAAACACTTTCTCTTTCGTGTGGCTGCTTGCGGCCCTTTGGCGGTGTCCCTGCACAGACTCAAGCTGCTCTGATGTGTTGGGGTGGGGAATCCCTGGTGAATGCCATAACTTTGCAGCCCGAGGTTGCCTGGAGTGAGGGCCTGCAGGTCCTGGTGACTGGCCAGGACCCGTGCTGCTCTTTCAGATACTGGACACCAGGTGGTAGCACATGTTCATTTCGATTTCTTATTTTTATTTTTATTTTTTTCAAGAATTACGCTTTCCAAAGCTTCATCTTATTTCATGAAGAGGAGTTTGAAGGAGAAAACCAAATGCCAGAGAGGATGAGTATTTAGCCTGCTTCCAAGTTTTTCTTTTTCTCCAAGAAAGCTAAAGCCACTCCCTTCACCTCTGACATTTCTAGAGTCACTTTTCCTCAGTGAGCTTCTCCGTTGAGTTACAGAAAAAGCGAGTCTTGGCTTGAATCTGTAACATCATACAGGATAATTTTGCTGTGGAAGCATGAAGGTAGTGCTGAGTAAGCAGAAGACAGAGGCTGGGAAAAGCACTGAGCTCAAACAGACTGTGCCTTCCTGCATGGGAAAGCTGAATTAACTGGGTTGAATCAGCTAACAGTTCTGCTGAGATGAAGGAAGCTCTCCCAGGCCAAATGGACTGCAGGCAGAAGGCTGCTGAGAGATGGGACGACAGCCAGTGTAGAGTGTCACTCAGAAGGACTTTGGTCATTTGGTTCACACTGCTGTCTTGCAGGCATGTAAAACATACAGGGCTCTCTTCCCTGCAAGCTGTAAATCAGCAGACACAAAGTAAACTATGTAGAGCAAATGCTGCTGTAAGTTGTATCACAGTGGGATGCTTTGTATGTGGCTGATGAGAACATATGTGTGAAATGGGCAAAGGTGATATGCCCTTAATACATTTGTCCCATGATTTCTTGAGTACAGACACTGTTTTCTGCTTGCTTTGGACATATTTCAGTTCTAATAAAAGTGTAAACTTTATTTTTTTCATAACTAGACTTATGTAATTAAAATTAAAGTATTATGATCTGCTGTGGCCTGAGAAAAACTGCTTCAATGAAATGTTCTTAAATGAAATTGAGGTGACTTAGGCTCAGATTTCTCCTTTGACTGGGTTTGTAATTGCTTTCAGACCGCCCTTCAAGTGCCCACATCTGTGCAGCAGCATCTGCAGTTTGATTGCTCGGATAACAGCAAAGACCTTCCCTGGTCAGACATGGACCAGAGCACAGCTGAGCTGTGCCAAGAGGCTTAGCCCACCTACACGGGATGTATTTTCAGAGGTAGCTTGTTGTGTCATACATACAAAAAATCTATTATACGTTTATTTACAGAGCAGAAACATCAGAATTTTACGCTATAGAAAACAGATGCTGTCACAAGAATACATGATCCAGCTTGGCTCTGCATAATCTGGACTGTCGAGGTTTCTTCAGGATTAAACCATAAACCTGCTGTAATTAAGTTGTTTTTGAGGTTTTATGTCTTCATTTGAGCAAGCCTGAACTTTTCTTCTTCAGCAGCAGGCTGGGATCTTGTTCCCACCTTCAGTGTAGAACGAGTAATGATCCTGTGAAGAACTGACCCAATTTCCAAATCGTCTCAAAGCTTTGTTTTGTGCAGTTTAAATTAGTTCTTCGTACACCGAGATCACTGTGTCATCTCTTTTTCAGTGCACGCCTGCCACAAACAGGTGCTTCATACAATATTCAGCAATGCAGTAGTCGAGCCAAACCCCAACTTTTCCAAACGGGGATATTAATTTTGTATCCCAGTCACATGACAAATCTTACTTAGTCAAATGTTAATAGCAGGGAGAGTTCCTCAGTGAGGTTGTGTGTTTCTAAGTTGTTTTTATAGAGGAAAGTTTGCTAGCTTGTAAGCCACACAATGAAAGATTTTGAGTGGAGGAGAGGGTGGGTTGCTAGGATGACTACTGTGCAAGTGAATGTAGCAACAGATGTGGAGATACCACTGGTCAAGCTTCGCCAGACTCTGACATATAATTACAACATGCTGCTTCTGAAGGGTGGTTCTTGCAGGAAAGTCAGTTCTAGCAAGTGATATTCCCTTCAGGACAGGATGATAGAAAGCTCTGGTGCAAGCTGCAGCGTAGACTGAGTGTCCTGCCAGTAACCTTCGCTGCAATGACGTGGGGGAACCACCCGTAGTGGGAGTGCAGATGGCTCATGCTATGGGGGAGCTCTCCCTGACAGACCAATCCACTCTTTTTAACTCCAGTGCAGCAGGGAACATGCTATTAATTGTAAGTGGAATCTGGATGTGCAGGACGGTGTCCAGCTCTGTAAGCAGGAACAGGACCAAAAATCTGATCCTCCCTTCTCCATCTTCTCATGCTTGTTGCTGATGGCACTGGGGGCTGCACCAGGGTATGCTAGAGAAATTCCTCCTCTTGTAGAGGGTCTTTCATAGCTTGCAACAGAAGCATCCAGTTGTGAATAAGCAGCAGTGTGAAGCTGGGGCTGGGACGTAAGCTATATCCTTTAAACAAAGTTGAATTGCTGAGAGGCAAGTCACAGA
The DNA here is from genome assembly GCA_023055505.1 of Callipepla californica brunnescens. Classification (NCBI taxonomy): domain Eukaryota; kingdom Metazoa; phylum Chordata; class Aves; order Galliformes; family Odontophoridae; genus Callipepla; species Callipepla californica. The sequence goes on from JALIRH010000014.1 coordinate 14,115,082, forward strand.
AATTCGTTCAGGAACAGAAGCACTTCTGTGTGGATGTCCAGCTGAGCTCACGTGTGTTTCTGATTTGGAAAGCTCAGCCACCAGAAGCCCCAGAGTGCTGGTTCACACGGTGCCACGTTCCACTGCGTCCCCTGACTGCCATCCAATGTTTTCTAGCCAGATTGGCAAAGCATGCATATGTAGGAGTAAAGGGGTGCTTCGGTAAATTTGGCAAAGCACACAGTGCTTGTTTTGCTGGTGGGTGAGCAGCTCCAGGGCTCCCTTCTTGGCTTAGCAGAGCGAGATCTCAGCTGTGTCTGCCACGGCTCCAGCTCTTTGCTGCAGGTTCGGATACAAGCTGTCAGCTAAGGCAGCAGATATTTCACCCACAGTGTCCTGCTATTAGATATGGATGGAGGCTAAGGAGAGCATTAGTAATTAGGCCAACTCCACCCCATATGATAGAGATACAGTCCCCGCCTGGGAGATCCCCCAGTCAACCTTCACCAGCCAGACTTTGATGTCTGTAGCTTTCAGCTACAAAACATTTAACCTAAGGAAACAGTAGACCTGCAGAGTTCCTAGATGAGTCTGAACGAGGGCAAGCTGAAAATGTGTTTGGAGCTTTTACTATAGATTTCCTGAATGAGTATGTTCCAGCCAGAAGGAAAGGGTTTTCCCCTCTAGGAGAGGATTCTGCTACTGGTTGCACTACAGAGGTCAGAGTCTGTATGTCTTGTTTTGTTAGGAAAAGCCTTCTCAGATGGAGATGTACCTGAAGAGACTCAGACCATGTGTTTTTCTCATATTAACTAGCTTTCATTTAAATGTTGGTGGTATTTTGGTGATGTCTATGGAGATCAGAATGGTTTGGGGGATTTTATGCTGTGCACTTTTCAAGTGTATGTCCACAGAGGCTTACACAGCTGCTAGTACAACTAACTTGCTGCAAACTGTATCTTACTGCTGTAAAGATGAATGAAGAAAATCATAATGTAACGCAGCAGATGAAGTAACGTTCTGGCACAACACCAGGAATGAACTGGAAGCAAAGGAGGAACATCACGGGCTGCAGACACCAGGGAGGAGTGGAAGTGATCATAACACAGGGATGCAGAGGGGAGATCTGTTCCACACCCCAGCAGTAATAAAGCTAAGGAGGAAAACTACCCTTTCTGATGGGGTATTTCAGGAACACTGCTGGTTATCAATGAAAACCAGACTGCAGCCTCAGTCCTGCTCTCTGAATTTGTGGAGCATGTGTCCAGATCAAAGGATCTGGTTCGTACTTTGTTGCTCACCTTGGCCCTATGAAGAATTTCAGTGCTTATTCAACGAATGAGAGTAATTTCATTTATCTAATTGAAAGTGCCTGCATATTTAAAATTAGATGTTGGAGTTCTTTGTGTGGTTAGAAAGGCCTCCAGGAAAGAAAAAAAAATGTGATTTAATGGAATTATTCGAGTGCTTCTGAAAAAGAAACTCCTCCTCAGTGTTGGAATGACTGAATCCAAACGAGACTTATCAGCTCATCTCTCCAGGCCAGAGAAAAAGAGGCAGACACTGCAGGATAAAGAAACCTATCTGAAAAAGACACGACTTCTTTGTGCACTGGTTCCAGTAACTGTTAATGACGCAGTGTTGGTGCGTCACAGGGTGTGTTGGGCATATTACACTATATTATATGGTGTGAAATTTTTTCTTATTTGGCAGGAGAAATGCTTGACAGTATTCCTAAGGGCTGTAGTTGCCCATAAAAGACCTTTGTTTCTCAACTGCTGTAGTGCTACGCGCAGGAAAAGTGTTTCTCTGCATCACCAAGCAGTTAAAGAAACACATCTAGTTTAACTGATTACCTGTGTGACCACTTATAAAGGAATCACTTTTTGTGGCTTTTTTTTTCCAGAAAGATTAATGATTAAAAGGACTGCTTCATATTTGTAAATGTACAGATAGATAAGAAGAGGTTCTGTAAGATATGACCTAATGTTTGGATTTTAAGTCCAAGCTCTTCCCACTCCGCAGCATCTAACCTGTTGCTCATGGAAGTGACTGGATTGAGGCAGATGTTTTTCATGCTACATCACAAGTAACATCCAAATCTCAGCCTGTCCTGCTCAGAACAGATTGCTTGTCTCATCTGTAGCTTAGTAACGTGTGCAAAGTGGATCTGAAAACATCGTGTGGAACTAAGCACCGTTTCTCCCTGCTCTGTAACCAAACCGCAGGAGCTTTCTGTACCAGCCCATATGCTGCAGCCCAACCACCTCTTACAGGTAAGGATACCTGAGCATCGCTGGTTGTAGATGCACCCAGAAAACAGGAGGTGCTCCCAGGAATCACAGGGAGCACTGAACAAAGACCCACGCTGAATGCCAGCTCAAAGACATCACTGGTTTTACCTATGCTCATTTAAACCTGCTTCCAATCGATAGCTGCCCTTAGAGTATCATTTTAATTGATTGAAATATTGATTGAAATTGTCATGACTCTGCTACTGGTGGTCCTTGTGCACTTAACAGTATTAGGAAAGGCACCACAATGAGCTTTCTTTCTTTGGCACCATGCCCTGAAATGGCTATAATGAGTTCATGGGACCACTCATCACTTCCAGGCATCTATGGGGAAGTACCCTGGGTGCTCAGCTCTGGGAGCAGCTGAAGCAGAGGATGAGCAATAGAGAAAGAAACTGCATAATGCTACTTGCACTGCTCGCATTTTGGAAACAGGGCTGAACGTGACTTTTGCAAAGTGTCAGGATGAGTGCCCGGTGTGATGTTTCATGCACTATCCTGAGGTTACTGGAGTCTCATTTCCAATAAACATCATCATAATGGCCATACTCACAGTGGGGCACTGCAGAGCTTCCCACGGCGAGGAGCATCACACACATCACTGCATTTTCCACAGTCATCCCCTAACTTACAAGAAATGGAAAGGAAAAGCAACTATTTTATCACTGCTGCCTTTGTAGGGGAACCAGTGTCTCTTATTACAAGCATTTTCTCACTTAGTGCTAATTCCTAAATTCCTTTGTGCTTTCTATCTCATTTAAATGTAAGATTGGGGAGCAAATGCCTACTGTTCTACCAACAGCCTTTCCTTGGGATCTTAATGAATATTTGGAAGGGCATGGATCTGTGTACGTGCCTGCCCACCTGGTGCCTGTGGTGTCATCCTCTGGCACCCCAATCCTGTGCTGGAAGTGGTACGGGGCTCTTCCTGGTCATGGCAGCTCCTTCCCCCACCTCTGCCCTGACTTCACTCATAGAATTGGGACTTTGTGCCCTCAGATCCCCTTTGGATTTTTACTTCTGCTGCACTGCCATTTCGCTAGCTGTCCAGCAGAAAGGCAAAGGAGAGTTGGGTTTAATCTGAGGAAAGAAAACCCCAACGAAGGCTGATGCTTTGAAATCACTGTGATGTTTCGTGCTATCCATCCTTCTGGCTCTCGTTGTTTATAAATATAAAGCCTTCCAGAAAAGCACACTGGGATCCCTGTCTGATCCTAGCTGTGAGCACTGGGCCTGAGCATGCTGCTCACAAGCAAAGTGCACAAGCACACAGCAGTACACAGGAGCCTGAAACGAGCACCCAGTGCCGCTGGCAGCTGCCCCTGCCCTGCCCACGGTACGGGTGGGATCGTGGGAGCATCCTGCGTGCAAAGCCTCCAAAGTGGAGAGAGACACATCCTGCTGGGTTTAAAGCCAGGGCTGAGGCAGGCAGAGCCCTGCAGGGCCCCAGCAGTGCCACTAGAGGCTGCCAGGAAGCTTCTGTAGGGCGGGTGAAGCACAGCCTGGCGCAGATCCTGGTGCTGGGTCACTAGTGGGGATGGGAACTGGGAACATCCCGGCCTGGGAGCTCCTGCACGGAGAGCAGTGCGGGGCTGAGCTGTCCCATGCATCCCCCAGCACCTGGATGCTCTGTCTCCTCCGAGGAGCCTTGCAGAGTAGCATAAAGGCAGCGGGGTCTCCCATGGGTCTGTGTTATGTGCCGATCACATAGTGCTCTCCTGCACTCTCTACCAGAAAGTTACAAGAAGGGTTGAGCTTGATATAGAAAGCTTAAAACCCCATGCGTGGAGGAGTTTCTGAAGTAATTAGGGTATTTCTTTGCTCTAAGGATGCAGTTGGGTGCTGACATCAGTGCTCCCCTATCCACACACATAGATCTCCCACCCGAGTTCAGGCTGCTGTGCTCGCCTGGCTGCAGAGCTGCAGAGAGAGCCAAAACCCCACATGTTCCTTTCATGGCAGTGCTACCCTGCAGCTAAGGCACAGACTGATTCCTTTCAACCCTTTTTACCTTAGTAACCCTCTATTTTTATTTTTATTTTTATTTTTTTGTAGTGAAATACAGCCCCTTTTTACAAATCTTGCATAGTAGCCTGCAAAACAGAATGCAGAGATTTACAGCTGTGCCTCCGAGAGCACTCAGCAATAGTCTGCATAACCTTAACGACTTGTGACCTGATTGAACTTCACTAGAAAACATTACACTGCACGTTGGCAGTCCTCTACACTCTTCCTCCCAGAAGAACTGACAAATTATCTCATAGACTTTTGCAATTCTCCATCACAACAGAGGGCCCCATGGAGTGCAACTGGCAATGCCCCGGGCTGGGGCTGCCAGAAGGAGAGGTAATGCTGTGCAAACCCCACTGTACCTCACTGTGGTTCCCCCAGAGGAATCTGCAGAGATTGGTCAATGTCGTTTCATAGCAGTAGAGCTCCTTCAGAGAGTGGTTTTGATCTGACCACGTCCATCAGATGTTTCAGCTTCTAATGATTGCTTTCCCAGTGTGAAGGTGTAGGACCAACACGTTCGAGGAGGGAGCAGAGCACACAATCGTGTGGCAGAGTAACCAGAAACACAGAGAGAGACTTGAAGTTATTCAGTAAAATACTTTCATAGCGAATGATCGTACGTGCTTGCAGCCTTCTAATCACGTCGTGATCTGTTTCATGGCCCACAGTGCCGTGAAATTCAGCAGTGCTACTGCTTGTGGAAGAGGCACTGAATGGAGGATCACAGCAAAGTGAATGTCTCCTCCAGAGCCATCAGTGATGGCCTTCCTTCTGCATCAGGCTGTGTTTAAACCAGCAAAGTGCAGGGCTTTTCTCCAGCCTCGGAGCAACTGCCCGTTTGTTATGGATTTGTATCAGCTAATTGAAAGCCTGCTTCAATCATAAAGCATGGGGAATAGCTGGAGGTGAAAAATCAGGCTGGGATCATGAGACTAAAATCATGTCTTGTAAAGGAAAACTTTCTGCCTGGCAGTTGTCCTTGTAACGCTGCAGGAGCTGGAAGCGTGGAATTAACTCCCAGTGCAGCTGAGTTCTAATTATCCAAATAGATCAGAGTCCCAGCAGTGTTCCCTTCCCCCAAAACCTCCCAGAGCTGCTTCAAAGCAATCCGCCAGCGTTGCCTGCCATGCTTCTGTGTGCAGCCAGCACTGTGGTGCTTCTGCCACTGCAGCCCTGTGCCTCAACGATGCGCTAAGTGATGCTTGGGTTTGTTTAGGAATGAAAACGGCTCACCAACTGATTCAGTGAGCGCGAATGGCAGGATGTAACTCATGCTGAGGTAGTGGGGAGTAGGGTACAAAAGGAAACCAGAAAAATGAAGTTTCTGTAGAGGAGCTTGCAATCCCTCATCGTTTCTCCATGTGTTTTGAAGGAGCTCCATTCCCAAGAGAGCAAATTGTTCACGATCTGAAGGCTAAGGTGTCTCATTTTTCCTTCTTTCTAGATGTCTTGCTCCTATAAGTAGAAGTCCAGAGCACAGCTGTCAGCAGCATTTTGAGGTGTACTGGTGTTGGATGGACACGTGGGTGTCAGGAGCTTGCTGGCAGGGCAGGGTGACAGTGCTGGGCAGGTTTGCTGATCGGTGATGGAAAAGGAAGGGCACTGTGGCACAAGGGCAAGCACGGGTTGGAGTTGGTCTTTGGTTTCACTTCAGTGCTAAACCTGGAGGGCCTCTGGTTGTTATGTTATTGCTAAACAATCAGCAACAGACTTGAGAGATGTAACGTAAGGTGGAGCCTGGAGGGTGGCACACGTACCCACATGTGTTTTGTTCCATCAGCAGCTTTCCATCACCATGGCCTCCTCCCTTAGCCACTGTGAGCAGTCACAATCTGACATCCAGGTGGTGGCCGTGTCCCGCAGTGCAGGCATTGCTTCTGCAGCAAATGCTGTCACTGCCCTGAGAGGGCTGCAGGCAGTGCAAGGTTATCACAGGCACTTATTTTGAATAGACTGATGAGGGTGTGGTGTTTGGGGCTGTGGGTGGAACCTGGATTTTTTGGGTGTTTTCCTGATTTATGATTGGAAATACTTAAAAAGCAATTTCTGTTTTGCAGAAGAATAGCTATGTCATCTTCCTGTGAATAACACAGGGTGTTCACATCTCCATGGCAATCGGATGTGGTGAAACAAACAGATGTTCTGCAGTTCTTCTACAAGGAAAGTCCTGCGTTGGTTTGAGATTTGCCGCTCGTGGTCCGCATATATCCCATTGCCTTCACATTTCTCAGCCTGATGAAGGCAGCTGTGGGTACAGTACAAATCCTGGGAGAAAGCCATTCAGGTCTGAAGAGAATTACAGCTGCAAAGATTCTATTGAATTTTCTTTCAAAAATATTGGAGGAGGCTTTAGGAATAAGGCGTTCCAACCCTTTTTCATCTACCTTAATCCCATCTTCAGCTTTGATTTCAGATCCTGACTCCTCTTTCAGCAATAGAGATGTCTGAAATCCCTCCTTCCTCTGCCTCACTCACTCTATATAGCAAAGCAGCCCCTTAATTAGAATACATGCTCTAACTACCACCTCTGCCCAATGCAAACCTGTTATTTTCCTACATGTTTTTATGGATGCACTCATACACGTACCCACCCCGCGATGTCAGGAGATCACAGAAGTCAGGTGAATTTGGGCCTTTTCTTGAACAAACATCAGAATTGGTGCAGCTGCAGCACCATCCTTCCTGCCACAGCTCTGGTGGAGCTCAGGGCAGCTTTGGGGATGCGCAGATATCAGCTTGAATTTACCACACAGTGATGGTGACAGAGAGGAGGGGACTGTTGCTGTCTAAGCCAATTTATTCCTGTTGGTGTCACACTGTGCCATCTCCATGCTGCGTGCAGGCTGGGCACCCTGAGTGGAGGAAGCAGTGTATGTGATGCAGGGACCAGGCTGGGGCTGTGACCAGAGCCCCACCAGGTGTGGGGAGTTGTTGGAACAGCTCTCATAAACTGTAGAGAAGGGAGAATTTCATCCTTGAAGAAACAATAGCGAGAGGTACTGAAAGCACATTCCCTACACTTTCTCTCTTTTATGTACCCTTTAATTTCAGATGATTTGTTCCAAGTTGTTTTTGCTGAGATAATTATGAGTTATTGGGGTTTATCATTGTCCTGGATGACAACCATACCATGAAAAGGCAATGAAGAAGTGTCCCATTAGCAATTACCCTCGGGCAGGTTCATCCCTGAGCCCCCATCCCTGAGCCCAGCTGTCTGCAGTTGGCAGGAGCCTTATTTGAAGGCTGCTCACACACTCCAATATATTTTTTCTCCAGGAATTTGATGAAACCGATCGTCATTAATTTCCACATTTCTAGTGAGCGGTTCAATCCTTTTCTTTTGTTCTGCATTTGCTAATAAAGCTCTCAAGATGGAAAGCTGTTTTCTTGGCACAACAGTAAGACGTAGCTCTTAAAACACCGGCGTTCATCGGATGGTCACCTAATATTTTGCAGAGGTGGCTGGATGTAAGGTCGGTATGTGTGAGTGCAGACACAGACGAGGGCCATCTGTCAGTGGCATGTGGGCTGCTGTCCGTGCTGCAGTCACAGCTGAGCTGAAAGCTGACCCTCACCGAGGAAATACGGAACCTTCCAGACCCCTGCGTTCCTTAGAGCTGCTTTAAAGGGTCTGAAAATGCTCGCTCGCTTGTGTTCTCCCCACTGCCCCCATAAAAGAGAAAAGGCTGGACATCTCTTGGGTCTGCTTTCCGTTAGGAAAAAACAAGCAGGCAAACAAAGCCCTTCAGCTCCAGTTGGCTGGAGGACTTCTCAGGGAGGTTTGGGAGGGAACTGATTTTCTTGAGTGGTTTCAATTTCGTTTCTGAGCTGAAAGAAAACAAATTTTGAAACCTCCATTTTATTTATTATTATTTTCATTAAACATAATACCACTTTTTAGCCAACCCTAAGTCTACAAAAACAAGCAGAACTCCACGTGATCCAATCTTGGGTGCTAAGAAAAACCCTTTCTGACCTGGGGAGGAGAGCAGCGTGGCCCAGGAGCCTGCAGGAGCACAGGGAAAGGTCAGTGCTGGACTGCTGGGGAGGTTTCCCTCCCCTCCCCAAGGAAAGCCCTGGATCCCTTCCCTTTATCCAAGCTATAATTCAGACCTGTCCCCCAGAAGTGCCTGCCCCTTCTGCAAGCTCTTTGGCCCCTGTTCTGTGTGCCAAGGACTGGTTTCTGCTTGTTCTTCTGCAAAACCTCTCCATGATGGCTTGGGAGATCGGCCTCCTGCATTTCCCCTGGCGCTGCTCTCTGCTCTCCCCCCATACCAGCTGAGCCTGGCTTAGCTGCTTTTTCCCAGCTTCTGAGATGCTCCTTCTGCTCCAGTGCGTGAGAAATTTGACCACACACATTGAGAAATCACCTCCCCGACTCCTTCCCTTGCAGGCAGGCTGGCTTGCTTCAGTTAGTAGACTCTTTCCTCCTTCCTGACCTGCCTGAAGCCAGGGAACATCAGCAGCAAGGTGTGCCCACGCCGCGTTTCTTCCCCATCTCTGATGCTCCCTGTGCCCATATTGCCTTAGAGCAGCACATGGAGCTTGCCACAGCCCGATGGACACATGCTCTTTTTAGTAAAGGCACAAAAACTGTGATAGGAAATTGTTTCCAGTTGTTATCCGGCAAGTGAAAGGAATCCAGCCCCAAGCAGCCCCTCGGAGCTCCACTCATCCATCCATGAGCAAGTGAAGTTGCGTAACGGAGCGTTCAGCACAGAGTGATTTGCACAGTGAGAAGATAAGGGAATATATCACACTCAGTTACGAAAGCAGCCCTCGGTTCAGAGATTTGGGCTTAGGAGCAGCTGTGAGTACGGAAACAAAACAGACCTCTTTCAAAATACACCTTAAGATCCTTTGCCAAACATCCACCCTTATTCACCTTCAGCCTTTTTAATTAAAAAGGGGCAAATTCCATTATTACAAACCATTGACTGTCAGTAGGAGAAGAAACATCTGCCCCGTGTTAACCAAACTCTCCGAAGGATTTTATTTTCCCAAAATGCCTCCTTTTTATAGGCTTTAGCTTTATTAATACTATAAATACAACAAACTGTATCAATTCAAATATCCACCACATTTTATTCCGTGTGAGCAGTACACCTGGCTTTTAATAGCCATGGATGTAAGCCATAGACACAAAAATCTTTATGAAATGCAGTGAAATTTTAATGAAGTGCCATGTGTTCAGTGGAAGTATTGCCATTAGCTCTGCTGGAGTCAGCTTTTGCCTTCCAACTGCTGTACCCCTCTCCACGCACAGAAACCATGTCTGCATCGTGCTGACACCTACCCAGCCTGGCCAGGCCATCCCTTCCTTTCCATCCACACGTTCAGCAGTTGTCCCACACCTGCACTCACTACCTACATTCCTCCCCATGGCTTTGCTGAAATACAACCCCGAGTATCTCCCAGCCAACCACCTGCCTGCGCTGCAACTACGTGGCACACAGCGGGGCTCATGTGTGAGGCTACACCTGAGTGCAGAGACCAGCACAACTGATTTGGAGTCTAAGCAGTGGAGTTTGAAAGCAGCACAGCCACCGATGTACTGAGATGGGCAGGAGGACTCGGAGCTGTGCCACACATCAGCTGGTGCAGGATGCACCATCACAGAACTGTGACCCCCACCTCTCCCTGCTTCCTTCCCTCTCTCCTTTCCTCCTTCTCTTCTCCTTTGCAGACAACTGATTCTGGTGTGAGATCTGACTTACTCTATCTGCAGTGGATGCTGCATGGTATGAGCGTGACAGATGTTAGCTGTCCTTCTTGGGCTCAACACAGCTTCCAGAGATTCCTGTTCTCTCAAATTGCATCCACTGAAAAGAGCTCTTTCATCCTCCTCAGGAACTCAACAGTTACCCCCTTCCAGGGTACTTGCTAAAGTGGGGAGAGAAAAAAGAGGCTCCACCATTGAGAAATAGAGCTTTTAAAAGCTGACAGGTTTGTAGGATAAATAGTTCCTTTGTGCCTGATCCCCTGCAACAAAGCAGGACCCGAATGACTTCCATCATCAGCAAAGATGTTCATCAAGTGGAGTGTAGGGGAGACTTCAGCCTTCCTGTAGAACAGCACATGTTGCTACACTCACATAAAATGCTTGGCTTGGGCATTCTGTTTAGCTTGGTGTGTTTTCCAGTTTCCACTTCAGCCCTTGGAACCGACCTGCTTTTCACACCTGAAGCTACAGAAGGTCTGTAGAGAAGTGCTGGAGATGAAGAAAGGGGTTGGAGAAGGCTGGCAGGGAAAGCAACGCCTCTGGAGTCCAAAGGGCAATAATTTATGTACCAAAATGTCACTGGCTGGAGCACGGACTGGAACAGACCGCAGCGCTGAGAACTGTTTCATGTTGTGGGATGGGATTTCTCCAACAAGCACTGTGCTCACGGATGGAATTTCCAAAATAAATGGAGCCACTGCTCTGCCTCTTGTCCTGGGGCTCTGACCCACAGCTGCTGCAGCCAGTGGGAGCCTTTCCATTGACTTGAACACACTTTGGATGGAGTCTGAGGTACAGAAACACTGAGATTTTGTGCTCAGAAAGTTAATTAGAAAAATTCTGTTGGCTACAGTTGTTACCATTTTGCGTGTTTGTGGATTTGTCTGGCTGGACACATGGTTAGAAGAAAGAATTGGGACTACAAACATCCTCCCCTGGAGAATTTACTTCTCTTATTCCCATCTGACCAAACCACCAACCCCAACAAACATCTTGACACCAGACTCTTTTCTCACATGTTTGCTAATCTGCAATGGAAATGAGCACAGAAGGGCCAAATTCCGCTGTTACTGGTGAGAAAGGACAGTGCATAAATCACAGGCAAAATCTGTTGGAAGAACTCTGGATAAATCCATCTTGCCCATAGAAACCTTTCAGCTTGAGGTCCAATCAGCTGCCTGGGGCTCAGGGGGCTCGGATCCTCACTTGTTTGGCCACCAGGTGACCAGGACATGCCACTTTGGGCTGTGTGCTTCACTGGAGACACTGGAAATCAGACATTTCCTGCCAGTGCAGATGCTTCACAGCTCTCGGGTTTTTCCTTAACACTCCTGCACGCTCTGTAGAGAAATCTTGCAACACTGCAGCTCTGGGGGCACGGTTGGAAGTAAACCCACTTGTCTCCAGGCCTTCCCTCCAAACCTTGTGCGTCTGCTGACAGTTTTACGCCCACTTCATCTGCCGTTGTGCATCTATCAGGAGAAGCGGCTTCCTACTGCAAAAAGAAAAAAGAAATAAAACGAATAAATGAATAAGTGATTGATGGTGAAATAATGACCGTGCTGGTGAAGCAGCCCTTAGTCAGAGAGCTGGGCTGCGGGTGTTTGTTACTCATGGTGAGCACAGCGTTAGCTTTGTCGGTACATTTGCTTACCTTGGAGCAGGCAGGACAAGGATGCAGCCCACGTACCTTCAGCCACAGCCGTGGAGCTTCACCTGTGGGTGCTGGACTTGGCTTTGCCCCAGTGCACACCGCTGGGAAAGATCCAGTTCTTCTGCTAATTGGGCTTCAGCTGTGTCTGGGGAGGGATTAACCAGATCTCTGCCCCGGACCTTTGATCTCTCCGAGCCAATGAGGAGCTGTGGTTCATTTTAATCCTTTGAATGTTCAAATGCAAATCCAGAAATCGGCATTAATATATTTTGCTGGCATCACCAAAGGATTGTGAAACAGGAAATTAAGAGCACAATAACTTAAACAAAATCTTATGAAGAAATAATAGCAGTGGAATGGGCAATGAGTCAGAGGGAAGCTGGAGTGTTCAGAAGAGCCTGTGAGAGCTGGGTACCAGTCCAGTGGGATTTGGGGACCTATTGCCCCTCACGTTTCTGGAAAATTCCAGCCTAAAGCAGTTGCTTTTTATGGCAAGTTTATATCTTCATATTAAAAATTCTCCACAAAATTAGCTTTCCTCTGACCTTATGCTGAGTCCCAGCTCGAGCCTTTGCCTGGGGGTGTTCCTGGAGCCCATTGACTGCAGCGGAGTCTGTGCTTCTGTGCTGCACCAGAGGAATGGAGATGGTTTTCCCCCAAGATGCTGAGTTTCTCTGGGGTTTTTGATCCTCTACATTCTGCTTGTGCATTGTCCATCGATCACTAGTGTCAGCCACTGCATTAAATCTGACATGAGTACCATTTATGCATGACAGTTACCCCCCTAAATCACTTACAAAGATTTAATAAGTGATAGATACTATCAAAAGGAACAGGTGTCACGAGTGAATGTACTCATATGAGCAATACATAACAAGTCATAAAAGAATAATTCTGTAACAGCAGATTAATCATCATTAGCCCTCCCTGGAATATTTATAATTGGAATCAGGTCATTAATTTTCTGCCTACAGCCAGCAGCAGGTTAACCAGGCACTTCCAACACTCTGTGCTCACGTGGGGCTGACACAGCACTGCTGAGAGCTCTGTGAGATGGGCTCCTCCACCATCATCACCATCAGGGGACGTCATCCTGCCCAGACACACTTCCAGGACCCGAGGCATTTGTCAGCTGCAGGCTGGTCAGACCCGTGGGGAAGGGGTAATGTCTGCCTGTGTCTGTCTGTGATTCTGGGATTATGTCTGAGCTCATGGAGCTGGGGAAGTTTCTGTGTGTCCGTGTGTGTGTCTGTGTGTCTGTGTCAGCCGCCACTGGAAACTCAACATCTGGAACCGATTGTGCCACAGTCATCCTGAGAGGAGCTGGAAGCCAAAACAGCTTCAGACTGCACCGGTACTCTTATTTCCTCCATGCCTGTGGGATTTTTAAGGCACAGAACAAACCAACCCTCCAAACTGAGCAGCTCTCATCTTCACAACTTGACGTCATTCATCAGTTCTAAGGATCACATTTTGATCCTTGTGTTGCTGTTGCTTTCCTCCACATGGCCAAGGGAGTGTGCAGCCACATCTCCCCTCTTTCTGCTGCTCACAGTGCCAACTGCCCCTCCAGAGCCCTGTGTCTATCACCTCCATCATCTCCCTGATGCACATCACCTCTTCAAAGCTTTACAGTGCTGTAAATCTGGGAATAAAACATACATCTTCTGGCCCACCTGGGTAATGCCACAGCGTGTGGTGCAGCTATTCCAGAGCTATGCTGCTTACGTGGTTAGAAAGCCCCTTGTTCCTGTGCCAAAACAATGCTTACACAGCTCTTCTCTGCCACCGGCACTGTCTTTCCCACATGTTTACAGAAAATGACCAGTGCTCACTGTTGCTTCTACAGACTGAAGAGATCAGTTCTCAAACACATCCTTGAGGATGGCCCCGGCGATGTGGGCAGTCAGTGCTCCCCCTTCCTGCTGCTGCTTTGCTATTTCCATTTTCAACTTTTTGCTCTCTCTTTCACCAGGGGAAACTATTGCATCAATGGTTCCTCGATAATCCCTATTCCGTACGATCACAGAATATCCCGAGTTGGAAGGAGCCCATAAGGAACAGTGAACCCAACTCCAGGAATTGCCTGCAATTTATGTGGCTCTCCCAGTGATACCAATCCAAAGACTTTTATAGGGTCCTGGGAGCTGAGATCTACCACGTTCCTGTTCTTTGGAAAATCACATATTGAGGAAAGATTTAGTTTCTGTGAGGATGTTACCTTTGATTCCTGACAGTGAGGGTTTATCCTGGTTTTCTCCATCTGAATATAGAGTGAGATGTCAGGCACAGCCAGGTGCTGTAATGGTTATTCCGTGTGTGGAATGCAGTGATGCTGAGCTGAATAAAAGGAGAGATGTAACATCCATCTTCCGGAAAATGCATCAGGAAATTATGTTTGGAGCAAATTGAAACTGTCTCAGCTTTTTAAATGCAAGAAAATCCTCCGTTCTGCATTTTCCCTCATAGGTTTCCTTTAGACACATGATACTTGGAAGGCTTTGGGTCTTAGCAGGATAAAAGAAACTAGAGCTAATGAAAGAGAACCTCCCCTGAAGTCTGCTGTTTCTGCCTGTCTCACACTTTCTGCTCACCTTTCCTTACCTGTTCTCAGAAGCTGCCAAGCTGAGAGGTTTGCTGCCAGCTGGTGGAGAGCAAAGGAGGCTTCTGCAGTGAAAAACATGAGCACTCCTATTTCAGAACTCTAAAATAAGAAGCAGGAGGCAGGCTACGTGATACTGTCTCCTGTCTCTTGTGCGTGCTGCTCTCTGTGCCTGTCACTCTGGATGTCCTCCTAAGCTGCAGCAAGGATGAACAGCTCAGGAAAACCAAACACCGCTTTCTTTGTAGGTACAAGCCAAGCTTTGCTGACACTCTTCTACCCTGGTCTCGCGTGTACAAGAGCACGTGAGAGCTTGAATCACCTTGTAACTAAAGACCCAAAGGGACTGCCCAGGTCTCAGGACTGAATTTCACTCTTTTTCAGAGATGCAGGAGAAAGCAGTTCTGATGTCTGGCTGGCTGTTCTGTGGCTTTGCCATTTGAGTATGTCAAAGCCTATATGGGCTTTTTTGGGGGTAATATTGTGCTGCAGTTTACAAGGACAGATTGGCTAAACCTCAACACCGGGAGTGTTGTGAGAAACTGAATAGCAGCTCGTTATATTTTCTTACTGTATTGCTTTCCAAGGGCACAAGTTGTGGGAATGAAATGCCCCTCAGTGACTTAGTGATTCAAATATTTTTGAGCTATCCATCCCCACGGTTCTGCCACCAAATTTGTGCCAGACTGCAGCCAGTGAGCGATCAGATAGGGATGTTTAAACAGAAAACAAAGAAACCCTGGTGATTTTTGAAGGAGTGCAGATTTTCACTGCATATGAATCTTGACAACGTACGTTATGTCTACATTCAGCAACAAATCTGTTATCTTCAGGCCTCAGAAACATGCCACAGATGCAAGTCATAGAAAAACAGCTGCTACAAAAGGAGATGTGTAAGTAGTTACCAGCAAAAAAATGCACAGACCTAAACAAATGTGAACTACTACAGTGTCTCACTGTTTACCACAACAGAGAGAGAAAATCTGTTTTAGAAGGCAAACGTTGCAGAGCATCAGTCCCCAAATCAGAAACATCCCAGCAAGACCTCCCACAGCCATGAGGAAATGAAGAGGGACAAAAGGTCGGGGCAGGCAGCATTACCTGGGCTGCACGACCAGGTCTGGAATCCCACAGTGTGACAATGGTTAAACCACTCCCATGCTCACACTGTCACTAGTCCAGCATCACTGCTGCACTCTGGTGATGCCATAAAAGCGAGGTGTCCTAGGGTATGGTCTTTGCTCCTCTACCCCAATTGTCAAATTGTATATCATTCCAGTCTAGGAGGAGCTAGGTCTGGAATTAAAAACTCCACGGATTGTAACTTGGCCACTGGGAGCATTGCTGGCTGCAGACTGAGGCAGGGGTCATTGGGTCACACAGACTTCCATGCAAGTATGTGGCTAGAAAGGAAGCGGAGCCTCGAGCGTGCAGGAATCGGCCTTTTCCCAATTATAGGATCTCTCCTTTGAAAAGTTGGATTTGACACAGTTGGCTTTTGGCCATGAAGTCATGTCAATGGAAAACAGGTGCCAGCGAATGAGCCGTCTGACACTGTACCTGTGAGATGACAGTTCTTCGAAGTGGGATAAGAACTGGACTCCACATACATTCATTATGAAGCGTTATAGAGTGGCATTCTGGGTCTTGGTTCTTAAAATCTCCTGGTTGTGTACTGAGGAGCTTTCTGCCTGAGCCTCTGTGGGCACGTGAAGTTCTCTAGTGGGTGTAAAAAGAGATGCTGTATAGAGTTTTCTCCTACTGAATTATCTACCACATTGCATGTCTGTAATTGCTCAGCTCTCTGCATTGTAAAAATAAGAGATCATGAAAATTTGGAGGAAAAGCTCCCCAAAGATGGAAACCTGAGAACAACATATTCCAAAGTTCATCCTCAGCAGCCAAACTCTGATCCAGCACAGATGTAGCAGAACACTGTAGTTGGAGATTATCATTTTATATATTGCCTCTCTTGCTTTATCATTCTCCACACACATCTTGCTTCATGCGTCCATGTAAATACGTCTGTAACTGAATACTATTGTGCAAAATCTTTTTATGATATCGGTAATGGGATGTTTTCATCCCAGGGTTAGATGTACAGCGTGCTACACGGCATGCTTTCAAATTTTGAGTATTATGCTATTTCCTAATAATAAAAGTATGTAACCCCAGTTTATTGCTCTTCATTTAACAGAGGAAGTCAGTGTTTATTTTGCATGTCTGAAAAATACAAAATTAATTAAAGAAAGGACTGTTGGAAGGACTCAGGAGCTTGTCCATGAACTTAATCACACACGTGGGCAAAGCCCCCCTGGAAGATCGATTGCACTGCTCATTGAGAATGATGTCAAAATCTATAAACTTCAACGCAAACAGGATCTGGCCAAAACTCCAAGTGCTCAGGACAGCCTCTCCAGGATACGAGTTGGCAAGAAGCTTCCAGCATCTGCTGCAGGATCCCATCTTCTTGTTTATAGAATTGCTCCTTCCACAACAGCCCTCATGTATGAGGACCCCCTGCTGCAGAGGGTAGCCAGCTGCACCCAGGCACCCAGTGCTGCATAGCTTGGATCCTTCAAATAATTCATCCATTCTCTTTGTATTCATTTCATCGTATTTGCTCCGAACACAAGAGGGGAAAAGGTCACACAGAAAATGGCCAGATTTTGCCTTCTAACACTGGAAGACAATGGAAATTTGCAAAGTGTTGCTAGGTATTGTCCACTTGCAAACAGTGCTAGTTTAAAAAGCCCCCAACGTTGGTTATTAAAAATTTTATACATTTTAACAGGCCTTGTTCTCGTGGGCTCTGTGTCGGATTTTTAACGTGTAAAAAATAAAAGTAATTTGTTGGGATCATTGAAGTCAGTGACACAATTTTGCAGTTGTGTAATTTCCAGTGTTACTTAGGCACAGCCACTTTCAGATGAAAAAGACATTAGGTAGCACCAAATG